>VXAZ01002029.1:550828-802780 GCA_013399875.1 Gymnorhina tibicen | reverse complement strand
CCCCATCCCGGCGGGTACCGCGGCGTGGCGGGCGCCTCTCCGTGCTCCCGGCGCTGCGGGGCCGTTCGGGTGCCGGCTTTGCCGCCCGCGCACAGCCGCGTTCTCTCTGTTCCCCGCTGCCTTCGGTGTCTGACCCTCTGCGCATCGGGGCCCCCCCGCAGCACAAGCGAACCCCGAGCTCGGGTGGCTGAGCTGCGGCCCCAAGGGCAGGGGTTTGCGACCTGGAGGAAGGGAAGCTTTCCAAGGCAGCCAGAATCGAAGGAGACGTTTAGAGTTCCCTCCTGCCCCGTTTATAAATCTTTCCGGCACCATCTCAATCGTGTTTTGTGTCGGTAATCTTCAAGGTCCCAGACACCTGGTTTTCCTGGGGTGTAATAAAGCCCTTAGTGCTGAGCAAAGAGCTTCTTATTTTTTTTTTCAGAATGCAAGCCCCAGAATTCTGTCCCCGTTGAAACCCCAAATTTGTGCTGCCCAGCGTTGCCATTTATTAATGCCACATGGAGGGAAGAAATGGGGCCTTTCTGATTGTTACATGGTCTCCTTGAAGTGATTCAAGTGACTGAGTAAACACAGAATGTTTCTTTTCTATAATCTCTGTTTTCTAGCATAAAACTACAAGTGAAAGCAGCTGATCATATTAAATCCAATTACAGCTTAATAGCTTTATATGGAGTCTTCTTTGCATTTCTTAAAAAATTGCACATTCAGGGCACATCCTAAGGGGAGATGATGGCAGTGTAACACCTGAGTTCTTTGTAATATTGTTCTTGTTATCAAACCTAAAGCCAGTTTTCTAAATGTATTTTTTTCCCCCAAATGTTATCAATAAGGGTACATCACTGCATGATTAATTCCTAACTAAAATGGGTGGAAACCAACAACTAATTTAAGATTTTAAAAATCTAAAATAACCATTATTCTTCGCAAAACTCTAGTTCTGAAACGAAGCATCCTATTGGGATAAAACACTGAGTGTGTCTCTTATGGTGAGGGAGAAGAGAATGTGTTTGCTCTCAGCTTGCTCTGCTTCTGCACTCACTGCTGCTGGCCTGTCCGGAAACATCAGGCTCTCTGCTACACAGAATTTTTGCCATGCACTGCAGGTGACCTGACTGTGTATTGATGAGCATAGACTTTTTTTTTTTAATAGCATTATGGTGTAAAAAAAACCAGGTGGGTGGCCAGAAAAAGGTGGAATTTTTTTTTTAAATTTTTTAATTTTTTATTTTATTTTTTTTTTTTAAGTTGCAGCCAGAACTAAAGAAAGAGCTTTTGGACAGATATTGTTGTCCAAGATCTGGAAAGTTCATCTGAGGTTTTTGAGAGCTCTGCTCAGAGCACTTTTTAGAGGAGACTGTTCAAAAATTTCTCTGGCTCTGGGAAGCATCTGTGACCGGGCATCCGGAGCACAGACACAGATCCCAGGCTGGTTCAGAATTAGAATGTGACTGTTCTTTCCAGTTTAGCTGTGATGCATCTGCTCAGCACGCTTAAATTGCTGCCTCATTATGTGACAATTAATAGTTTTGTTGATGTTTATATACACGTTATAATTTTCCTCAATATTGTCAACCCCCTATGCATATCGATGAAATGAAATTTCACCCCGTTTAGCATTTTTAATGTAGCATAAACAGAGCTGTTTGTTTAAGTTTAGGCACACTCTGCTTACATCAGTACAGCTCCTGGTTTCACCGAAGGCTCTATCAGTAAAAATGAGATGGAAAGCTGCCTCCAAAAATGTGAGTTACATAACAGGTAGAAATCCTCTTTGGCTATAAAATATTTATTCAGTATTATGTAAGAAAATGGAAAAGCTTGGAGGTGGAGAAAAAAGAGGAAAAAATTCTAATATAAGATTTGAGTGGGAAACTGAAGCAGATAAAATCTGAGAAAGTGAGCCTGGTGATGGTGGAAAACAGAGTCTATTTAAGGTTTCCTTCATGACTTCACCATTAATTCCCAAAGTTTCCAGGCTGAGGAGAGAAAAGAAGTGTACAGGGTCTGAGCTTTCTGGTGCAAAGCTCTCATGTCTTCTCAGATTCCAGGTAGAGGAAGAAATGTCTTTTATTTGCTCCACAGAGCTTTCGTCACATCGTGTGAGGATCCACTGGCAGCTTTTTCCAGGGGAGCGTGACTGAGAGCTCCCTGCCCTCCATGCCACCACCCCTTCCCTCACCTGGCCCTGCTCCTGCCAGGGGCACGGAGGGATCCTGGAATACCTGCAGGATTCCTTCTCCCATGCCAACTGACCCTTCCAGGAAAGCATGATGTGAAGTCAACCTCGTTAAAGATGGGGTTAACAAGTGAAAGTTTTTCAGCCTGTGACTTAAGTCCTGCTGCTTTTATCTTCCTGTGACTGGGCTGATGTTTCCCTGCTGGATGCTTTCTGGATGGCTTGGAGCAGGAAGCAGCTCCTGAGTTCAGTTTCTCTCAAGACAGGGGATTTGTACCTAGGTCTGTCTCTCAGTGCATGTATGTGGGTTTCTTTGTGTTCTGCAATAGGTAGAGAATATTGGCTTCAGTATTTTTATTAATTATTTAGAAATTTTGTTTTTAAATGAGAGGTTCATCTTGTTTATCTCCAATTTTAAAAGTGTTGGTTTTACGCTCTCTTTAAATTTAAATCTGTAGTGTAGAGGTAGGAAAAGCCTTTAGTGGCTTTATAAGTGTTTTTCCTTAACGGCTGCATTTCCTCCTGCAAGAATTACAGTGGAAAGCATGGGTAACACATGTACTGTTAGCTAAGTAAATGATTGATTTTAAATATTTGGCCAGAAAAGCAGGGCTGAATTCAAGTGTCTGGTATTCCTTGGTTCCAATTAATGTAGGAGCAAAGAATTCTCACCAGGGAAAGGCTTTGATTCCCTTATCTTGCTGTCAAAGCACATGAGGAGCAAAATGAAATTAACTTGTTAGAAGCAAAGTTTGTTGAGAACTCATCTGCGTGCAGAAAAATTCCTGTGAGCATGACATCTTAATTTCAAGATGTTTCTGACACTGCACAGAGAATTTGTCATGCAAATGAGATCCTCATTAGGAAGTAATATTTTTAGAATACTTTAAGCAAAAAGAAGTATGTTCTTCTAAAGGCTTTCTGTACATACATAGAACAACTCTTTAGAAAGGAAGATCAGGCTGGACATGGCTGTGTTAATGTGAGACAAGAGTTTTCCCCAGATCATCTCCTCCTTAGGAAATCTAAATCTGGAGTTCCTATGTGATTCTCCTTTCACAAAATGTTATGCTTTAAAGGCCTAGGCTTTAATGTCCGAAATTCAGTCTGCCTATATAAGATAACAGGGAGCTGTTGTTTTGCTGCAGTGCACCACTGGATATCCTTCCCAAGCGTTTCATCCAAGAAGAAATGGGTCTTTTTCTCCTGGTTTTGAGCCTAAAGGCTTGGCTGGACTGACAGGGGCTTTGCATTCATCTCGGTTGTGTTTCTGTTTGCCTTGTTGTGTAACACAGGTACTTTTGTAGGTAATTTCTAGCCCATTCCAGAAGCTGAGGAAGTTTTCTGTGTGTCAGCAGGAGGAGGCTTGACTTTGCTGATGACAGAAAATACACGGGCTCTGTGCAGTCCCCTGTGGTGTGAGCAGCAGAGAGCAGGAGGTGATAAGAGGTTTTGCTCAGTGAACTGTCCTGAACCAGCTGCAAGAACCAGAGAAATCCTTTGCCTTGTGCATTCCAGCAGTGTGAAGGACAGAAATGAAGAAGGTGTATGGGAAAAGTGGTGGTAGAAATCAGGAATTCAGGTCACTGGATGGTGGGAGTGACAAAGAGGAAATTAATTAGTACCCACATCACAACATTTGCCAGTCTGGCTCCCTTGTTGATAAGACCAAATAGGTATTGTTAAGGAGGATCACTTTGTGTGAGTTTTTTATGCTGTAAGTAGGAGCAACTGAGTAAAGTGAATGTTCAGTTTGGTGTCAGTCTCCTGTGAAACTGATAAAGTATCAGGAGCTGGGATGATCTCTGGTATCTGCCAGCCTGAATACTGAAGTAATAAAGTGTGTGAGCTCTGTGTGCTTAGAAAATGTTTAATTGTTTAACGTGGACACTTCTCCTCAAGTGAAGTAATCAGAACTTTTGTCAGGTGGGTTTGGGGTCTACTGGTCACCTGGAGAGCATTAGAGACAGTCTGGAATGAGCTGTTCCTGGCCAGAATGCCAGGTAAGCATTTATTGCACCAACTCCACTGTTCATTTGTATCTCTGTTGAGAAGCACTACTCTTATTTTCTTTTAATATTGATCCTGAAATTACTGAATTTCTAAGTAACTTATTTATTATAGCTGTCTAGAAAAACCCAACTGTGAGACTTCTAGCTTGAGTAATGAAATAGTTTCTGAATACTTCAATATCCAGTTTTGTATAGTTTTGGGTTTGATATAATGTATATTATAGAGATGAGGTTTGGGGTCGAGTGTGTGCTTTTACTAAGTGAAGCAATGCTTCTTACAGCTACTTAGATGGCAAGGAAACAAATGCAGTTACTGTTCAAGAGCGTGACGTTCACTTTGAAATATGCTCTGGAGTCTGGGCTGCCTTTATAAATTGCACTCCCTCCTTGTCTGAGAAGGATGCTGATGTCAAAGGCTGGTTATTGGGCTTTGGTGAACCTCTGCGTGCAGGGAAGGAGGCAGAAAGTACACTGGGAAATCTGGTGACGGGGGAGAAAGGAGCAGAGAACTGCATGGAACAGGCTCTGCTCTGTCCACAGAGGAGTTTTCCCCTGGTGGGGTTTTGGTTTTGTTCAGGGAAAGGGAGCTTATCTGTGTGCTTTAAAGAACCACACTTTCTTTTAAGGAAATCCATCATTAAAAACCAAACAAGTAAAGAACCAAAACAAAGTCAACCCCCCTCAACCCCAAATAACAACCACCCCCCAAAAAACCACCTAAATCAAACAAAAAAACCCCCCAATCAACCAATCCAGTGAAAAACCCCAATGCCATGCTCCCTGAATCTGGCTAACTCCAGGCACAATAAAATCATAGTGGTTTTAGTCAGTGGCAAATAGAAATGGAAATGTTATCATCATGACAGCAGTTCCTAGAGGGCCACTTAAGCACTGTTGAATGGAATATGCATATAATATATCTGTATTTGAGAATCTACAGGTAAATAGCATATATATGAACAGAGTAGTAATATGCACTTAGTCAAAGGAAAGCAGCATTATTATTATTGATAAGGTACGGAAATGGGAACAGAAATGGGGTAGAAAGGGTAGACAGAAACCCTACTAATGAAGGAAATAAGAGATGCAGGCAGGTATCTGTGTGTGTCTGTGAGAAAGTGCATCTCAGTGTGGTGCCCTGAGCCCACGTGTCCCTGAGGGCTGCTGCAGATTCTCACACTGCTTAATGAATGTACTTTACTAGACGGGTTATTGACTTTTGGGGGGGCCAAACCTGTCTTTGAGAATGTGATGGAAGGGATTCAGAGCAGTGGGGACCATAGGTGCTGCATTCCAGGCTGCATTCCAGCTGGCAGACACCTGACACCAACGCTTCACCTGCCTGTGGTGTTGACAAAGATAATTGCAGCATTTCTGAAGAGAAAAAGAATCCGGTCCTGTGGCAGTCAGCTCCAGGGGGATTCCTTCCCGAGGCACTCAGTGCAGGTGGGCACCTGTTCTGTGTGACAGAGCTTGGCATTGTCACCTCGGGGCTGCTCAGGTCCTGCAGCAGGAACAGAGTGGATTCTTGAAGGTGCTGCAGAGAATAGAATGATTCTGCTTGGCAGAAATGCAAAGGTTTCCTTTTTCCCCTTGCTCGTGGTGTAGGACATGAGGGGCCAGCAGAGCATGTGCTGATGGCACCTCTGTTATTGTAAATGAATATTTTACCTTCAGGGCTCTGGTCACAGTCTGCCAGACTGTGCAAGGGCTGGCACAAAGCTGCCTGCAGAAATGGTGAGCCTGTGGCTTGGACGCCTTGGGGAATGTGCCACTCTGTGGATTTACTGCTAAGATTCAGATCCTGATTGATTTTCCTGAAAGGATCAACCCCAAAAGAGTACGTTTATGAAAGGGAAATTTAAGAACGAATATGATTCTTCAGTAAGGTGCTGCTTCTTCGAGGGTAATCCAGAGTTCTGAGATGTAGATGGCTCAAGTCTGGTGGCATTTCTGCAAGGTCTGTCTGGAGCCACAAGCCGTGGCTGTCCAGCTGGAACTGTGTTGAGAACACAGCTCTTCTCCCTCCAGTTATGGTACCACAGGGGACAGAGCTGCCTCTCTTACACGAGCAGAGCAGCAGGGTGAGTGACTGGGCGTGTGAGAACGCAAACTGAGCCGAGACAGGATCGTTTCCTCAAGGTCAGAGGCTGTCCTGGGGTTCAGGCGTGGCTCTGTGGGGCTTTGTTTGTCTTGTTGTACTTTGTTGATGCAGTGCTCAGAATAAACAGCTTCTTAAACTGTGAAGCACAAGTGACAGAGGGTGAATTTTGTTATGTGAGCACCTAACTGAGCAGTAAGTACAGAAAGGAGGCATCCTCTTGCCATCAGTGTTTTATTTTTTAGGGATAAGAAGTGCTTTTAGATAGGATCAATTCACTAGCATGTACAGCAGACTTCTATATATGGGGTATTTAACAAAAGTTTAGTGATTGCTTTTATTAATCTAATAAAGTAATTTTATAGATTTTTTTCCTTGTCAGATATAAGCATTCAAACAATATCTTAATCATGCAGTAATTACCCATGATCACAGACTCTAGTCTGTAAACACTACAGATGCTCGTGCTTTTAGTAAACACTGGGTTACCACAATAATTAGTCCTGGCTGCTCCAGCAATTACAATTGCCTTTGTGCTCTCTGCTTAATGAGTGGCAGAAAGCACAAACAATTTTGAACAAGGACACTCAGGTGTATTTGATGAGAATTTAAACTTTCCCATAGCTGTTCATTCTTTGAATTCCCATACCAAAACTAATCTGGGAATCTGTATTTTTTTATGTTTCAGGACAGAGTTCCCATGACCCTGACTATAAATAAAACAAGATTATTATTTCTGCAGGCTGATTCTTTCTCTAAGTAGTTTTTCATGGATGCTTTCTTTAAAATCAAGACAAACCGAAAAAAAAAGATTAATTCAACCCATTTTTGTTTCTGTTTTCACCCACTCATTGTCTTTCTGTGAATTGAATCTTAACCCTCCAACAGGCTGTGCTGACACAGCAAGGTGGTTTGCTTTTGGTTGTTTGCTCTTTGGAAAAGTTGATGGTAAATATGAGGAAGGTTAAGACTTGCAAAGTCAGAAACAAAGGTGTATGCAATCATTTTGCATTCAAGATCCAAGGTTGGCTGTGTGCTTTGTTTAAAGTTTGCAACTCCTGTTTCTCAGCAAAATAAGCTGAACTGTGGCCCATGTGTTCATGGCTGGACACTCTGCTAAGTCGGCCGCAGTTAAATTTGGACAAGGTTAAATGCAGGTAAAATGTAGTCTTAAAGACATATGCTTTATGTCATCTCTCCTTGATGGATTTTCAGGGAAAAGGTTAGATTCTGATTTCCAGCAAAATACTGGAGAAAGAGCTTCCTGGACTTGCTCAGAAATGATTTATACTTATGGTGTTAGTCTGTAGATAAAAACCTACAAGACAGATCTGCAGGAGGTGTATTTCTGTCCCTGCTGGCTGTCGGGAGGAGGAAAAAGATCTTGTGCTCTGAATTTACTGATCCCTTAATGGAAAAAGGTAATACAGGATGATTAGAATATTGCGCAGGCTCATGAGTGATACAAATTCTTTAATGAAAATTTAAAGTTGGAGAATGCTAACTGCAGCAATATTACTGGTGCTGAGATCCCCTTGAGCAAAGGACTTGGCTCTATTTTTTATTGCTATTCAAAGGTAAATAAGGCAAGCAAGTGAGGAGATCTGAGTTGGCAAAAGCTGGTGGCCTTGCTTGAAAGCTGCTCTAGGTGACCCTGCCTTGGCAGGAGGGTTGGACTAGATGGTCTCCAGAGGGTCCCTTCCAACCCTGACTGCTCTGTGATTCTCTGAAAGCTTTGAGCTGAAGATACTAAATTTAAATCTTCCAAGTAAGGTTCATTGTTATGGGTTAAGGTAAACAAGACCTGAATCCTGTTGGAAGAGAACATAAGTGGCACGCAGACTTGGAAAAAGAGTTCCAAACCAGTACAGAATTGTCTGACGCAGTTTGAGAATGGGGTTTGTGCTATCTGAACAGTTATTTCTGCAAGCAAAGCAAATCACAGCTGCACCGTGAGGAGAAATCAGAGTGCACCTTCCCCTCATGCTCCCTACGGCTGGATTGAGTTTGGGAGCATTGTTTCCCTGCGGCAGAGGTGCTGCTCTGTTGGCAGGAGCTGATCCCTGTGTGTTGGTGTGAACCGTGGGACAGGAAGAAATGACTTCTGTGCACGAGGCCACCCCCGTTGCTCACAGGTGTCCACATAACAGGAGGTGGCTGTCAAAGTGTCACAATGTCTGTTCTGTGCCTTGCAGGACAGGGACACCTTGGATGCCTGGTCTGCAGCTTGAGCTCTATAGCAAGGAACCAACAAACTATAGCTCCAGTGGCTCCCTGGGAAAGGCAGGGAAGGACTGGGGCTTTGTTCATGTCCTTGGTGCCTTCCAGGCTAGGACATGTCATTCCAGTTCCACTCTGTTAGTGATGGAGATGGTGCTGCCATGGATTAGGGCAGATGAAGTGACCACAGAGTCCTTGGCAGTCTGCCCTGGTGTGATGGGTTGGCCCCAGCTGAAAGCAAAGCACTCACACAGCTTCTTGCTCACACCTTTTCCACGGTGGGATGGGGGAGTAAATAGGAAGATCTGGAGTCAGAAATCTCAGGGTTCAGAATAAAGACAGGGAGACTGCTCACCAGTTACTGCTGTGGGCAGAAGGGGCTGAACGCAGGGAATCGAACTTGATTTTAAACGTTTGATTACTGACTGGGAAACAGATGACAAGCATTGAAACACTTAAGGAAAACACCTTTCATCCCCTTTGCCAGGCTCAAGTTCAGCACAGACACCCCTGCCCTTCCCTCCTTGTTCCTCGCTCTGCCCCTGCTCCTTCTTCCTCAATCGTTTGCTGGGCTCTGCTGACCACCCCCATGCTGCAGCTCCTCCAGGAGTGTCACCAGCTCCGTGGTGTCACTGATCCATTCTCCAGGTACTGCCATTGCCTAAATATTCCCCTGTGGAAGCGCCTCAGGCTCCTCTGGTTGTTCCGGGGGCACCACAACTCCTCCTTTTGGCTCAGCTTTGGCCCGCAGAGGGTCCGGAGTGGCCGGCACAGGGCAACCCCAGCCCTGTCCCACTGAGACCCCGCAGCCCCCTGCACTGAGATGCTTGCTGGAAAAGCATTTTTCTGGTTGGCTTCCCTGTCTGTCACCTGCTCTGTTTGTGTTTGGTGGCACTGATTGCTTTCAGCTTGCAGACTTTGCCGGTTGTTCTGTGACACGTGCATTGACCTTGGAGGTTACAGTGGGTGGGGAGGGGACATTCCTCTCCTGGGCTTTGCCATTTCTTTTGAGTTCCACTTGTTGAAATTGGAGGGAGGAAATTCTTCTCAAATGTGTTTCTCTCCATGGATTTTGTGTTTCTAGGTTGTCACCAGATAGTTATTCTTTCAAATGTGGAGTTGAAAAATCTATTTTCTTTATTAAATGTGTTTTGTCCACCCCTGAATAAGTCCAATAGTAATTCAAAAGCTTTTTTTTTTTGTTCTTATATTTTCCAGTAACAATCTTGTGCTTGGACTTTAACCTAGAACTGCTCTGCTACTGAAAACTGTGTGACCAACACATCACTGTGTTGGACACATTTGGTTATAAAGACCATGGAAATTATACTCTATCTCCAGAGCCTCGATCCATAGAAAATGCTGTTTAATTTTGTGCCATGAACACTGTGAGGCTTGGAGGGGAAGCTCAGTGGGAAGGGAGAGGTGTCTGTGGCACAAAGCCATTTTCTTCTCTGCTCTTTTCCTGAGCACCTTGAAGCTTGTGTACGAAGCCAGAGGGAAGGGGCATCCTCCCATGTCCCACAGGGGTTGGAGGAGATGGTTCTCAGACCCAGAGGGTGTGAAAATGTGGAATCCAACTTTGCCCCTCTGTCTGAGGTCGGAGCTCATCCTGCTGAGACGGGCAGGTTCAGTGGTGGTGGCTGGCAGTGCTCCTGACGCTGGGAGTCCCAACACAATAATGCAGGAGAAATCATGAGAGTTTAAAGGTTTTTCCTTTAAAAAGGCAGTGAGGGCTGTAAAAAGAGAAACAAGCAGAAAAGAGCAAACTTGGGAGTAGTCAGTGGTTATAAACCAGGGCAAAATGAAAAGTTCAGTTTGCTGACACAGAGACATTACGATTCCTGTGTGCAGGTAAAGCACAAAAGGAAAAAACTCAGGGGTCTCTATTTAATGGCATTTCTATAATTTAGATAAATTTCCATAATTTAATTCCATGACTTCTGCTGCCCACTTGAATAGGATTTCCTGTATTTGATTGCAGATGTTTGTATTTCAAGGTCAGAAAGTTTGAAGTGCTTCAGCCATATAGGTTCTAAAGGAAAATAACTCACAGCAAAACTGTACGTACCTCAGAGGCAAACACAAAATAAAATAATCCCTGGGATCTGCAGACTTAATTTAGAATGCAGAACGTTTCCCAGGGAGTGTTTTGCTGAAATGATGGAGCATATTGTTAATGTCTTGTAATTTTTAAGAGCATTTAAGGATTTATTTTTGTAACCGTTATTTTGCTTCCTTGTTCTGAGGTGGGGTTGAGTTTGTTTTTAAGGCTGTCGTGTCATCAGGTCGCAGGTACATGGCAGACATCTCACTAGGCTTGCTTTTGATTCACCAGGTTATTTTTTAATAGTATTTTCTGTGCTACTCGTTTGCACCGAAGGTAACAACTGATTATGGAAATAGTGCTGTGTGTTTGTTATGTCGTCTCTTTCCTCTCACGTTTATGGCTTTGTTTTCTCTTTCTTTTCACTGTTACATCTTCTCCAAAAGGAAATTTTTCAAAGTTTAGTTCTAAACCAGAGTTTTCTCATAAAAAGACACATCACGTTGAATGCTAACATATATAGGATTTATGCAAACTCTGTAAGTGATGTTGCATAGCAATTTTTTGACTTGTTTTTTTCTGAAGAGGTTTTTCCATTAATGAAAATTTATTGTCTTTTCTCACTTTATTTTTCTGATTTTTCCGAGTTGATTCTCATGTTTTACAAATATGTTCATTTGGAAAAGCTCATAGTTATTAAAACCTTGTAACAGAAGCTGATTTTGGCAGTTAAGTTGCTTTTTTTAGCGATTTGTTTTCTAATGTTATTTTGTTTCCCTTTGCCTTGGGCTAGAGAATTAATTTTGTTATGCTGGGGTGAGGAGTCATTTGCTTAGGCTGTTTTTCTATCAGAAGAGGTTATGAAGCAATGAAAGACAGTTAATTTGGAGGGGAAAATAAATTGTGCTGTATCTGGGAGTGCCTTCCTTGTAGAGTGTTGTCATGCGTTGTATCTATACACCGGAGTCTGAGACAGGTCCCTGGCTTTGATGGAAAAACCCACCCCAAACCATGCTTTGGTGAAGGGAGCGGAGAGAGCTGTGCTCTTGTGGCGTTATTTAGTGATGCTGGGGATAGTGAAAGGTGTGTGAGAGGCAGGGAGGAGTTCCCAGGTGGAACGTGCGGAGCGGGGCTGTTGCTGTTCGAGTGCCGGGCTCACAGCGCTTGTGCTTGGCCTCGGTGTCTCAGGCTGGCCTGGCTTGGAAGGGACCTTAAAGCTCAGCCAGCTCCACCCCCTGCCATGGGCAGGGACGCCTTCCTCTATCCCAGGGTGCTCCAAACCCTGTCCAGCCTGGCCTTGGACACTGCCAAGGATGGGGCAGCCACAGCTGCTCTGGGCACCCTGTGCCAGGGCCTGCCCACCCTCCCAGGGAACAGTTCCTTCCCAATATCCCATCCAGTCCTGCCCTCTGGCAGTGGGAAGCCATTCCCTGTGTCCTGTCCCTCCATCCCTTGTCCCCAGTCCCTCTCCAGCTCTCCTGGAGCCCCTTTAGGCCCTGGAAGGGGCTCTGAGCTCTCCCTGGAGCCTTCTCCTCTCCAGGTGAGCACCCCAGCTCTCCCAGCCTGTCAGCATCAATCACAAAGTCCTTGATTTCATTTTTAGTGCCCAGAGTGACTGAGACAAACAAATGTCTTTCAGGGAAGCCTGTCCCCATGGACAAACAGTGCTCCTGCTGGTTCTGCAGCAGGAACTGATGCCAGCACGCTCTGCATGCAATAGTTCTTCTGCTGTGCTGCAGGAGATGGGATGTTTGTTGTTGTACTTATAAGGCACAATGGAGATTGACATCAGTTCTTTTGTAACACCCAATTTTGTAATGCCCACTTATTGAGGCTTTGGATTTTATCCACCCTTTTCTGAATGTGCCTTTTTCCCAAATTATTTTGTTTTTTATTTTTTTCTTTTTCCATTTAATCTTGGTGTTTAAAAATAGATAATTTTCAGACATCATTAAAGCCTCTGCCTCCATGAAATTTTAACAGATGTGACACTTGAGAGGCTCTGTAGTGGGCAGCGATCATTTATCAGGCAATGTTCTTTTAAGACCTGCATTATTATTCAGTGATTAAAAATTCACAGGAGTGAAAAGATACCTTTATAAATATTTTACTCTTTCTTTATTTGTTGTTGTTTTTGTTTTTTTCCCTACAAGATTTTTTAAGATGGTACTATCTGCTATGAAAGGCTGCTGGCAGCTGTGGGATGGTTTTCTGTGGACAATTCCAGTGCCGAGGTAGGCAGTGGGAGATGAGAATTTAAAGGAAGGGCTCAGCATGTGGAATTGTTTCACAGACTGCACCTGGCCATGTTGTTTTTAGAATGAGCAAAGAAATACTTGTAGTAATGGGCATATTTTTCTCGTGGTGTTTGGTTGAGCTACTGGGAAAGCTTTGACACTGAGTGGAGTTAGGATCTGCTGGAAGAAAATGCATGACATTAACATGAAATATAATAGGTACTGCTAGCTCTTTTTGGAGAGGTAATTGGCTGAGGCCTGTGCATTGTTTGCCTAATTTCCGCTTCTTTATTGCTTCTCTTTCTATCATGGAATAATGAACATTCTTGAGGTTTTGGACATTTGAATAGAAATGTTCACCTTTTCCTTATGTTCCACTGCAAAGATTTAAGTCTTGTGTGTGCATTGTTAAAAAGCTGGTTTAACACAGGCTCTTTTGGGAGGGCCAAGCTGTTTGCCTTTACTTTTGTGTTTGGTGACTGTTTAGCCATAGCGCTGTCAAAGGGATGAAAATGCCAAAGCCAGCTGTGGTGGGAGCTCCTGGAGTTCCAGATCACAAGGCAGTAAATTTCCAGCTGGTCTACACTGGGAGTGTTGTGTCACTGGAGAAGCGGGATCACCTTTCTTGTTTAGAGTTTTGCTTCTTCTGGCTGTAACAGCAGCATTTTGTTTTGACCAACTCCCAGTAATCGTTGTTGGAGTACAAAGCTCCAAATGTTTTACTTTCTGACCTCATGTCTTAGAATTTGACTGAGTCACCTGCTTTTACTATTTCCTGTGGGGAAAAAAACCCCATTTCTTCCAAATCCCTTGTAGAAAGGAATATTATGTATAGAATATTTCTAAAAGTGTGCATGAAGTATGACAAGGCAATGGTTTAAAATCTTTCTTTGTAAAGCTCACTTGTAAAAACATTGAGAATAGAAAAGATTTCCTATGAATGGAAAAGACTGAAGAGGAGTGGACGTGTGTGTTGGATCAATAGATGTGCCATCTCATCCCTTGTCAAAATCCACTTATTCTTTTTATAAAGCACAGTGGAAGTTAAAACAATGAATGTGGGTGAATAATGCTCTGTCAAATGTCTCTAACAAATGGTGTTTCCAACAGCGTAGTGGAGTCAGGACTAGTGAGATGGGACAGATCTCGTAGTCATGGAACTCGGTACAGGAATCCCAGCAACATTTTAAGGATGAGCTTTCAGCTTATTTGTTTCCTGTTCCCCTAGGAAAAAAATCTTTTGCAGCAGTGGAGCAGCATGTGATTGAATTGAATTGGCATCTTCCCAGAGCAGAGAACCTGTTGTATTGACAGTGTATATGTTTCAGCTGAACAATTTTAGTTAAGCAGTTTCCTTCCTGGCAACGTCGAGTTTCAGTAGTAGTACATTTTGGGGATGGTAACTGATATTTAAGATAATTGTGCTGCATGGTTACTTCTTTCTTCCCTTAGTGTGCATAGGTAAATCCTTCAAGGAGACTTAAAGGCAGATACCTTGGATTAGTGCAGGATCCTGTGTTTTATCGAATATTGCATTTGAACTTGTCTCTGGCCTGAGGTGTGAGAATGGCAGATGAACACGAGGAAGATTTGTTATATTGAAGTTGTGTTGTTATTTTGGGAAGCAGCACTCTGGTTGGAGAGCAGGAGAGAAGCGCAGGAGGTGAGTGGTTATGAGGCTCTGTCTGCCATGGGTACCCACTTCTGCCCTTAGCTCCGGGTCCCTCTTTCGCTGCCCGCGCTGCTCCGGGTGTCACACGGGTGTCACCCGCCCGTTTCTGAAATGAACATTAACACGCTCAATGTGTTTTTAAAATGCACTCACTTCACTCGCCTGAAGATTCCGAGAGACCATCTGAATCCCTTTCATGCTGTTCAAAGCTCTCCCTTTTCCCTCGGATCAGAGCGATGCAAACGCGAGTGTTTGTTTTTCCCTTGCAGTTCGGTTCTGTGGAGATGGGATCTTTGATATTCTGGGTTTTCTCCTCAGATGGAATAGCGAGGCTCTATTTCAAGGGCACTGCGGGGAATGTGTGATACTCAGAGAGCTCTTCTTGAGTAAGGAGGAAAGTTATTTTAGAAAGTTGATGAGGCAAACTGGTAGGATTAAACTGGCACACACCATATAAAGAAAAGCTGGTCAATCAAGAGAAAATACCTTTAAAAAAAGGATTTTTAAAAAAAATTATTTGGATGTAATGCCCTATTCAAATACTGTTGTTTTTTTTTTTTTTTCCTCTTGCGTTCTTGAATAATTGAGTGGCAGCAGAATGCAAAATACAATTGACATGTTTATAACGTTCTTGTGAATTTTGGCCTGGTATTTCCTTCTCTGGTAATCCCTCAAAGACTTCTAATAAACAAATTTAATGGTACCAGTTGTGTAGTATTTTTTAAATGGAGAAGGTTTTTTTCCTGCTTTTGTTGGATCCATCTCAGCCAGAAAAGCAAACGCCTGCTGTTTTATGGGATTGTTGTTTTAAACTGTGTGTGCTGACAGAATAAATATTCAGGAGACAACATAATTTTGTGTATATATATATATATAGGCAAGGTTTTTTTTTTTTTCTTTTCAGCTGATTTTTTTCTTGGAAGAATAATTGTGGTTACTGCTGTGGGCTGGGGATGTCTGCAGTGAGGGCTCCTCTTCGACCTCTGCATTGGTGAATGTAGAAAGCAATGTTTGCTCTGACAATTGCATTTGTGTCTCTATGAAAAAGGTACTGAATCGTCCTCATTGTGCTGCTGTTCCTCTGAACCCATTCATGTTTCAAACAATAAAAAAAGGCATTGTGAGAGCCAAACACTTTTATGCCAACATAACAATATTTGAAGAAGATAATCAAAGCTGTTTGTTCTGCTTTACTGATTTTGCTTTGTCTGCAGTTTGGGTCTTCATTATGAAGCAAGATGGTCTGAAACATTGTCTGTGAAAGAGGTTAAAAAAAACCCCAAACCAGAAAAGATATGGGACTAAACCACCGAGGGAATGGGTATTGGCTTGCTGGAATATTCCTGGCTGTGTATCCTGTGTGTTCATGGCCTGGTGTGTGCCAGGCTCCTACAGGTGTGGCTGTTGGCTTTGGAAAGAAACATTCTGAAACCTTGACATGGGAATATGTTTTTATATATAAGGACATAAACATCTATAAAAGTGTGTGTGTATATATATATAAATTTGTTTTATTTGGAGTTACACTTAATAGAAAACCATAGAGATTTTTATATTTCTTATGATAGGGCTTTGATGTAAAATAATGATACTTCTGCTTTGTTGTAGAGGCAGAATTGTTATTTAAACAGTGCTATAATAATGATTGGTGAAAGCTTCAGCAGAGCAGAACCCTGGAGTCGTTTACATGTAGAGTAGAAGAGTCAGGGAAGTACCAAGAGAGCCTTTGCTAGCAGTATAACTCCTTCTGTCGTGGTTTTGGTTTTCTTTGCTTTGTTTTGTGGGTTTGTCTTTTGCTGTTGTTGGTCCTTCAGCCTTTTGCTTAATTGTCAGAATAATAGGTCATGTGGTAATAGAAAATATTAACAGAGGATAGCCAGAGCATTTGCACGCAGCAGACAGCAGGGAAGAGCTGCATATAGCACAGGCTTCTGCATCCCAGCTTCAGAGTTGTCTCCGTTTCTGCTGGGCTATGGAAAGGTGTATATATAGAGAGAGGTGGGCTGCTTTGCTGAGCTTTTCTCAGCCTTAAGATGGTAATTTTCCCAGGAAGTTTAATGCAGTATGAGAGCTTTCCAAATAAGTACCTGTAGCCACTGACACTTGGAATAAAATTGTACTGAAATAGATTTGGCTTTTTAAAATTTGAGCTGAAAGAGGTGTTGTACTGGCTGTGTGGAATGAGGAATTATTTCGTGGGGAGGAAAAATAACCACAAAAAACCCCAAATCAAACCACCTAATACCCATTCAAAACCTGCCTGTGGATCACAAAGCTTTGCACTTCCTCAACCTGTGTTTGGAAGGAATGATGATGACGATAACATCAAATTTCTGATTTTTTTTTTTTTAAAGTCAACTGCTTAATTATTCCTGGAAATTAAAAAGCTGGCACAAAAATAATGTATTTATGGAAGTGCCCTGCATGATTCCAAATGTTACACCCAGGAGCTGAAGTCATGCTTAGCAATAGAGTGTCTCATATAATTAAATGCTTTGTTGGATTGGAGTCAAACTTTTTGCCAAGGTGTAGAACTGACCTTGGGCATGGCACAAATAGGAGTCTTTTGTACTCAGTTGTATTTTGTACATTTTTCTGCTCCCAGTCTTCTAATGCTCAAGTCTTTGGGGATTTTGTGGCAGATTATAGGAGCTCTCTGGCAAGCTGGACAAATAATTTGTGATGTCTTAGTAAATGCCAGTTAATATTTGTGCTGTTCACACCTGTTCCATTAATGTCTAATCTTCAATTCTCTTGGAAAGGCGAAGTATCCGTAATTGTGGCTGAATTTGGCTTTTCCCTTTAGGTGAGGTTGATGTTCACCTGGGAATGGCTGAAGGCCACAAAATAATTTGACTTAACTGACTCAGAGTATTGGAAATGTAAGGCAGAAAAAAGAGCACATTTTAAGACTTCTCGTGGTAATTTCTTTGATCCAAACTGTAGTAGTGTTTTAGTGAAATAAAACTGGAGGTATGGGATGGGGAGGGATTTCTTTATTTGCTTTATTTTGTCAAACTTTCTGTGGTATCAAGGCGAGAGATGAGGCAGCAGAAAAGCTTTGGAGATTCAAAGAGGGAGGTTGATGCTACTGGAATATCTGCTGGACATTAACCAAAGGCCATACACAGCTATTCCCAAATGTGGTAATAAATGCAAACATAGTAGTTTTTTTCAATAGCCAACAATTAATTATTTCAGTTTTCACAAAACTAAATGTCACCTTAAGTCTATTGTTTAAAATGTGACATGTAATGTCTGTTGAAAAGCCTGAGATAGCAGGAAGACAGGGAAAAAAGAAGAAAAATCAAAGGGGGGAGTGGTAATTTTGTTACCCTGAAAATGACTTTGCACTTTGCCACTAATTTTCCTGACTTCAGCACTTAAGTGCTTTAATTACAACATAAAATACTCAATTTTTGTGTGCTTTCATTACAACTGAAATGTATGAAACAATTTGTGGTTTGAGGTGGAATTTTTGCCAGGGGAGAGCTTCACATCAGCTCAGTCTGCTGAGAGAGTTTACTTTTTCATGGCGTGCATATTAAATCTTCACCCAAAAGCCCTGAGGATGTGCGGGGATGTTCCTGCTGCCCTCTCAGGGTATCCTGCCCGGGGATCTCCTGCAGCCACTGAACTCCAATGGTTTTGTGTCCTCTCCTGTTCCTGTTTTGTGTGTGTGAGAGCATTTCCTGGGACGTGATGATGGACATGGAAAGCGAGAATGGAATCTGGGAGCTGTAGCTTCTACTCAGTTGGTGTTTTAGTGCTCAGTGAATCCAGCAAGTGGGATTTTACCATAGCTGGTTCAATGGAATATTTACCCAGCTTATTAGGAGATGAATGGTTGTTTGAGCCGAACTTTGTCCCTGTGCTTCCAAGTTTCATAAAGCACTTAATGATGACCGAGCCGGGCATTAAGTCCTGATGATTTCAGTCCCTGGAAGGGAATGTTTTCCAATGACTTTGTTTAGCCTGCTTTTGGCCCAGAAGGTAGAACGGTGCTGGGGGTGTAACATGCAGCGTATCCTTTTCCTAGATTTTATGCAATACATCTTCATTTTTATTCTGTGAGCAGTCTCTGGCTGATGTTCTTGAACAGCAGTTGCACTGATGGCCACTTGGTGATTCCTTTGGGTTTGGAGTGCAGATGTGTGACCTCTGGGCTGTGACAGTCTGGAGTGCCCGGTGTGTTCAATGCCTGTACGAGCCCAGCCAATTTATTTTAACCGTGAGCCTGGGGGGAGACTGGAGTGCTCTGCAGCTGTGCCACAGCAGCTCTGCTGCCCTGCTGTGTCCTGAGAGAATTCCATGTAGGAAAGGGAAAGAAGGACCAGAGATGGGACATAAACCCAAGTGTTTTTGGGGAATAAAAACCATATTCGCTATTGCACGCTGCTTGATCCAATCCCACTGCAGACGGGAGGAATTCTATGAGGATGGTTTGACATTCCTGTCCAGAACTCATCCTTATGTCAGTCAGAAATCAATTCTCTCTCTAGCCCCAAATGAGCCAATTTATTCATGTCAAGATCTAGACTTGAAGTTTTATTTTACTTAGGATATTTTCCCCTTATTCTAATTACTTCTAAAAAGAAAGAAAAGCAGGTGTAATTTGGAATTTAATTGCTGAAACATTCACTGGAAGAACAAGGAGATTTGAGCACGTAGTTATGATGTACTACAAGAATAAATGTTAAACGGAACTTTGATTTTTAGCTGCCTGGTGCTAAATGATTTATCTGCTACTAAAAGAGTCGGAGAAAATAGGTTTAATGAAATGATCAACTGCACCTTAAGAAAATGAAGACATTTTCTCACATGCTTCTGAAATACGGCTGAGAAGCAAAATGTTTAGTATGGAATAGGGGTCAGAGAGAAGGTAGATCACAAGGATGATTTTTGTATGTTTGAGGTGATCAGGAAGGTATTGCTGAGCACTTCTCTTTGCTTTCTGCTTGTTCTCTTGCAGAATTTACCCTGTGACAGAGACTACCACCGGAGAACTACCCCTCTTCCCGTTTTGTTTTCTTTCAAAATTTTATGATACTTTCAGCTGTTGCTGGTTCTCATAATTGTATGAGGTGAGGACTTGACCTTTCCTGAGTAAACACTTGTTTACATCAGTCAGATCATGTGTCTGTTTTCTTTTCCGCATTAATCTTTAAGTCACCATATTTCTGCCAAACCAGTAGGACTAGATTTTTCAAGAGCTTTTTGTTGTTTGTGCTAATTCGAAATAACGAGTTAATCAGCACCATGTGATTGACAGTGGGAATACAGATTATTTCTGGTGATAGATGAAATACTGTCACACTCTCCTCCCCCCCAGCTCACAAAGGAGAGCTAGATGGTAATTTGCAAGGAGATCAGCAGTGTTTAACTTCCTGTGAAAATCCAGGCTCCTTATGGCAGTGTTTGCTCCGCCACTTGTAGCTCTGCTGGTTGGGTTCCAGGTCACTTGTACAGTGATTTTTATAAGCTGAATTCTGCCCTCCTCCAAGGAAAGAGGTCTCTACATTCCTGGAAGGTCTGATTCCTTTGAAGGTGTTTTAATTTTTCTTAAAATGTCTTTGGGAAAGCTGTGAGTTCCTGTGTGTTCTCAAAGGTTTTTAACTTGTGCTATTTTGAGCAATGCCATGTGATTATCTAAGAGTGTATTAAAACCCCAGCACCTTAGTTTATATTAATCTTTTTCTGCCAGATAATCACAAACACAAAGGGTGAGTTTTGAGCTCATCTTGGGCTGATACAATTATTTTATTTAATCCTAAATCATGAAGATTTGGGGGAAAAAATTTAGTCACTGATGGTTTGTTCCGGAAAATGAAGACTGTGTTAAACTTAGGTGGAAAGTACTGGCAGAACCGTTGAGAATTAGGTTTCTTAAATGATCACTCCTGGAGGTGTTTGTGCAGACTTTGGGGCTCTGGAAGAGGTGGGAAGGTTGGAGGTTTGTCACACTGCTGACTGCCTGCGGGCGTGAATTAACTTGCATCTCTTGTACACTGAAAAAGAGGTTTATGTTTCAAGAACTACTCAGCTGTGGAGTAGATAATGAACTGAGCTATTGTAAAATAAATAACTAAAACCCAAACCCATTTAATTCTGATAAGCCTGCAGTTTGTGTTGTCGGGCAATGATTGCACTCTTACTGTAACTGCACAGAATCATGGAGTGGTTTGGTTTGGAAGGGACCAGAAAAGATCATCTGGTTCCAACCCCCTGCCAGGGGCAGGAACACCTTCCACTGATATATGAACAAAAAAAAAGTCCTTGGTTTCAAGAGCTGTATTTCAAGAGCCAGAAAGGAACAAGGAGTCTGTTTATTGCTTCTGGATTAATTCTGAGGTTTTGCTTATTGCAATAGCAACAGGGACACCCCCTTTCATTCTGGTTCATAAAAGAAAGAATATTATAGTTGGCAACGTTTCAGCATTTCAGATACCTGCAGCTGAGTGAGTTTGAGCAGTAAGAGCTGATAAGCAGCTCTGAAGGTGTGCCAGGAAAAGATCTCCAACACCTCTCCCCCCTCTTCCTTCTGCTGTTCCAGCACTATCTCTGTGCTAGATAAAGGCCTTCCCCTACAGATCGATTATCTTTGTCCCCAGGGAGAAGCAGCCAAATCCATTAGTTATTCCCATTTCCTTTGCCAGGGAGAGCAAGTGCAGTAGTCAGAAAAGCCATCTATTTTAAAATTTATTTTTAATAAATTCCTCTATCGTATTAATTTAAGAGGTTATTTACTTAATGTTCTGTTTATTTCTGACTGACCTCTGCACTGTTCAGCTTCTTTAAAAACATTCATCACAATATGCACAGCACTGCTAAATGGATTTAATTCTTCCTTACCCTGCACTTGTGCTCCCAGGCCTGTGTTTGATATTAATGAACATTGCTGGGATCGTGCTGCCACACTGGTAGGGATTTACAGAGACAATTAGTAGGTGATCAGGCAATCTTATTTATTTATTTTTTTTCCCCCTATTTATTTCTGAAATGGGAATTATTCATCAAGGTCAAGCGTTACACAGAGAGGAGTATGGTTGGTTGCTTTGTTTTATTGTTTTAAATATGGAAGAGATAAACAAAGATGCATTTTCTTTAAGGCTTTTAGATGTCTTATAATCTTTTCCTTAGAAAAACCTGTTCCTTTTGCACTACTGCATTTTGATATATTGAGTCTTCCTGGTACGCCTGAGCCCTTGGTGGATGTAAGGAAGGAGTGCAGTACATGATAATGTGCCATAGCTAAATCTGAGATGTGAAGCAAGATTTGTGTTTTTTTTCTGTCGAGAGGGAGAAATGTGGCTGTAGTTGTTGTAATATGGTAATGCTGCCCTTTTACTGACCGTTGTATCAAACTTCTTTTCATGATCAAAATCAAAGCGAGCTTTGCAGTGACAGAATCTGCTGCTTTAGCTGAGAACCTTTAGCCTGCTGCCAACACTGCAGTCGAGGTGGAGGAGGTTGCAGAGCTGTGCAGTTGATATATCTATCCAGAGCTATTTTTTCAGTAGGAAAAAATAACTTTTTCTGATATATTTTTTCCCCTTTAACAGATATGCTTGATTTATTCTGTCATAATTAAACTTATCCTTTGGTGGACCATGTTAAGCCCAAAGACTGTACTCTGAGGCTTGACAGATGGCTGTGTGCAAGCAGTGCCTGTGTACTGCAATAAGTTAGGAGAAGAAGAATTAATCCCTTGTATTTCTTCTTGTTTTATTTACTGAATTTAATGGTACTTTTAATGCTTAGTTCAAAAAAAGACCAGAATTGGGTTCTTTCAGCCTGGAGAAGAGAAGCTTTGGGGTGACTGAATTGTGGCCTTCCGGTACCTGAAGGGAGCTGGCAAGAAAGATGGAGAGAGACTTTTTACAGGGGCCTGGAGTGACAGAACAAGGGGGAATGGCTTCACACTGACAGGGAATAGGTTTAGATGGGTTACTGGGAAGAAATTGTCCCCTGTGAGGGTGGGGAGGCCCTGGCACAGGGTGCCCAGAGAAGCTGGGGCTGCCCCTGGATCCCTGGAAGTGTCCAAGGCCAGGTTGGAGCAACTTGGTCTAGTGCAAGGTGTCCCTGCCCATGGCAGGAGTGGAATGAGAGGATTTTTAAGGACCCTTCCAACCCAAACTCTGCTAGGATTCTATGATAAAATTGGTTTGGCCAACAAAAATTGCCCAATGAGATTTTCTGTTTCTTGCTAAATGTTAAGAGTTGCTCGACTCTCCCTCATCAGGCACCATCCATTTCTGGCCCTTTTCCTGTAGTAGATACTTCAAAGAGCCAGCAGCTGGTAGCCCTGCACAAAATCCACTGAAAGCTGAATATTAAACCCCAGATGGCAATTGCAGCTCCCAGAAACAAGGTCAGTGACCAGTGATGGCACTGTCACTTTCCATCTCACCTGGGTGTTCTGACCCAGCCCCAGCGCTGGTGGCAAAGCTACCAAGAAGGTCTGGCTTGAGCAAAAGCACCTGTAGGACATTACCTTGGCCCTAGATGGTGTCCTGCAGCACTTCTCACTGACTTTTCCTCATTGAGTTTTAGGGAGATGAAGCTGTTGCTAAAAGACCTGAGAAGCAGGGTGGTGCCAAGCCTGCAGCAGCTGCCAAGGTGTGCTGGGGGTTTGTCTCCTAACCACAGGTTGCACAGTTATAAAAATTTGCATTAATTCTGCATCCTTTTTTTTTTAAAAAAAATTCCTGTTATATGGTGGTTTTCACACCTTGCCATGCAAACCACAGCCAGAAATTACTCAAGGCTGCACTTACACCCGTTGCAGAGAAAACTGTACTGGAATTAATTCAGCCTCACCATTGTTCATGTTTGAGGTGGCATTATGTGGTGTTAGAGCTCCCTGCTAGTCTGGGACCTGTTTGTGGAAGTGGATGCCAGGAGGGGTGTGTGTGTAATGCACATTTGTGATCTTCAGCAGAGGTTGGTTGGCAGTGTCACGCAGCCCGGCCGGGCTGAGCGGGCTCCTGGACGTGGTGCTGGGTGGGATTTAGGTGTTTTCCGAAGGCTGAGTACAGCTGAACATTGTTTTTCTTGCTGTCCTGCCTCCCTTGAGGGATATCCTGAGCGTGTCTGTGCCCCTTTGTGCCAGGAGGGGCCTCGCTGTGCCGCCTTCTGCAGCTCTGCTCCCCCTGCCCACACAGCAATTCGTTTTAATTACCGTGCAGCCACTCGCTGCCTGCTGCATGATTTGTATGAATGACTGACTTTAATTTGACCTCCTGGAGTGTGAAGGGATCTCAGCCTCCAGTTAAATGTTATAAGTTGCTGTCTTTCCTGGAGTGTGCAGGGAGTGGGGACTGATGAACCATTGCCACTGGAGAAACACCTGTTCGAGCTCGGGCACGGAGCTGGGTGTGACAGGGCTCAGCTTCTTCTCCATTAAAGCATAAAATGGAAATAATGGTAGATTTATTGTGGTTATGAGGAGCTATCTGGCATGAAGGCAGCCGTTTATTATTTCTATTATAATTATAAGCCTGAACTTTTGATATAATTTTAGCAAAATAGTCTCCTACTTAGATCCTCAGGATGTGTTCTTTGGAGACTTGGAGTACGTCATTTTTTAATGCTTTCTCAGCTCCTGCTTCCAGTGTGCCGCCCCCATGGAGATGTTGTACTGACTGATCCTTTGGAAAGTGTCCTCGAGGGTAGGAGAGAAGGGCTGGAGTGCAATGCCGGCTCTGCAGAGGCCAGAGGAGGAACTCCAGTTTAACTGGGACATTGCAGACACTGACAATTCGTTAGGGCATTCCCCTCCTGTCACTCACTCAGGGTTAGGATAACCAGGATAACTATGGTTAAGGATCACAGAGGTAACTCAGTGAGCCAGGTGAGCTGAACATTTTCTAGTGAAGGGGCAGAGGTCAGAAGGAGTTCCAGCTCCAGGCTGGGAAGCCTCTGAGTTACACATGGACGTGCTCAGGAACACATGGGATGTAGAAAAGGCTTCTCACTGGTACTTGCTAAAAGGAGAAGGATACTAAGATTTAAACCATAATTTATTTTCTCTAGTAAAATATTGAATAGCTCATAAAGCTTGGAAAATGAGAGGTAAAGATGCATCCCTCTGTGAACAGCCAGGATCTTGTATTTAATAATGATTCTGTTTGCGTGTTGAGATGGTCCTGCTTCTGTCAGAAGGAAGGCTAAAATTCCAAGCTGATTTCCATTTTAAAGGAAGAGATAGAGGGCATGGAAACCAAGTGGAGCTCTTGGGAGCTTCCTGAAGGTGAAGAATCGAAAAGCTGATTCCAGAACGTGTAAGAAGTTGTGACCTCAGTCTCTTAGAAACCATCTTGGTAGAAAAATACCAAATGCAGAAGGAATCCTTTTCCCCCTCACAGATGAGATACTTAAAAGCCCAAACCCCCAAAGCATATTTTTTTTATTATGTTTTTACTAGCTATAAAGGTGGTGATAAATTTTTAAACTTATTTTCCTTTTTTAAAAATTGGTTATTGCCTTTCCAATTTTGATGAGTGAGGGGAAAAATGTGAGAAGTTTTTGATAAGTAATGGTTTTTATTGCTTCTGGGACTGCACAGACATGGGAATGCGTTCCCCTGTTGGCCATTAAATACAGCCCTGTGCCATCACTCCTCATTTCTCAGTGGCCAAAACAAGACAGAGTAAGTTCACTAACATGAAGATACTTATGTCTTTAAATGTTCTTAATTGCTGTTGAATGCTCTTCTGTGATTTCCTATTGGACTGGAATTCTGGGGAACTGGAGAGGATCCTGTGGTTATACACCAGTGCCTGTGGCACCGTGGGCAGTGTTTAGTTTTAGTATTCACTGGGGTGGACGCACATAGAGAATATTTTGGTGCAATATTTCCTATCTGAAGGTATTATTCAAATGTAATTTGTGTCTTTAATTATAAAGCAATCACAAATAGGTGCCCTATATTCTTCCAAATCCCTCTGATACTCTTTGGTTTAATCAGGTGGAACTTTTTATCTTTAGGGATATTCAGTGTTCTGGGCTGCTTTGTTTTGACTTATTTTTAAAATTTGTAACTGCTCTCTTGGAGTGCTTCAGATTCAATGAGACTTAAATAATGTTTAGAACAGTACAGAGGAATGTGACTTTTGTGAACATTTGGATTTTCCTCCGGGTTTGTGCTTTGCACCTGGAATCTGGTTGGCCACCTCCAGTCTGCAGAATTTGCCTTGCTGAGAATTCTTCAGTTCATCTTCCTTGGCTGCTTGAGAACTAATTGCATAAATCATTCTTCATTAAGAGCATCTAAACCAAGTAGCTGCAAAACACACTCCACCAGAAACTTAATTTCACCAGCCTTTTCTTAAAGGGATTGTAAAATAGTATTTTTAAAAATTATTTTTCTGTCTGGTTTTGCCCCACATTCTTACACTGGGAGATATTTTCAAGACCTGGCATATTTCCCAGGTATTTTATTTAAAACTCAATAAAGGAGGTTTAAATTCCTTTCCACAGAGTGTTTTAATTCTGTGTTACAATTCAGACGAGTTTTTTTGGGTATGGAGGATGCTGCAGCCTCCTCTTCATCAAGATGAAAGAAAATTTTCCTTCTTTTACAGATGAAAATGTATTTTGTGTGCTGGCTTTACTTAGGTATGAAGTGTTAATTGGAGGTTCTAATTTGATGTCCATATTTTTGATAGGCATTTAGGTACCGTGGTGTGATGAATACTAAATAGGAAGCACACACGACGTGAAGGCTCTTGATGCTGTTCTCTGTCACATTTTTTTTCCCCACTGGTTTTTGGAAATTATTTTTCATTCTGTAGAGCATCAGTGACTTGCCGTTACTCCACAATTCTTGGAAGAAGCCTGGTGTTTCTGGAATGCTGGGGGAACATTCCCTCAGATTTGACAGAATGAGCAGTGACAGGGTTACAGGTGTTGCTGGTGATTTTCCTTCTGTGAACAATAGGGAATGATGCCTCTGACTAGAGAGATGCTGACAAGCACATAATTGCTGTATTTTTGCTTGTATTTCCAATTACACTGAAGGAAAAAAGAGCCTTTTCACCCGGACTGTGCTATAGGTATTCATTTATTTAATGTGTGTTAGTTCGATAATTCTGGAAAATTCAGCTTGTGATGTGAAAGTTTCCCACCATTTTAGTGGGATCGAAATGGGGACGGTGCTGAAGATAATATGTGTGGAATTCTGTGGGGTTCATTAAAATCAGCTATTTTGGGAGGTGTTTTTCCTGGGCTTCTGAAAAATCTCCTATCATTTAATGAGCTTTAATGCTTGGCACTGTATTTTGCTTAGATTTCCATAGCACTTTCTTTCCTTCCTTTTGTGCATTAACAAATTCTCTTTAAGAAGTGTGAGAAAAGTGCCTCTAATACTCCCTACCCTTCCCAAATGTATGTTCTAGTGCTCAATCCATGTGGGATTTTAATAACCTCAACTCAAGCCCTGGTATCACTGTGTGTGGATGTCACACAGACAGAGCCTTACCCACACGATCAAGAGAGAACAGGAAACCTCTGTACTTTGAGTTCTGCTTGGCTCAGTTCTTCCCAAGTACCGAATTCACGTAAAGGGACCACGTGCACCTTCCCCCTCTTGTTTTGCCAGAACCCATTTCCCATCACAAGCCCAAGTCACTGCATGCTGGGACAGACTGTGGGCTTTGAAAATGTTTGGGGTTAAGTGGTGTCGAACTGAAATATTTCGGGGTAAAAGGCCAGAAATATTTTACCCAGAAAATCATGAATGTGGAAATTTTTGCCAGCCTTCTGGCAAGGATTAGGGTGACAGGATTTAAATTTTGGCAACCATTTTTGCCTACATTAATTTAAATAGTGCTTTTCCTCCCTTCGTTATCAAAGAAATTAGAGGAGTTTTACTGCATTTGGTTCAGATACTTCTTTCTCTTTCACAGCCTGTCATTTCAAATTGTCAAATATTTACTTGTCTCGTGTTTGACTGTAGTGGCAGGCTTTGTGTGTAATTTGTGTTTGTGTAGGTTCGCACCTGATGCTTTGATGCTGTCAGGATGTGTGTAATGTGATCCCCGGCTTCCCCGGCTCCTGCCTCACCCTCTAACTGCACATCATCTGCTGCCACTCACTCGGCTTCGCTGGCAGCTGCAGGAGCTTTGGGAACCAGTCCCAAATACTATGGGCTGCTTGTGCTCTCTCTGTGCTGTACCTTAAGGAAACTGCAATCCAGCCTGAACTTCACCAGTTCAAGAGAAAAAAAAAAAATAAAAACAAAACCATTTACTTTTGTAAGAAAAGAAGAATTTTTAGCTTTTTCTTCATTGGGTTTTAAGACTCTGCCAGCTGACAATACCCAGTTTTATCTTTGATTTTTGCTATGTCATGGTGAAGGGAAACGTGCTCTGTGAAGTCAGTTTGCACCTTGCATCGACCACAGGAGTGAGTTTAAACGTCTGAGCTATTAAATGAACAACTTGGACTGCCCGGCTTGGCTTCTCCTGGACACCTCTGTCCGGATTTTTGGGAGGAGGAACTGGTTGTCAAGTGCTTACATATGGCAAAATTAGATTTTGAGTGTAACCTTTTTCTCCCGTCTGTAGCGTAGCTTCAAATCTCTCACTGATGCTCAGCTATTAAGTGACTGAGGGTGTAAATACTGGGATGCCTGTCCTTGGGCACCAAACCCTCTGTTCAGGCACTAAAAGGGGAGCCCATTTTTCTGAGGTTTTCTGTATCAGATTTCATTGATTTCTTCATTTGCATAAAATGGGGAAATTGTGGCTTGCAGTGACTGTGTATTTGTATTTTAACAACAATAGAACGTAGTTAGAGGTGTTAAAGGACCTTCTGACCAGAGTCCTAAACAAATACAATGATTCATAGTTTGGCACAGCACTGGCTCTCTTTGGAGACAGTTCTATACCTGCAAGTTTATTACTTTTTATTGTCCATTTGGAATCACTTGCAATCATCATCAGAAGGTTAATTAATTATTTTTAGGGGAAGCAGAGGGTGCCTTCTGACTGCGTTTATTCTGAAATAAACGTGCTGATTTCAATACAACTCTGAAATTGTACAAGTTTTTTGAGTACGTCAGGGTTAAACTCAAGTGAAGTTGCATGTGCCAGGGTGTGTTTGCAGGTCCTGAGCCCACCTGGCAGGGCTGTGTACAAACTGCTTGTAGGGAACAGGCCAGCATCTCTCACTGGGTCCCTCCCCACCTCTCCCGTGTCTCTTTTTTTTGCCCCAGGTCAGATTTGATAAGAGCAGTGTTTCTAGCGTTTTCTGTTCATTGAAAGATGTCAAAAGAATCAGTAGAATCACAGTCCTACAGATCTTCACCAAAGATGACCGTGAGACTTCACTGCCAGACTCGTGTCACTGCCAGCTCTTCTCAGTGTCAGCTTCATTGATTTTGTCCTGTGCTTCCATGTGTTGAACCACTTCTCTCATGAGCTTCCTCATTTCCAGTGGATTTCTGTTCAAAGGGAATGCCCACTTGTTGAGGCTCCTGCTGAAACCATACGATCTGTTTTCTGTTTGCTCCACGTTTCCTTTTTGCCCTGTTGGCACAGTTTATCTCAGGATTCAGGAACCTTATCCTGTAAGTTATGAGCTCCACACCAAGCTGTGCTTGTGCATGATAACCATACACCCAGAGCCTTGCAGACAACCTGGGAGTGTCGTGGCTGCTCAGCCCCCGAGGCCAGGAGAAGGAATTTCTGTCACCACCGAGGTGTGGTTACTGAGAACTGCAGTCCCTCGGAGCAGGGGTGGGAGGATGGCACAGTCTGGATTTGTATTTCCAACCCTTGCAGCTGCATCCACCGTGAGGTTCCAACCCAGTGATGTTCAAAAGGAAACAGCATTATCACAGCTCCTGCTGGGAAGCTGTAGGGGAAGATCATAAAGTATTATGGTTTGTAGTCAATCACGTATTAGATGGTTTTTATCCTGAAAATCTGTTTAGAGGCATTTCTTTTTTTTTCTTCTTGCTTCTGACAGTCTGGAAGAGAGAGTCCTAAAATAGTTTATGTGCTTCTGGGAATTTCGTGCAGCTGAAAATAATGATTGATGGAAAGGAGCAAAGTTGTGAGGAACACAGTTTCATTGTGCCTGCCCCATGTCCTTAGGCTTGCTAAACTAATCCCTCTCCCTGGATTTGCATGTGGTGATGATGGCTTGGGTTTCTATTTTTAGCCTTTGTAGTGTCACAACACGGAACTGAGGCTTTTCCCACTGAGTTTTCCCTTCTGACACTGGATAAAATCCATTCCCAACACGGGACACCCCTTTGTCACCTGTGCAGAAGGGACCAGGGGCATGGGGAGCTCCTGTGCTCAGCACCAGCTGCCACAACACCTGTACATCACTGATTGTTCTCTACATGCAGAAATCTCTTCACGAGGCAGAAACCAAGAACTCCTGAGTTGGTCCATAGCAGCATCCTTACCAATATATGGCCTTTTTAAACTCTGTATTCTAGAATACAAAGCTTAAGCAAATGGATTTTTCTCCATGAGACTCCTGCCAAGTTATTGGTTAAAACCAGCTTCTGTATCCAGCCAAAAGCAACCAGAAAAGGCACACAGAACATGAATTAATCCATGGATTATTCCTTTATGTACTCTAGATAAATACTCTCTTTTTAAACCATTTTACATCAGGAGGAATTTAATGTAATTCAAATTATACATATTATAATCTAACTTGATAATAAATAATGACTTTCTCCCTAGAAATCCAGCTGCACAGACTAAAATGCTCTAAGAGATTTGTAATACTTTTGAAAGGAGATTTTCTTGTCTGACTAAATGCGAAGTGTTAGTCTGATTACAAATTTGAAGTTGTCCTCTTAAAAAGTCTGCTGAGGTTGGACATCACTTTTTGCTGTGCAGGGAATGCATTATTAGTGCACAGAAGTTGGAATGAATTCTGGAACAAGTGAAACGAAACACCGGCAAGGTTGGATTTTTTAAAAATCTTTTTTTAATTGCACATTAAAAGGGGCCCTGTGTTTGTAGTGATGTGTTATATTCAGCGCAGATAAACTGAAGGAGAGTTACTGTAGCTCAGCAAAAAATAGCTGATATTCAAACCCTCTAAAGACAGGGTCCAAAACTTGACATAAATAGTAAATACTGTTTATTTTAATAAATGTTCCAAAACTGGTATTCTAAACACTAAACAGCATGGGAGAGATGCTGGGACATTGGAACTGAGTTCCAATCCTTTGGAACCAAATTAATGCTGTAGTGGAGGTTGAGGCCTGAGGGAGGTGGTTTGTGTGTGACATGAACTGAGGGGTGGCACTGCACTGCCAGTGACAGAACAGTTGGCCTTAGATTCACTGATAATTTAAAATTAATGGCCTGAACTGTGTGGTTTTTCTGAAAAAAGGTGAATTTCCAGCTCCGTGCACGGCAACAGTTCTTCTGGTTCTGGTTTTGCTGAGAATGACACCCCAGCCTTCCCTGCAGGGGGGAGGATCTGAGAGACTTAAGATATAAGTTAAGTTTGTCAAGATTTAAAGATATTCTGAAGCATTTAGGAAATGGTTTGTAACTCAAGTACCCGTGATAGAGGGCTACAGGCTGTAAATTCAGAAGTCAGATGCATGTGTGCAAAAGGCAGGCAGGAAACAGACAGCTCTGATTTTTGTCTCTGATAAGGAATTGTTTGAAGTGCCGAACATTGCTTAAATAGCTGCAGCTCCGTCCCACTGCTGGGAAAGTTCAGAGCTTCCTGACAGCTCCACTTGCAGATGCTTTTGTAAATGAATGAACTCTATTGCAATGGTGCTCTTGCCTGGAATTTCTGTCTGCTGGGCAGTTTATCTGAGCAAAGAATAAGGTCTGTGGTGTTGCAAGGTCTGTAAATACCATCTGCATTATTTTACGGGTTTTTTTCTGTGTTTTGGTTTTGTTTGGTTTTTTATTTTTCAACAGAGTAGTGATATGAGCAGGTGAGAACGGGTTAGGAATTGTTCTGACCCATCACTCTAAATAACCTTCCTGGACTTTGTCAGTATTAACTTTGTTAATTTCGGTCCATGGGTCCTTGAATTTTCAGCTTGTAAGAATTCCAAGAAAAATAAATTCTCTGTTTGCTGTTGGCCATGAATAACTTGTGTTAATCATGAATTTTCTGTCTTGGCTTTATAAATTCAAGATACTTGTAGAAATACCTGAGTAAGGGTCTGTTTTGTACACAGGTTGCTGGGGACCATTTGCCTTAGGACCTAACGGGGGATTACTGCCAGATCCTCAAGAAAATAAATCAGATATTGCTAGAAACCCTGTGTGTGTGTACCGGCTTGTCAAAAGGAGAACTGAAATCTCTTACAGTCAGTGTAGTGTAAATAGCTGCAGACAATGTTTGCCAAAAGGCAAAATTAACATGTTAGAGGCACTTAACTGACAGTGTGTTGTTCTGAGTTATAGTGATTTGCTTCAAAATTAGGTTCAACAGTTTTGGTTCCCTACAAGCTGTTAATTAACTTGAGAAAACTGTGCTCCAATTACAAAGGCTGGAGATGGTAATTGGGACTTTTTTCCATGGGCACTGTCTGGTCAAGCCAGAGTGATTGCTATCTTTAGGCCCAGGGAGAAGGAGGTGTCTTTTTCTTCTAGGGAGTGAAAGAAAAGAGATTTGGACAAAGCTGAAGCATGGAATATCTTTTTTCTCAACCAAGCCAGAAAAGATTATCTAGAATCAGATGCTTTATGCAATTTCAAAATAGTACTGCATGCCTGAAGGTGAGACCATGCTAGAAAATATTTGGGTAATTTAGATGAATTCAATTTGGTCAGGCCCAGTGAAAATACATTCTTTGCTATTTAAGGAATTCTTTAAAGTACTGTATGATTTACTGCCATTTGACACAGAGAATTTGTTAGCAGGAAGAATTCCCAGAGAGCTGGATGGGGTGGGTGGGTGGGTGGGAAGCAATATTGCTTTGCTTTGTAGGAGGGTAAGGAGGACCTAACCGGGTATTTGGAAAGATTCAGAAGAGATTTTTAAAAAATGAGTTGGACAGGACGTATAAAGGACAGATTTCATTGAAGAAGAGGTCAGGTTTTACTGTATGGCCACGTCCTGTATGGCTCTGAAAGGCTGGCTGGGATACCAAAAGAGGGGAGACACACAAATGTGGCCTCAGGAGGGCATGTGACATGGTCTGTTAGGACATTTTCAGGCGAAAAATCTGATTTGGGTGAGATGGCTGCAAAACAATTACGTGTTTCCAGGGCATCAGCCAGTTCAGAAGAATATTCCGAGTTCTCAGTTATTCACTCTCTCCTTGGAATGGGTCCCTCAAGGGTATCTTCAGGCCCTGATTCTTATGTGTAATTTTTGTATTAACAGGTTGGCACTAGAATAGAAAAATACATGCAAAGCTGAGTGCTTTCAGGAGAGATCCATTTCAGAAGCATTTTGCAGGACAGTAATTCCACACCTCTTGGTAAACATCAGTTTTAATTCCAGTAATCAAAACCATTGAAGAACAAGTAAAAAAAAAGGAAATGTATTAATTACTATTACAAGCAAAAACCTAAAATAAGAGATAATTGATTAGGTGGGAGGGAACTGGGGTTAGGGTGTAGGATTATAGCAAACTATGAACATGACAGTGTTGTGTTTTACAGGATTTTTAATCTGGGATGTTTGGGGTTCCCTCTGTAACGTGCACCAGCTCCGAGCTCACCCTCAGAGCTCATGAAGGCCCACTTAGCTTCTAATTTGAGCACTTTAAAAAATGTCAAAGAGAAGGTAAAGCAAAGGGGAAATTGTGGTGAGTAGAGTGGATAAGGGAAGAATAAAATATTTGGGGAAAGTGCTCCGTGAGGAAAAAAACCCTGAGAGAATTGGCAAACCCTCAGCTGGGAACACGATTCTTTAAACTCAAGGGCTCTGAAAAGAGGATGGCGATCGGTTGTTCCCTGTGCTCCAAAAAGCAGAGCAGGAAAAGTCATCATCAGTAAGGTTTCTCCAAACTCTGGGAAAGGGCTCGGGGTCTTCCCAGCCTGTTGGCTTTTCCCAGTGAGCAAACCTCACCTTGCTCTTCCTGCGTGGCCCCTTTAGCTTCCATCATTTTAGAGGAGGGCTTTGAGGGAAAAGGAAGGGAATATTCCCTGAGGAAGGGGAGCCATCTGTTCCCCGGTGTGCAAAGATGGGTCCCCACAAATATGGGCACCACAATCCTCCTTGTAAAGTCTGCATGAGTACAACGGGAAGCCCTCAGGTGTGCTCTGAATTTCACCCACCGGGACCTAGAACGTTCTTTGAGGATTTGAGAAGTGCCATGGCATCCAACAGTTGTAGTATTTTACTTTTGAAACTCAAAATGAGCCAACATGATGAGACAGCAAATCCACGTGAAGTCTCTCATCTGCTGCTGCACGGAAAGGTCAGAGGATTGAGTGCTGATATTGCCTTGGATTTAAGTAGATTGTTTCCAGATATTGGGATAACCAAAGGTGGCTCTGACGCTTTCCTCAGATCTTCAGAGCTTGGGAGTTAAGCACTAAATAACGCTCAGACCCCTCCTGTCATCTGGAAGCTTAACAACTTCTCATGACTTCTAACCCATATGCCTCACCTACATGTTTTGAGGTTGAATTGTTTGAAGCTGTCAGGAGATGACGAATTTATGATCGCTGTTGGGGGAAGGGGAGGAATATAATTATGTACCACTTAAGAGAAAGAAGCAGCATTACACAGCATCAAAGCAAACTGCAATGCCTTTTAGTGATGAAAATCAGTCTGAGTAATAAAAAAAGGTTATGTATTTAAAAAAAGAGCAGGCTGAGGAATTATTTTTAATGTAAGTCTTTTCACATGAGGTCTGCTAACAGCTTATAGCAAGTTCACAATCTTGGTTGGACTCGCCACGTTCCATTTGCTGCTCTCCCTCATGCAAAGCAGCAAAGCCAGGTTTCTCTGCAGCATATTTCAGAAAGCCACACAGTTCTTGTGATCCGAGCATTTTTTAAATTTAAATAATTCAGGAATGTTTAATCTAAATAAATATGCCATTCTTTCCATTAGCCTACACTCGTATATTTGTATGATCTGTGTTTAAGCAGCTGCTTAAATGGCTGCTTGCTGCTATATACTAATAATGTCAAACAAAAATTAATTAGACAGCTTAACGACCCAAAGTAAACTATTTATTTCAAGTTACCCTTATGTTTACTACTTTCACGTTTAAAAATCTCTCATGTGACTGTGACTTGGCCTTTTGCCTTTGCATGTTGTGCTTTAGGACAAAGTGAAAAATCTGTTTCCAGAGATCTTGTTAAATCAAGCATAATCCTGCTCGCGTGCTGCATCTAAAGCAAAGGGACTTGTGGAGAAAGAGAGGCACAGGGAGAAGGAGAGAGCAAGCAAGTCCCCAGTATTTGGAGCTGTTCTTGGGGATTTCAGTTTGGTGACCAATGTTCACAAACAGCAAATTCTTATTTCGTGCTCAGCAAATTACCTTAAAGACAAACTTAGAAACGTGAAGAAAACACAGCAACTCTTGGGAAGTGCACCCTTGGTGTTAAGAGGGTGGACAGGTGGGACAGATTGATTGTAATTCTCTCAATATCTTTGCATTCCTGGGAAGGAACAGCACCGTGAGAGCTGCCTGGCGGCCTTTTGCTCCTGAGGCTTTTGTAATACCTGAAAGAGTTCCCAGCAGATTCTTGTACAAATCCTGCAGACAATGGTTTCTCGAGTGCTTTGCCTGACCTTCACCCATGGAGAATATTAAGCAGTGAGAAGATCAATGCTTGAAATGTGGAGGACTCAATTTCAGCTCTATTTATGTTTTTTACACGGTTCAATGCTAAGAGTTGAGAGTTCAGCCTACGTAAATAAAATGTGCTACTTTCCCTTTGCAGCAGTTAAAAATATATACGAAAAATGCATTTCTGCAAGTGGATTGCCTTTGTCCTTTGGAATTCTCTGAGGCAGCAATCCTGGAATGTTTTATATTTATAGGGGTTTTTTTCCATTTGGAATTTTCAGCGCTTTCCAAAGGAGGGAGCTCAGGGAAACAGTCAGTGTCTGGCAAGGGTGGAGGATAACATTAAAAAAAAACCCCAACCCATCGAACCAAATGAAGAAAAATTTAAAGCAAAATCAGTGTTCTGGGTTTGTTGTGGACACAAATAGGAATTGCCAGCAATCTTGGAGCTATTTAAATGTACATAATGTCAATATGTATCAGAAAGGAATAAGTCCCTTCCATATATTTGATGTACATCAGTCCTGTGAGGCAGAAGTGATTCCGTGTTTATATAAAATTACAAATTCCGTGTGTCTGTGTGTTCTGGGAGGAGGTGTTTTCCCCACTAACAGTAAAGGTGTGTGTGGGGTCTTCCAGGCTGATTCAGGTTTTGGGATAGGTTCACCATAGAAGTTAGCACCTGCTCCTGTTAGTGTCACGTTCCTCCTAAAGAGGTTGTCAGGAATAAAGTGCCAAGAGCACTGATGGAAGAGAGAAATAAAAATAATTGATAAACAGTGCTAGATCACTCAGTAAACAGATTTATAGCTGGTGTTAATTGTTTATTTGTAATTTTATATAAACAAAAACCGTTGATCTTTGTCACCTACATTCTTCTGAGGGAAGAGGGAAGCTTTTCCGAGGTGCTCCTGAAGCAAGTCAGACTTAGGCAGTGACTCTCTGCTTTACACAACCTTTCATTTTTCTCTGTGAGAAAAGATCAGGAATCTGCTGCTCAGCTCAAGGGGATTGGGATTTTGTGGTTCCTTTGGTTTTCACCTCACTGGGACGTCACTGTAAGAAAGGTAAAAATTATCTGTTCTGTCAAAATCTTTCTGAGATGTGTGTGGGTTGTATTTACTCTTAGTTAATGATGTTGCTATTTATTAATATAATATTTGTTAGGAACAGTATGTACTGAAAAAGCCCAGGGCTGGATGTGTGTGGTCAGCATTATTCAAAATTCACGTTCTCTAGCATTTGCTGTCCCATAACATTTCCCATTTGATCTTGTCCTAACTGGTCTACAAATCACAGAACCCTAAAAACTTGTTTCGGTTAAAACAAATAATAATGGCAGCAGCTCTTCTGGGTATTCCTTTTCAAAATTTTCTGATCTCTTTGGGAATATGGAAAGACTTTACTGTTCTCCTTTGTAGTTCTCTGAGAGCAATTGCAAGGGTTATCTCAATGTTTGGAGTTTTCTTTCATTCAGCCCAGGACGAACTTCTGAGTGACTTTCCCAGCTAGAATAGAAAGCTAAAAAAAAGTTTTTTTGGGAATGGTTTCATAAAACATGCGGGTGAATATTGCAGTTTTATTTTCCAACTCATCCTTTCTGAGACAAAGCTTTTGCTTTCTCTCCTGAAGCTTTGGTTATCAGCGTTTGTGGGTGCTTGTGTGCATGTAATCTAAATATTTTGTATGTGTATATACACATAGATTACTTTTCCTTTATTCATGGCAAAATATTTATGGCTGTTCTTAAACGCTTTGTTTGGAGAGGCTCCTCTTTTCCCGAAATCACTTTTGCAAAGAAGTCAATATTGGCCTCAAAAACTTCCTGATACTTCCTCTGTTCCAGTGTCTGAGACCTATAAATATTTTTGAATCAGACACCAAACCCCATAAAAATTTAAAAGTGGCTTCTTATCTGCAGATAAAATTTTACCCACAAATAAAATGTGAAGTTGAAAGAAAATTTCCCAATAGGGCTATTTTAATAATTGTTTTTTTAGAGATTTTGCAATGTATTTGTTGGTTATGTTAAGTAAAAACTCATCTCAACTTTCAGGTAGCGCACATTGTGTTGAAGCCGGATTCTGTACCATGTTATGTTCAAAACAAAGGCTTTGCATTTATCTGAATGAAAAAAAAAATAGCTTAGGCTGCAGTACAGCTGATATTTCCTCAACACTTGCACAGTCTTTTTATTGATTCCTTGTAATTTCCTACATAGGCTCTTTTTTTTTTTCCTTACTAGAACAAAAAGGACACAAATTTAGCAGTCTTATTTGTTGGATTCTGGGTAACAATGTACTTTTAATTACAACCATGCTTGGAGGGTCCTGTTGGCTCAGGTCTGCAAGTTTTGATGGGCGTTACTGACAGGAACGGGTCTGTTTTTCTCTTGTGGGTAACTGAAGAGCATTTGTGTCAGAGACACTTAGAGACAGGATTTGATCGTGGTGGTGTTCCCCCAAATGTACGTTTGGAGAGTTGACCTCTACTGAATCTGTAGCGTTCAATTAGAAATTGGTATTTAGACAGCGTTAATTTTCTTCTGGTTAATTTATTGTGTGAGCCACAGAGGCAGCGGAAAACATAATTTCTCCTTCTGCATTACCTGTTTTCCCCACTCTCCCAGGTACATTTTGCACATTAGCATCTTTCCTCGACTCAGTGCACGGAGATGGAAACCATCTGTCCCAACCTAAATAATTCTGTAACTCTACAGGGCATTTCTGTGAAGTGAGAGAAACCTGGTCTGACCGGGAACATTCAGAAGTCATTAATAATATTTTTTCACTTCCAGTGAATGTGTGAAACAAAATGGGAAGGCGAAAGGATCTTTAGGAGGGGGAAGGGCTTGTGGATAAAATGCGAGCTTGTATCAGCTTGGCTTAACAGGCTGAGAGACTGAGTCAAGCCTGGAAACTTGAAGGTGCCCTCATACTTTATTTTACTTTTTCTGGTCTCTTGGCCTCTGAGTTGAGATCAAGGATCCAAGGAAAAAACACCACAGGTTGACCTAAGGTTGGTGTGTGCCTACCTTGCTGTGAAAGCTGTGGTATGAACATTGTACCTATGGATGAGGCAGAGCACGATTATTTTACTCTTTGCAGAGTTTACAAACAAAACAAATGCGCTCCTCTAGCTCAGACAAGGGTGGGAAAGCAGCTTCACCTCTGCTATACAGCATTAAATACTGGCCTTTCATAAAGTTCTCACAGGGATGCTCTTTCCTGAACACGGATTTACAGCTCGGGGGTAGAATCACTGCAGCAGGAGGGGTTCCCTTCTTCTGGGGCTGCTGCTCTGCCTGCAGGATGGGGAACCTCGAAGGCTTTCGCTGCTGCCCGTGTTTTCCCTGCTTACTGCTTGCATGGGTTAGTTCTCTTTAGAGCAGAAATGTTTGCCTTGTAAGCAACGTTTTGAAGCACCAGTAAGGATTATGGTCTCATCTTCTCAAATGCTATTTTCATGCACGATGCCGCTGATGAGTATTATGGTTGAGTATTGCTTAAAATCAGTCTTAATTAAATGTACTTTCTGTTCTGCATTTACTATGGAGTCCCTCAAATCTAGCCAGTGGGACTTGACAATGGTAGGGATAGTTGCTGCTACTTCTGATTTGCTTATTTTTTTCCATTATTAGCTTGCAAAACCATGATTGTGAAAAGATAATAAAGCTGTTTTCTCAGTGATGGCAGTGGGACTATAATCTGAAATTACTGCCTTCTCGAGTAGTTCTGAAAGTCACTTTTGGTTTAAATTGATTTCTTACCCACGGTGGTGTTACCAAGTTCAACCCCCACTGTCCACTGAAGGGTTTTTTTTGAAGGAATTGTTCTTGCCTGCCTTTGGTTGTGTCAGCATTTCCACGGGAAGGTAATGCTGCACTGAAACCTTGAGACAGTTGGAGCTGTACTGAGACACAGGCACTGAAGGGTTTCCAGAAGGTGAAACTTTGCTTTGTTTCATTAACACAGGGGACAAGAACAGGAAATCACAAAGAGGTAAGGAGGTATGGAAGTCAAAGAGAGAGAAGGAGTTCATGTTCTAATTCTAGTAATGGTAATTAATGCAGTTGAAATATTTTACAGGTAGAATTCACGTTTCATTTTTAAAAAAAGATGATGAACAACATCCTGGAAAAGAGGGGGAAGGGAATAATTACATTGTTGGTGTCCTTGGAAGGAAGAAAACAAATATCAGTAGTAAATACCAATTCTCTCTATTCAGTGATGGGATGGGATAACCCTTCATCCCGAATGAGAAGTGGAATTGCAGCAGAAATCATCCTGCAAAGAGGGACGGGGTTTGTCGTGTGCTTGTGCTTTGTCTCGGCCATAGCTGCGATAACAGGGACGCCTGGTCTGATACTGATTTTCACCACGGTGGAGAAGTTATGGGGAGGGGGACAGCGAGGAGAGAGTTTTTACTTTCTTGTTTTGAGAATGTTGTTCCAAGGCTTAATCAGAGATGGATTCTCTCTCCGGATGATGGAATATTCCTCAGAAGTTTTGCAGTGAACGTGGATTAATGAGTGCACGATAGCTTAGCAAAGTGTGTGCCCTCAGGAGGAAGGGGGAAGTGGTACTTGCATATGTTGTGAAAAACATATGCAACTAAATTTAGCTCGTACTAGCAGATTCTACTTATTTTGAAGATTGTGGGATACTTCCAACCTTGGATGAAAAAGGGCATGGGAAGATTTTTTTTTTTAAATTTCTATTTGGGCTCTTGCATCTCTTTCTCCTTTTTCCCTCCCCCAAGGAAAAAAAGCCTCTGAACAGAAGACAAATTATTTCTCTGCCTACACTTGTATCTTAGTACTCTGATTTTAGCACTATGTCGTCATGCTGCAAGAGTAATTGGCATATGCTGGTTTTTGTTTTTAGCCTTCTCCAGTTTTGTACAGTAGCTAATGCTTCTCCCACAAATCTTAGATTTAACTGTGAAGGCTTAGCTTATTATCTGAAACAACTTCTTCCCTGTTCTTCTGAAATGCAGGAACATTACAAACCGCTGTTTATTGCGGGCAATATGTATTTTGTGTATTTGGTACTAATACTGCTGGATAAAACCAGCACTGGATGGCTTACTGTTTATCTGCTGGCACTTTAGAACTGTTATTAACTCTTTTTAGTGGGTGTGCTGAGCTGTGAGCGCTCTGAATGCAGTTCACAGAAATATGGTGTCAAACTGACCTCTTCAGTTCTATTTTCAGAAATTATATTTTCCTCCCTCTCTCTTTTTGGGGAGGTTGAACACTAACATTGGATGTAGCACGAACCTTGCTTTGATCTGGTCAGAAAAGCATTGATTGCTTTCCCCTTTGAGGGGAAAAAAACCCCACTGATATTATAATTGCATGTCTCAGCAGCAGCTGAAAGGAAAAAAATCCTTTTACCCTATATGCTGAAGTATATAACTTCTCACAAAAGATATTTGCTCTCCCTGCAGATCATGCTTTGCATGTGGTGTGCTGCTGCCTTTCTGTCTCAAGCTAAACAAATACTAGTTAGTTGAAATAGATTTTAAGGATTCTAATTGTTTATAATCTTCTTATGGAGTCAGTGACTATAACATATTCAAATTCAGGGATTGTACCTTGGATTTTGAAGCAGTAAAATAAGATTGTTTACTCGCTGCTCTGAAGCTTTAGAAGATATTCAGAGAATTCTCTTCTAACACAGCAGTTCATAAAGCTGTTGGTATTTCTTCCTTGACAGCGGGTACCCTTAGGTGTTGAATCCAAAGATTTTTGGCATCCAGAGGCAAAAGGATTTATAAGACAATTCTAAGAAGGTCACTAATGAACGCTGAGTTGTTGCTTTTAGAGGTGACTGTCTCAGCTGCTTGTAAAGCTTGTCCTTTTTCTTTGGAGGACCTAATTTTACAACAGAGCTGCTGAAGGTTGAGTCAAGTTTGTTCAGAGCTGTATCCCCTGGAAACATATTGGCAAGCATGATTTAGCACTGCTTGTCTTAATCCCGTACATTCCTGGCCATGGCAGGGCTGCACATTCTTCCATGCTGTACTTTGAGCATTTAAAGTGTGTGAAGCCAAAGGCATTAAAAAGATGATCCGAAAAATGAGCTTTTTTTTCTTTTTCTGTATTGTAGATGTAAACCTCAAAAGTCTCAAAAAGGGGCTGTTACATAATATGAAACTATAGTTTTTGAAGTAGCTTAAGAATAAACCCGAACTGTGAAAAATGTAAGAAGGGACACAGCTCTTTTCATCACTGGAAGTATTTGAGGCAGTTCATGCCAGCAGTCCACGTACATAAAATGGGTGTGCAGATAAGCTTGGTGCAATGACTGCTTCATTTAGGTAAAAGGCCTCTTCATAACCACCCTCTTCTCATAGAGGCAAGCTTCTGGATAAATTCAAAAGCTTCCAAAAGAATGGTTATTCAGTAGGTGTGGAGAGATGAGGAGGACACTTATGTTTTAAAACCCCCACAAAAAGCAGCGGCTTCAGGCAGACCTGGAGGGAGGCACTCAAATGGTTCTGACTTCTGTCAATGTAAAAATGAGTAGAATGTGTTTGTTGAGGGTCTACTTATTGCTTTTAAAACAAGAGAATGGTAGCAGGACTCTGATTGAGAAGATGACCTGGATTTCATTGAGGTTGGGCGTGGGCCACTCTGGATGTGATTGTGTCTCCAGCTCAACCCATTTCTTTCAGGAAGCTGGACCAGGTACCTCAGTAATTTAGGGAAAGTTTCCTACAGTAGAGTTCTGAAGAAAACGGAAAAGAATTCCTTAGGGACTTCTCCAGCACAGACCTGGATGCTTTTGGGAGATCCTTGGGTGGAAGTGAGCGTCACCGCTCTGTTGTATTTCGTGGTACTTACACCGGTATTTATGGGACTACCATAATATTGTGACATGGTGTCTCAATAGCTCTGAGAAACAGGGGAATCACTCCTGTCTGCAGAGACAAAATGAGTCACTCAGTCACTTGAGAAATTGGGAGATCTCGTGGAGCAGGGCAGAGTCATTCCCTGTGCCAGGGGTGCAGCAACACTGAACGGGGACACAGCAACACGAGTAAGACAACACAGGACTGTGAATGCAGCTGGCCTATTTCCGCTGTGTTTTAGCCCATAATCTTGTTTTCTTTCTCATAAAATAAAGAAAGTTAAATAAAATTATTATTGTATTGTCTAAAAGTCCGAGTTGGTGAAAGGAAATATTCTGAACAGTGTTCTGTTCCTGAAACAGAATCTGTAATTTTCCAATTGGGATGAAGAGAGCAGAGGGAGAGGGGCTGTTTCTAACATGTTTCTAAAATGTTATTTAAGGTGGTCAGTTTTGATTATTTATTTCTCTTAATTACCAAAGTTTTATTAAATGAATAAAAGTAAAAATAGTTCTATTGTTACTCCTTTCATGGAAAAACATCCTGATTGAGTACCACCACCCTTCTTCATTTCTTCCTTATGGCAGTGCTGGCTTTGGGAGAGCAGGGCCAGGAAGGAAGCAGGGAGCCCAAATTGCTGGGGCATGAGCACTCACAATAGACTCTGTAAAATCCAGCTCCTAACGTTACCCAGTGTTCCCCCCAGATAGTGCAGTCCAGAATGAAACCCTCACATCTTCACTGCTTGCAGCCGTTGTTCAAATGTCAAAACATTCTCCAAAGGATGCTTTGTTACAGAAGATGTGGGTTTCTGCCCATGAAAAATTGATTTCTCAGAGTTTCACTAAATAGAGGTTTTTGAGAGAAATTTTTGTGTTTTTTTTAAACTGTTTTCCTTGGTATTTCAGACCACCTTAGTTTGGTAAGAAGGAAAAGTTGAGAGGTCTTTTAAGGATAGGAACCCGTTTGTTGCAAAAGTTGTGTGATGGAGCATCAGGGAGGAGCTCCCTGTGTGTGAGCAGAATCTCGAGCAGGTACTGGAGCAGGGTACTGAACTCTTCAGCACAATCCTCGGCCACTTGGTGTGGTCTTTTAGTCCTGGCCACTTCAAAAGAACTGCAGTTACATCAAAATGCTCTGTCCTGTTGCAAGGGACAAGTCAAATACTCCCTTCAGTATCCCCAGCTGGATTTGGAACCTAGAGGTCCCAGACATCACACTGAGGTGTTTCGGATTATTACTGTTATAGGCAAGTTTGTCTGTTATTATAACTGTATGTAAATTGGAGTGAAGATAGACTGAGTACCTGAAAATCTCTGTAAAATCCTATGTTCTCTATGGGAAGGTTTTCCTGAAAGGAGGCATTATTATTAATTTAAAATCAAAGGAATGCACTAAAAAAATTACATTATGGAGTGTCAGGGATGGCAACTTCAGTTTTCTTCTCTGTCAGTACAGATAAGTAAATGCAATTGAATTTGTTTCATTGTTGCTTTCAGTTGTCTGATTGGAATGTCAATACTAGGTATAAGGTGAAAGTGTAAATGCTACTCCAAATATTAAATGCTTTACTAAATCATATTTGCTTCAAGTGGGAGATCCATTAATTTCCATAAGGAGAGAAAGGATCTTTGTTTTCGAACATGTTGCAGTTTTGTGCATCAATAGTAGCTTCCAGTTGAGGTTAGAAATCCTGGAGTAGTTTGGATTGAAAGGGAACCCTGAAGATCATCTTATTCCACCCCCTGCCGTGGGCAGGGACACCTTCCTCTATCCCAGGCTGCTCCAAGTCCCATCCAGCCTGGCCTTGAACCCTTCCAGAGATGGGGCAGCCACAGCTGCTCTGGGCACCCTGTGCCAGGGCCCTCCCCACCCTCACAGGGAACAATTCCTTCCCAATATCCCATCCAGCCCTGCCCTCTGGCAGTGGGAAGCCGTTCCCTGTGTCCTGTCCCTCCATGCCGTGTCCCCAGTCCCTCTCCAGCTCTCCTGGAGCCCCTTTAGGCCCTGGAAGGGGCTCTGAGCTCTCCCTGGAACCTTCTCCTCTCCAGGTGAGCATCCCCAGCTCTCCCAGCCTGGCTGCAGAGCAGAGGGGCTCCAGCTCCTTGAGCATCTTTGTGGACCTTCCATGGAGCCACTCCAGCAGTTCCGTGCCCTGCTCTTGTTTGGAGCCCCAGAGCTGGGCACAGTGCTCCAGGTGGGGTCTCACCACACCAATTACCCTGATAAGAACTAATTACTCTGATACTTCATGCTTGCCAGAATCAAGGCTAATCTTTTAAAATCCTTGTTCCAGCAAACTGTTATGTGTCATAATGGTTTATATTCCCCTTGACATCCCTTCCCTAATGGAAAAGCTGTCAGAGACTGAAGTAAATAGTTTGGGATAGGGTGGATTAAGTTTTTCTTCCAATCATTACTCTGAGTTTCCCTGTGCCCCTGGTTGGGCAGTGCATGAGAGGAGGCTGGGGAGGAACAGTGACACCACCTTTAGTCTCTGCTTGGAGGTCATCCTGTGAACCTTGATTTGTATAAAATGCACAATATGGAACAACTCTGCTACCCTGAGCTTGGCAAATAATCAGTCTTTGGAGAGTGAGTGAAGAGCTGGGCTATTTCCTTTGCTGCAACAGGGACAGTAATACCTGCATTGATTCCTCCTGCAAAAACATAATCGATGGTGTTAATGACAGTAATTCATTTGTCTCTGAAATGATTTAGTTTCTTTCAGCAGCAAGGGATAATTATTGGAGGTGGCAATAGCACTTTCCCTAGCAGGGTCAAGGAGGGGGAATCTGAGTTTGTAATTCTTATTTTTGAAAAAACGTATTTTGACGTGGCTCAGTTGTGTGGGTGTTGTGCAACATCAAAGCCAGGGAACCAGGGCTTCTGTGCTGAGATGTCAGTAGGTCAGTGGCAGAACACTTCTCTTAATCTTTTAATCATGAGGTAACTAAGAAAGAGAATCTAATGTTTTTATGACTCAGAATGCAGAACAGCTTCACCTTGTCAAGAGCCTTAACTTGCAGTGCTGTCAGTCCTTTGAGAAGTTCTTGTGTATGAACAGAACTTTTTCAGTTCTGGACTCCAACACCCACCTTGCAGCTGTAGCTGGGAGGTTCATCTGGCAGCTGCAGGTTGGGTACACAAAACGCACAGCACGTGACCCGTGAGCATCGGTGAAAAATTTGGTTGGTTCCAGGTCATGCAAGAATTCTGCAATAGCTGCAGAGGAAGAACCCAGCTGGCCAGAGTTGCACAACTAATTCATTCTTTCTATGGTTTTTAATTTGGTGGCAGGAGTGGCGGAGACTTGTGACAAAACACTTTTGGCCGAAAAATTCAAATTCATTGTGATCCCCAGCGTTTGTGGAAATGTAGCCTTTTGAAATGGCAGTAAAGCAGCTCGTTGGAAACTGCTTGTTTCCTGCTGGCTCAGCTTCGGCTTGGCAGTGGCACACAGAGCCTCCGTGACATTGCTGTGATCCCAGCCTGGGAGTTTTGGTTGGAGGTGTCAGGACAGGGCTCCCTGGCTCCCAACAGGACCTCCCAAAGCCTGAGCGTCCTCTGCTTTCCCCCTGCCAGGCTTGGTCCTTTTGAAAAGCCAGATGTGCCCAGAAGCCAGTGGTGACTCTTAGAAACCAAGGTCAGTTTTTGAAATAGATGACAATCAATTTTGATATCCTTTCCTGTGGGGAGTTTTGCAATATCTGTCTTCTGCTTTTCAGAATTGCTTGCTAAATAAATTTGTTTGTTCCTTTTGCGAATCCTGTCAATAAATGAGGGACGGGAGTGACTACACTTGTGCTCTCAGGGCTGACTTGGTTGAGTTATGTTAATTTTTTTTCTCTTTATTCAGTCCCATGCACAGCTTTGTTTTGGGTGCAAGGATGGCTGGAGCAGGAGTGACCCGTGAGGCCACTCGCGGTGACACAAGGCAGTGGGCAGGTGACAGCTCCGTTCTTGGCCCTGAATCACAATAACTTCACCTCGCTGCTTTCAGGCTGCGTGACTGAAGTGCCATAAAACTAGCATTAATCCCAGTTATTCAGAATTCATTATTTAGCCAGGGGTTTAACTCCATGAAAAGGTTCTAAAGCCAGAATTATGTGGACTAGTTATGTCCCTTGCCGATGACATTTTACCATATAGAAATTTCATTCAGAGAGCCCAAACCCATTGGTGTTTGTGCAGAAACACCCTTTTATCCCGGAGTGATGCATTTCCAGAATTTTTTGGTGAGTTTTCCAAACACTCACCTGCTCAGGGTGTCCAGCACCTTCTGCTATTTTAACTTGATTTTGCACCAGGCTCAGTGTAGCAGAGTGAGCATCACTGCTGTGAATATTTGATGTTGTCACTGGAAAAGTCCCAGCTGGAAAGTGCTCCTTTAATGGCTTTTGTTTGGATTTTTTTTTTTTTGGTAATAAAGGGACAGACAAGGGTGAATGTGACCTGCTTTGGGTAAAGCAAGAAGTTGACAGTTTTTAGGAAAACTTTTATGGTTATATGAACACTTTCAAGTTTCTAAACTTTTCAGTGCTTTAGACATTAGGAGTTCCAGGTTTTTTTAGCACTTGAAGTAATATTTTTACCAGGCGTAGAGGTTCATTTACGTGAAAATATTGTACAGTCTTGTTTCAGGTTTTTCCATATGGAAACAGGCACAGGAACCTGTCACAATGCAGGTGCCAAATATATGTGCCTGACTGTAGAACTCAGATAAGGAACCTTTATCTTGAGTGTAATTATTGTTGATATTGTTGCACAGAAATTGCAAAGCACCTCAAGGTATGTAGAGGTAAAGAGAGCTTAATATTTAGGCTTTAATTGCTTTTTCTAAATTCTGTAGTGTTGTCAGCCTGTTACTTTCCTTCATTATTACGTGTTCCAGCAGTTATAATTCTGTTTGTGACTGTTTCTTTCAATGTTTTACTGGTTTTCTTTTTCAATTTTGTTTTGGCTAATTAGGGATTACCACCTTCTTTAAAGTGATCACAGAAGTGCTTGAATATTAGACTTGGTTACGCATTTTGAAAAAGAGCAGAGTCTGATGAAGGAAAAGTTATTGCGAGTGTCCTGAACACGCTTCAGTGGTGCTTGATTTGGAAATACCTTTCCTGGTCAATAAGCCCTTCTGTTGCTTTTGTTTGGGTTCTCTTTTTCTGTTGTTCTTGTTAAAAAGCCTTGGTGACTTCAGCCAGTTTGAGAACAGTTTTAAAAGCAATTCCACATCAGTTTTCATTTCCACCTTTAGAACCGAAGTGTGTTATGCATCTGTACTACAGACGTAACACTGAGGTTTTAACCCAGGGAAAAAACCAGCGGAGATGATAAATCTTTGAAGAGCTCTCCTAAAGCAGGCGGTTTCTCTAGGACCTCTCTCAGAACTGCTTGTACCTCTCTGGTGTAGAGCACCTCTGTACTTGGCAGGCAGGTTTGAAATTTCACAGATACCTGTAGCTTCCAAATGTCTTATAAGAAAAGCAATAATTATTATGATTATTACAAGAGGAAACATGAGGGGCTGTTTCCTTTGAAGTGTGTAACACTTTCCGTGTGATCTGACACCCTGCACCAGTGGAACGGTTGTACTCATTTAGAAAATGTCTTTGTTGAGGCAGCTCTTTGGAGTTTAATAACACTTCAAGGTGGATCTGATCTGTCAGCCCTTGTGCCCTGTTATTTCACAGACATCCCAAGGAACCCTGAGATGAAGTGACAGCACTGAATGCTACTGGCTTTTTCAAACTGTAATAGAGCTTTCCTTTTTCTTTAGAACTATTTAATTTTTTTTTGCTGTACTATTTGCAGACCATATTGACTTAAACCCCAAACCAAACAAAAGCAAGCCCACTGCTTTTTATGGCGAAATAACCTTCAGCAGAAGTTCAAACCAGAATTGGTTGTTGGTGCTGAAGAGGGTGGAAGCAGCTCTGTTCTTCCAGAGGAGCCTTCTGTCAGACCCTTCAGGATGAAGGCAAAAAAACCCCAATTTTGTTTCCACTGTTGTTTTGTGCTCTCCTATACCTCCCTTTCTGTGGCATCACTGAACATTTACAGCCACGTGCACAAATTGAAGGCAACCCCTGGGTAGTTCTCCAGGTTGTCCCAGGTCTGGCTCATGCTCCACCACCTCCTCTGCAGCACCAGTCTTGGCTCCTGCTTCTGCAGGCACTCGCAGCTCTTTTAGAAGAAGGGTGGGTTGTGTGTTTGTGTGAAAGGCACAGCCCAAATTTTAATTTGCCTCACTGAAACTAAAAAATGAGTGGGGTCAGAAGGGCCTGTCTGTCATTTGCTGTTCCATACAGGGGTTGTCGTCATGGCAAAATTCAAAACTGAAAAATTCTTGGCCAGCCCAATTGCTTGGTGTCTGTGCACAGCTGGGATGGTTGCTGCTGTACGTTGACAGCAGTTTAGTAGCTGATTTTTTGGCTACTGAGAGATTTGGCTTTCGTTACTGTGCTGCTTCATTCTGCTTTGGAAGTCAATTATCCAAGCTGCCACACAGCTGGAGAGGGGCTGGGAATCAGCACTGCCTGAAATAATTTAGCTCCGGTGAGCCTTAAACCCGTGGCTTGGAGAAGACAGGGAACACCAGTTGTATTCTGTGGGGAGGATGCAATGATTTAGCAACCTGTGTCAGAGACAAAGCAAAGGCTTTCCCCAGGCACTGGCAAAAATACTGAAAGGCTGCACGTTCACCTGCCCCTGCTCCTTTGCTGTGCCTGTCCTGCTCTGCAGGTTTCTTTGCCAAAGCCATTTGCTGCCTGGCGTTCCTTCTCCCGGATGCTGTCCCCATGGTCCATGTGAATGACACAGGTCACCTATTTTGTGGACCCACTTGGAAGCCCAACTGATGCATAAGCAAATCTGAGCCAGGGTGAAATCCACACAAATACTCAACCTCTAACAGTGCCTCTTCTAACTCCTGCTCTTGTATCACTGCACTATTTCCTCAAAACATTTTTATTTAGCTTACAACTAAGTTTAATGTTTTCCCTCAGAGAGCAGGGGATTGGTTGTTCCATGTGAGTAATCCCATAGCATTGCCATTTCATTTTCCTAGCAGTTGTGTAACAGCCGAGGTACTGTGACATTTATAATCAACAAGAATTCAGAACTGCTTTAGGGCACCAGGCCTTTTTTTTTCCTCTCCCTGAGTAAGTAAAGTGTTTTTTTTTCTTCACTACATTTTCCCTGATTTTTGGAAGAGAGGAAACAATGTTTGAGAAGCAGCACTCATTTTTTCAGGGGAAAGCACTGCTTGAAAAATATGAAACAGGTTACAGCAATGAGTTATCTTCTTACTCATGGATGAGAAGCTGTTCTCCCCCACATCGTGCTTTTTGATGTAGAAGACCTTCTAAGGCCTTGTGATGTTCAGCACAGCACATCTTCATCCACTGAGTGAGGTATTTCTTCCTGCTGTCAAATTATTTTGGCTGATCAAACTACCCTGGGCCTCGGAGCTGTGTGACAGTTGCTGCATTGAGAGGGACGCTGCTCGTGGAGAGGCAGCTGCTGTCAAACTTGGAAGAGAAAGGATTCTGGCAGCAACAGGACCATGCAGTTCAGCAACAATGGTGCTGGAGAAACATCCAGAAGGGGAATTTTCGAAAATTTCATTTTGGCCTGTATCACCAGGAGAGTGTGAAGGAAAAAAACTTGCTTTCCACCCACCAAGTGTGGCATCCTGGTAGCAGAGAGCTTGTCAGCACAACAAGGAAGTGTTCGTGCAGTCCTGCTGAACAGTGTGGTTGGCATGGCAAGAAATGCCAATAACGTGACACTTGTGGCACAGCCTTACAGAAACCCATCACAGGGTGGTAGCAGTGAAGTCATCCCAAGCAGATGTTTCCCCATATATGCTTGCATTTTTGTTTTATAATTAACCCATTCCTCAACGTTAGAGGTAAATAAAAGTTGCTATCCCATTAGTAATTTAAAAATGAGCTCTTAAACTGGGTTTTTCTGGTGTTTCCATTGTAGTGTTTTAGTTGGCAGTATGGTGGGTTAATCAATTCCTGTGTTCTAGAAAGCAGGGTTTCTAACAGAGTCACTAAAAATTGTTTGGTTTGGTTTTAATTTTAAAATAATTTCAAGGCCATTAAAAGGGTTTAAGGCAAAACCATGACCTATTTCCTCAATTATGTATTTCTCAAGATCAGTTATGTTTTCTCAGCATAGATTTTGTTCTGCCCAGGTCTGGTTAGACACTGGACAATACCAGTCATTGGATAATAAAGCCACTTCTAGTGCCTTTAGCTAGATTCTCAACAGAATAAGATGTTTATGATCTGAATCTCCTGTTCCTTTTCATTTTCAGGTGTTCAGTTTTTCAGTCCTTTCCTTTCCCCATTCTGCCACCCCTTTCTTCTTATTACTAGGGTTTTGCCAGAGCACCATCAGAGCTGCAGCAGGTTCACCTTGGTGGGATTGAAGCTGCAGGTCAAATGTGTGAATCAGATATTCAAACCCAGAAATGCTGTGCTCCAGGGTGATGCCTAGAGAATATTTATATCTGTATTTATCACAGCTACTCATGCAAGGGTTGGTCAATAACGCACAGATTTCAGCTCTTTTTATCTTAGGTTTGATGCCAAACTAGCAAAGAAAAATGTTCTTGCTCCTCTCCCCTTTCTTCCTCTTTTCACTTCATTGAAAATGTTGGCCACAATGAAGATGTCACCCCAGAGGCCGTACCTGCAGCATGGTGCTCTGCAGCAACAGCAGCTCTCTATTATTAGACAATAATTCAAGTGAAGCTATGGCTGTGGGTCATTTCCATACATTAGATATATTTAAAAGCATATACTTATTTAATTTGCATAATTAATACTTATACAAAATTCTCCTTTTCTGAGCTCGAGTGTGTTGAATGTTAATGGAGCTGCATTTGCAGTGTGCTGGGGGAGATGAGAACTGGGGCCTGCTTGCTTTGATTTGTTGTGGAGCAAAACCCTCCAGCAAAAGCCTTTGACTTTGTGTGTCAGCGCTGAAACCTTGCAGGAAAAATGCCCTTTTTCTAAGCCAGCAGCAGCTTTATTCCTAGAGACTTGTACTGTTGGGATGTTTGTGAAGTCGGACCAGGAGCTGGGTTCTGCATATTTTTAAGTGTGATAGAGAAAAGTTCAGTTGATACTTCATTAGAATCTTAACTGCTAAAACCCTTCCATAAAATGATGCTGGTCTAAAACATTTCCTGAATTATGTCCAGGCTTTGAGAAGTACTTAAATTTTCCTTGTTGTAAGATCTGAGATGGGAAATCGGCAGTTGGCTTTTAAATTGTCCTTGTATCGTACACTCCTAATGAGGCAGGGGTGTGTTTTATATTTTAAAAGGTGATTCTGGTGATTAAAAAAATAAATAATTTTTTCTTCATTAGATGACAGTCTCCCACCAAGGTATTTTTGGCATAATCTCTTAAGTAATTGCTGTGTCCTCAATTAGTGTGTAAGTAACACAGTCAGCCAGTTACCACACCAGCGGAATTTTAAAACGATGTTAAATGGCATTAGACCAAAATATTTACCCTCTTTCCTCAGGAATCTTTTATAAGATAAATAATGAACAGTGTAAGTACTGAATGTCTCTGGGGGGCAAAGCAGTAAATTTCACTTTGCCTATAAATGTTGCTTTGTGATCTGCCCATGTCCATCAGAGATCTCTTGGGTAAGAAAGCTCCTCCGTGAGTCATGGAAGAAAGTAAAGTGCAGGAAAGCAGAAAAACCAGTTTTGGTTTTTATTTGTAAAATACAGGTACATTGGATCACACCCTACATCAGGTGGATGGCACGAAAAACATCATTGCAGGAGTTCTCTGCACTTTCATGCATCAGCCTTGCTTCAATATCAGTTATCTGGAAGATAAACAAAGCACTGAACAAAGCTGTGGGAGCTGCAGTAGCAGGGGCTGAAGGTAACAGTTGAGGCCTTTCGCCTTTTATATGATAAATTAGTCTCGGGAACGTTCCCTCAGCTGTGGAAGCTTTTACAAATCCTTATAAAAAGAAGCGCCTCTTCCTAGGAAGTTCCTAAGATCTGGAAAGGGACTCCAGATACAGCCACTTGTGTGTTCTCCTGGTGGATCTTGTCTCTTGGAGTGTCCTGACTCATGTCCATAGGGAGTCTGTGTCCTTAAAACGGGACTTGGGCTGCTGTTGGGGGCAGAGACCCAGAAATGAGGTAAAACCTGGCTCAGGTTTTGTGCCTTGCCCAGTGGGGCTTTAGTTCCCTTTGAGATCCGGCCTCCAGCTCTCTCTTTTTACAGCTTTAGTGACTTTTCCCTTGGGCCTTTGAGGGTTAGGAGGAGAAGGGTTAAGTTGCTGAGGAGATATTACAGACACATGCCCTAATTGTAGGTGCTATTATGAGAGTAAGGCTGAGCTGTGATGAATTAGGTAATTCCCTCTCACACGAGAAGAGGAATGAATTCTTAATAGCTGAGAATTGGAAGGCAACCTTATTTAACAGGCAGAGGGAAAACAGGGCTCCCAAAAAGGCCCTGTCAGAGTCCCTGGCTTGTCACGCTGTTTTCCGGGGGTGGGAAGCAGGTGAGAGTCTGATTGAGAAGCTTTTTATGAACTTAACCATGGCTGAGAAAGTTGAATCGTGGCGTTCCATCTTCCTCGTGCCTCCGGCGCTCTGACCTTGGCTTACTTTTAAAGACAAACCATTATTAGAAATCCCTCTTAGAAATTATTTCATATCCCCTTCCTGAGGGACTCCTCACAGGTGGATAATTTTGCATTGATTTATAAATACCATTGCAGAGCACATGAGCCTGCACATCTCACCTGCTTGTTCAGCAATGGAGGAGATGGTTGGAGGTGGAGCTGGATGTGGGATAAATCCTTAACTGATGTGCTTCTCCTCAGGAAAGTGGTCTGCAAGGAAAAGTTACTTCCTCTGTAAATATTGATGTATTGGTTTTGGAGTGGGCTCTGGGAGGTAATACAGATGTGGTAAAAGTGCTGGAGGGGACAGGACAGAAAAAGCTTTTGAAACTGATTGGGAGCCTTGTTTTTGTACCATTTGGTGTGACAAGCAAACCTTTTCTTTGGCTGTTTCTTAGGGAGAAATGAGTCTCGGGACAATGATGGGTAAGAGGCAGGAAAAGTCTTTTGCAGTTTCTTTTTGCCCTCTCCTTCAGCCCTTCAAAACTTCAGGTTTATTTTTATCCCTACCTGGGACTCCCTATGCAAAGCTGGTGACTTCTGCCTACTGGGGCCTTGCTCTTGTATTCCTTCTTCTGAAAGCTCTGGAGCCTCTGTAGGGAATGCATCTTCTTTGTCTTGTGCATGGTTTGTACGTTTTCAGGTGCTGACACAGTATAATTAAAATTGAAGAAGGTAGGGAAGGCATTTAGAAACAGTAATTACTGGTATGTCAGTAACAAAATTAGTGGGAAGTGAGTATGAAAAGATAAATCATCCTTCTGTGAACAGCTTTAGTAGATGTCTGTGCCTATGGGCTTAAAATGTTATGTTTGAGCTGCAGGACCACAGATGTACCTGTAGCTGCCACTAATGATAGAAAGTCTCTTAATCTCAGTGAGGGAATTAGCTGACCTTTCCTTTGCATATTAAGTACTCATAAATTAGTTGATCACACACTGATATGCTGGTGCTTATCATGCAAGTGCAGTGTGGGTGGTTGCATCACGAGAGGTGTGGGCCATGAAAGCATCTGTGGAGGTCTGCTCTGGGCTCCCAGCACAAGAGCCCTTCAGCTGTGCTGAATATGCATGAGCCTCGCTCGCTTGTTAGCCCTGAGCCTGCAGGGCTGTTGGAAGGTTTTGGCAGAACCTGGTTTTCCAGGATCAAAGAAACCTGAGCCAAAGCTTAGCTCTGCTCTGGATGCTGGTCCTGCAGCGCTGCAAAGGAAAACAAATAGTACTCAGTTTGCTTTCAGGCTCTATAAACCCTCCTGTTGTAGCTGAGTTTCAAAACCAGTTTATAGTCAAGTAGTGCAGGAAAATAAGCGAAGGGTTTTTTTTGCCTTTTGTTGTTTGTTATTTTTTTAAAGGAAGATGTTGTACACTGTTTGCTTGGTTTTCGTTCTTCCTTTTTTTGTTTAGTTTAAATGGACCTGCTTGGATCTCTGTCAGGTGTGGGAAAAATAAGCATGTAGGGAGTTACTGCGCCCTGATCATTCAGCTTGGGCAATCAAATCTGCAGCACTTAACAAATTATTATTTTGATTTCAAAAAAGCTTCCAGCTAGCGTTAGTAAACGTCATGTTTAAATGTACATTTGAGTTTAAAAAAAGCTTTATAAAGACACAAAATGCTCTGCAAAAGCTATGTACTATGAATTTTGAAGCTAGTACAAGTCCTGACTGCCCCAACATTCCCACTGCAGAGTGAGTCAAGCCCGTGCACCTTGGGAGAAACTCTCCAAGCAGGTGAGCAGAACTTGGAGAAACAAGAGTTGCAAACTTGTTCCAGTCCAAATTCTGATTGTGTAAAATCAAATAAGATACTGAAGGAGGCTTCAAACCCTGGGAAATATCTGATCAGCATAATAAAATCTTGGGAGCTGCAGCTCATTTTGCCTCTCTCTGCTGCTGGAACCAGAGCTGACATGAACTTTGTTTGCACTGAAGGATCCAAAGGGAAATATTGGATTCTGACCCTGCAATGAGTTTTGCATGGGCTCATTACCATTTAGACAGATGGGATACATTAGAGTTTCCATTTCTTGTTTCACTGTAGTAATAAATGGTAGCTTTTTTAATGGTTTATGTTCATGAAACACTATAATTTTTACTACACTTCAGTGAGATTTGCAAGCTGCCATTGAAATGAAAACCAAAAAGAAAAAAAAAAAAAGGCAAGTGATTGTAAAGCTGAAAGAAGATTTTAACAGTATTCATCTCAGATTATCTAAGATAATGTTTCATTTTGCCATTTCCCTTTCCCTGTTCAGCAGCTTTTCCCAGGAGCTTGTGCTACCACTTTGTCTTTGGGCTGTGTGCAAACCAGCCGGGCTCTGCGTGTTCCTCTGCGCGCGAGGGCAGCGATGCGTGCAAATGTTGGTATTCCAAAAGGAACCCTGAGGTTTCAGGTGGTCCCTTCTTCGCCACCTAACAAATCCCCTCGCGCAGTTCCCGCCCTGAGCGGCAAGGTGAGCGCGCTGCTGATTGTGCGCCGGCCGCTCTGCGGTGCCAGGGCTGATTGCTCCATTGTGGTGCTGAGCACCCCCGAGCAGGGGGGGCTGCAGGCGCTCAGCAGAGCCTGCAGCTCACCCCGGCCTCCCCACGGGCGCATCAGCCCTCCTTTGTTCTCCGGGTTTGATTTAAACCTCTCTGCTGCGCACTAAAGGTGCAGCAGGAACAATAACTTGAGCGAATCAGTTCATAAAGCTGAAGGGTATTGATCTGTGTCCTATAGAATTAGAAATTACCGGCTTGGAGAACAGTTTGCTTGCTCTGAGAATCCCTGCTTTGTCTTCGTGTACGGTGTTAAAGTCCTAGAGTCTTACCATGATAAATGAGAGTTTCCTTCCACAACTCCCGGCCAGGAGGTTGCAGCCAGGTGGGGGTCGGTCTCTTCTCCCGAATAACAAGCGATAGAACAGGAGGAAATGGCCTCGAGTTGCACCAGGGGAGGTTGAGATTGGATATTAGGAAAGATTTCTTCGCTGAAAGGGCGGTCAGGCATTGGAACAGGCTGCCCAGGGCAGTGCTTGAATGATCCTGGGAGTTCAGAAGCTGTGTGGATGTGGCACCTGGGGACGAGGGTTAGTGGTGAACATGGCAGTGCTGCATTAACAGGTGGATTCAACGATCTTGGAAGTCTTTTCCAGCAATTCTATGAATCCTGTTGGTTTCCTATCCCAAGCTTCCACGTCTAGAAAAATCAGACTATTTACTTCTGTACTCTCTCAGTGAACAGTTCCTGTCACAAACAGCAGGTGTTGAGGAAGCTGCTCCCCACAGCTGTGCTGTGCTGCCACTCGAGCGAGAGCTTTCGTGTCCTGGTCCCCTGTCACAGCTCCTGAGTTCCATGGAGGGTGAAAACCTGGGGGCTGGGTTTGGCTTTATTATATTTACATTGGTTCTGAAAACACAACGTATTGTAGTGCAGGATAAAAAGCATTTTCAGATACTCCAGAAAAGCTCTCTGAGGAGGCAACATGTATTATTACGTTACACAAACTAGATACGTGGACTATAAGGAAGCAGTTTTCATTTAAAAAAGAAAGAAAGGAAAAAAAGGAGGAATTCTTCTTTCACTTCTAAGGGATAATGTCTGCTTCATACAGAGTATTCCCTTGCAACAGGGTCCTGGTTGTAGGATGTTACAACAAAATGCACATGTTCCATTTGGCAGCAATGAGTATGGGTCACTTTGGAAGTCTCTGAAAGCTTTTTATTTTACCAGTTTAATGGGCATAAAAGCAAGTGAATGAAAAGATGAAGACCAAGGCTACTGTGAAGCTTGTTACTGATTTGAAATGGTCCTTTTGAGACAGTTGAAAATGGGCTTACTTTAAACCCCCAAACAATCACCTCCTTCCTTGCTCATCTAAAAATTGGCCATTTTGTCCATGTTTTAGTGAAGCTCAGTCTCAAGCAGTGAGAGCAAGAAGTGAGAGTGGAGTGTAGCAAGACAAAAGGTCCACTATTAGGCTAAATATGTAAGTACCTAAAATGGCAGTAGAGAAATTTGAAGTGAAGTTAATGCATCCTTGCTTTGAAATGCGGAGCATTCTTATGTGTGACTCTGGTGGGAAATTTGATATGTTCTTGTGGCCCGTGGAAATAGGACTGGTGAAGAAATATGCCTTTATGTCAGAATACCTGGGTCCTTGTTAACCCTTTTACTCCTTAGACTGATGTTGGAGATTTCTCTGGAGACAAGGGCCATGTGTCCTCAGTGGGAAATAATCGAACTGTCTGAGAGAAATGTTTTGAGTCTGATGGTTGAATGGACCATGATTAGCTTGGTCCCCCATGGATGGAAAACTTTATGGCCTTTTATATGCTGGAAATAAATCCAGCCTTTTTCGTAAGTGTATATTTAGTGTGCCACTATAAATGTATCAAATAGTAAATATAATGTGCTATTCATATGAGAAATATTTGTGGGAATGTGTTCCTTGGAGCCCTTGGCACTTAACACAATATAGGAGGTACTGTTTGGGAGTAAGATTTACTGCTAAGGGAACATGTAATTATGAAAGTCTGCTAAGATTGAAAACATTACAAATTTTATTGCTTTTCGCCATGGCAATTTGTACTTATGGTTTTCTCTTAAACAACTGGAGCAGTTTTGTGCTTTTCTGCTTGTGGTTTAGTTTTTTTTTTAAAGTTATTCCCCAAAACCAAACAGAGAAGCTGCCAGGAGACCCAGTTGTGTCCTTCCAGTACTGAAGGAGCTGATAAGAAGGATGGAGAGAGACTTTTTACAGGGGCCTGGAGGGGACAGGGCAAGGGGGAATGGCTTCCCACTGTCAAAGGGCGGGGTTAGATGGGATATTGGGAAATAATTGTTCCCTGTGAGGGTGGTGAGGCCCTGGCACAGGCTGCCCAGAGAAGCTGTGGCTGCCCCTGGAGCCCTGGCAGTGTCCATGGCCAGGCTGGATGGGGCTTGGAACAACCTGGGATAGTGGAAGGTGTCCCTGCCCATGGCAGGGGTGGGGCTTGAGGGAACTTGGTGTTCTTTAAGGTCCCTTCCAAGCCAAAACCTTGCACGATTCCGCCCCACTGCTTATTTGAACGTAATGCCTGAGGACAGATCATGGCTGTTGAGTGCTGCTGTTGTTCTGGCTGCAGAAGCAGAATCCACCAGCAGCATCCTGCTCTTGGGCAGCTTCCTTTTGTGAAGCTGGTCCCAGCTAAGGATGGTGCATAGAGATGTCTCCCAGTTGCCAGATGGAAATGATAACGGAGTTACAGAAAAGTAAATGACTTCAGGTGGAAGTGAAGAAATGCTGTGCGTTGCTTTTCAGCTGCAGCTTGCAGTGGTGTTTCAGCTGCCTGGAAAAGCAGCTCTTTGGGGCCTCTTTGTAGCCCTATTAGAGGCTGGAGAAATGGCTTTTCTGGGAGTGCTGGATTCGTCTGAGGAGTCGTCTTCAGTTCAGGCGGTAAATCAAGCCAGACTGCAAAACAAAACCAAACCTTGCTTATGTTGCACATTACGGGGATTAGAGGTACCTGTGAGTGGGGCTTTGCTCATGGCTCATTAACTGCAGGAATGGCCACAGCACTGGGGAAAGGCCTTGAATTGTTGTCCAGAGGGATCCATATGGGGAAACCTGGAAAAATAACGATGCCATTACTTATAAATAATAGGTAATGCCCAGTCATACCAACATAAGCAGTGTCTGCAGGGGCTGTAGGCTGAATTTTGGTGACAACTCTCGGTTCCAGTTTATTTTACTCGCTGCAAGCCTGATACATTTCCACCTTTGCCTGCAGTTGCTGAAAAATAGTTCTGATGTTTTGCCAGCTTTGTCGTCCCATTTCTCCATGTTGTGAAGACTAATAATGAAGTTTTAAGTTGCTTTCCAGCTTCTTTAATTTGGCATGTGGGTGCTCGCTGTGTAAAGTTAAATATTTGGCATCAAGTGGAATTTGCAGTAATCTTAAAGCATTTTCATCATGTAATCATCGCTGGTATGATAAATTTCTCTGAGCACCCTGGGCGAGCCTTTCTAAGATTCTATGGATGCTGAAGCTTCTCAGGATCTGGATGGTGATGGTCTCAAATGAGGGCCAAAAATCCCTCCAAAATGTAAAATGTCACTTACAATCCACTATATCACATCTCACAATGTGATATATCTGCATTTATTCTGTGAATGACACATTTTACCAAAAAAGGTTATTCAAGGCCTCCAAATCACTTTATGAATAGCATTTTTGCATGTATTTGCATTTAATATCTCTAATCTCTGGTACAACAGAAATCATGTTACGTTTTCTGTAGATGATGGCAGGGGTTTTATTCCCTTGGATCCCTCTTCCATTTTTCTCTTGTCAACACGCATACTTTACCAGAACAAGAAGACAAATACCTTACAGAGTTAGAACATTTGCAACAGGATAATTTGATGCCTTTATTTCCTCAAGCACTTGCTCATGTGCTTGGAAATTATCTTGAACAATGGTTTATGGTGCTGTGTGCCCTAAACTAGAGATTCCCCTGCACAGAAAGACAGCCAGTAAACCCCAAATTTTCTAATCCATAGTAAGGAGAACTGGTCTTGTTTCCCCTGCACAGAAAGACAGCCAGGAGAACCAAGAATCTCTAATCCCATAACAAGGGAACTTTTTTTTTTTTAAAAAAAAAACCAAGGTGTTTTACAGAGGTAAAAAACCCTTGTCAGAGAAAATTCAAGCTGAAATATGTCCTAATGGCTGTGAAAATAGTGGTGACTGATGGGTACCTCGAGACAACGTAATTATTGGGAAACTAAGGCAGCATGGTCGTCTTTTGTGCTGCTACCCTGAGGAACAAAGTTTGTTCCCGTTTTTCTCTCCTTTTGCCACATAGCAACCCCCCCATCCAGCGTCCCCCCTCAGAGGGGAAGCAGCACGGTTGTCCTACTTTTGGAATACGTGGGGAACACCCCCAGAGAGCAGAATGTGTTTTGAGGGCAGCCGGGGAGGAGCTGGAGCGGGATGGAAGGCGCTGCAGCCACCCTGCTCCCGCATCCTGGGGCTCAGCGGGCTGGGAGCAGCTCCGGGGCTGCCAAGAGCCGTCCGTGGCAGCTGCTGGGTCCCCAGAGGGAGATCCTGCCAGTGCCACCGCCGTGGGAAGAGCGGAGACGTCACGGCAGGGCCTGGCCAGGAGAACCCAGTTTATCCAGGCAGAGCTTTTCTGGATCTGTGTGTGGGTGGCTTCCTGCTGGAGCCTGAAGAGCTGTCAGCGTTGCCTTTTTGTGACAATGGTGTGGGGGAAAGCTGTGCAGGAGAAGGCTTCGGAGCTAAGAAATGGTTTAAAATACTTCTCCTTCACACTGTGCCGAAAGAGCCCTGCTTTGCCTTTAGAGAGGTTCTAATCACCTGGTTTGTAAAAGAGGGTTTGGTGGTGTGCTCTGGGGAATTCTCTTATTAAGATCTTGCAGGGAATAGTTTGATGCATCTTAAAATCCCAGAAAAAAGCCCAGTATTCTTCCAAACAGCTCCTGTAAGTGTTTTTTCATGGGTCCTTCCACTGAAGGTAAAAGGATCAGTTTAGGAATGGAGTTACCTGTCAACCACAAGGAAGCTTTTTCACTGGCATCTCATTATATTTGAACTGATAAAATGTCCTGATCACTTTGGAATCAAAAGAATTCACCTTGAACCACTTCTGGATGTGCCATGGAAATAACTTCAGTATGTTATTTAATCAAAGAAAATTTAAATTAACCTTTTTAAAAACTTTTAAGCTTGTGTAACCAACTGGACTATACTGGCAAGATGGATTGCAATAGTTCAAGTTGCAACATGTGTAATTAATAACAATTTTTAATGAATGATTGTGTGTGCTTACTATAAGTGATGGGGAAACCAGCTATCACAATTCCATTGGCGTTAGTTTGGGAAATGTTGGAAAGCATCTTTGCATAAACGACCTTACCTGGAAGTGCTGTCACCGTACTTTGGTGGTGCTTTGGAAGACCTTAATAGAGAAAATGAATGAATTTGCAGGTAAAACTTCGTCAGAAAAGCAGTTTAACCACAGCTGTGTGAACAGGGAGGTGTTAAACACTCTCCCAAATCCAGGATATTCGGATGCACTTGTACCCATCCTTCAAGGCAGGGATATGGATAAAATAAAAAGCAGGAGTGTGAAAGCCTCGTGGGAAATGCAGGGGATGCTGCTCGTTCTCTGAATTCCCAGTGAGATGCTCGCGGCTGTGGCTGGGATCTGCCTGCCTGGCACGCTGCTGTAATCTGCGTTTTGTAGCTTTTTGCTGTGAGAGGGTGTTTAGCTGAGCTGCAGGTCAGCCCCTGGCAGGCCTGACCCAGGGATGTGACCTTTGCACTGCAGGATGCACGCTCTGCTACCCAGCCAGGTGAGATGGGAACAGAACCAGAGCCCTTCTGCTTTTTGGGCTTGACTCAAAGCAAGCGCGCGGTTTTCTCTGGTGCTTGAGGGAGATTCTCTCTGGAATGGAGTTATTTCCCTGTGTGCATCACCTGAGAATGTTTCCAGTGATGAAGGAACAGAAAGAAGCACGAAAAAGAAAATTCCTGTTGTACTTTAGTACCCGAAAAAGCAACAGCACAACCCCGAGTCCCTCACGGCACGGCCCGTGCGGTCAGAGTCGCGGATGGCCGTGTGAACTCGTGCTGGAACAACGAGCAGAGCGAGAGTGGAAACCTCTTCCTCTGCATTCCTAAAAAGGTTAGCAGCCTCACCACGCACTGTGGGGTTCATTTAAGGCCCATTTGTCTTTCTTACACGAAGCCTCGCAGCACTGCGAGCTTCTGAGATAGGGCCAGGTTCAGCACCTAAGCACACACCGAACTGTGGTGTGAAAATCAGTGCAGTCCTTTTTACTAGAAAAACGTGGCAGGAATTTTCCATCCCGTGTGCATGGCAGCAGCCCTTTGTTGCAGTGTCATAAATGTATTTACAGTAAATTGTAGCTAACACAAATTTTCAATACATAATTTGCTTTTTTCCTTGGGAGGGGACATGAGTGATGTATTGCTCAGCAAATCTTTGAAGCTTCTGAAGAAATGTACTTTGATCAGCATCATTCTGGGAGGGCAACTTCTTTCCCCCTCATTAATTCTCTCTTAAACGTGGATTTTAATGAAAAACCTTGAAAAATGCTTTTGGCTTTTTTTTTTTCTTTTGCCTTCAGCCGGTCATTTATATTCTGCACAGACTAGAATAGCACTGTGGGGGGAGCACTTAAATAGGGAGAAGATATTTGTCATCTGTCACACTCTGAAATTAAACTTTTGATATCGAGTTATTGCCTTAGAAATAACTTCAAAAAATTTACATGCAGGGAAAAGTACATGGTGGGGGAAGCTGTTGAACCAGTTATTGCATAACACTGTGTTAAATCCCCTGTCACTGAGCAGCCTTTAAAAATATTTCTTCATGAATAAATTTTAAAAAAACATTCATACAATACACATTTCTATGACCGCTTACATGGATTTTTTTTCTATTAACAAAATCACAGAGAGGAGGCTGAGATTTCCAGAGCTGCTGCAGAGATTTCTAATTAGAAATTGATATCAAGTTTTGTTAGGTGCTTTGGAAATTCTTGTAGCACATTTGCATACATTAGGGAGAGAACGGGGCCGTGTTCATTAGGCAGTTGAGGAATTAAAGCTCTTGAGTACCAGTGGCAAGTGGTACAGGGAGGAAGTTGGGAGGAATATTTTCTATTTCATAATGGCTACAGTGGAAAGAGTACTTGGACTCTGGCATGATCCCTGTGCTTTGTGCGAAGAGGTTGAAGGATTATAAATGAGATGAAACGGCTTCTCCACGGGGCTGGGATGATGGAACTGTTCCTGGCTGATGAGTTTAAGACCACTGAGGGAGAATGATGGGCTCCTCCTTCCCAGAGCCAGTTTTATTTCAAAATGCTGCCTAAAAGCAAATACCTGTTGGTGGCTCTGCTCACTAAACCTGTCATTTACTGGGACGAGCGAGCAACTCGTGTTTTGGGCTAAATCAAGTTCTTTGTGGTTTTGCTCCTGCTCCACGGGGAGCCTCTGCCATGGTGCTGAAGGCTTGGAGGCTCTGCCATTCCCTAGAGCAGGGCACAGCATTCCCGTTTGCTGGGGCTCTGCAGGACAGATATCCTGCCTGCTGCAGGGACAGGAATGAGGGATCGCTACCTGGGAATGCCAGAAACGCCTCATTTTGTTCGTTCTTGACTCGTGCTTTCGGATATAGGAAAATACGTGGTTTTTCCTGATAAACACCCCATTTTTCCAATGTGATTTGCGTTTTTTTTTGGATTTTATAAGAGTTGAATCTGATGTGGTTTTGAAGCAGTTTTTATGGGGTGTTTATTGCACAGCCTTAAACTGTCCAAAAGCGTTATTGGATCACTGAACTGATCTCTGGGAGAAAACATTCATGTATCTACATTGAATACAGCTGTAAAGCTCTGTGACATCACGTAGTTGTTGTTATTATCTGAGGATTCTTCTAGCCCAGATAATCTCCTAGAATCAGAAAGCAAAATTATTAAAGGAATTGGTGATAACTGTAGCGTATGGAGTGCTGGTAAATACAAACTGCAAAGGAGTTAGCAAGATAAGCTGGGTCATAATTGTATCATATTCTTTGATATTCAAGTTCTGCTACAAATCCAGCTCCATTTGTTAGAAATGAAAGGGAATATTTAGAAAATATATGTCTAATATGAGTGAGGAAGAGATATTACTGTGCTTTTTGAGCTACTGAATTTTCTTATAACCAAAACAATTTCAGAAGAACAAAAATCCAGTCCCCTGGGATATGAGCAGTGTGCTGGCAAGTGAAGGTTGGACATCACCCAGAGTCTTTTGAAATACATAGCTTTGATTCCAGCACTTAAAATCCCCGTTTCATTATTTATCTTAAAGTTGAATACCTCCAGGGAACAAAATGTTTGTCTGAAAGACCCTTACACGGTTTTTTTTCCTGTTTTAAATCTATAATAGATGGCCTTTGGATAAAATAGATAATCCAGCACATCTTAAGCCACTAACCATACCAAAGACAGTGCAGTTCAACATCTAAATCACACAGTACCTAAAGAAGTTTGAACACCAGATTCATCTGGATCTGTTGTACAATTTGGGTGGAGTTCATTCATGCATTTTATGTTAAATTAGCATACAGAATAGTTATTGTATGATATACTTGAGGATTGAAGTCAGTGAGGTTTCTTAGGTGGTGAATGCCTTTTTTTTATCATTCAGACTCTGCACCTCTAAAATAGAGACAAGCTAAAGAAAAACAGAAAGAGGGGAAAACCCCACGGAACAGAAAATCCCAAGCCAAAACCCAGTCCCAAACCTCTTTTTGCCCTTTCCTCTGTCAGAGTAACACTTTCATTGACCAAACCTCCCCAGAGGAGTCCCCAGCACGTGGTGCTGTGTCAGTCAGGACTCCTGTGTGGCACTGAGGCACTGCCAGCTGTGCTGGGACATTGCACAGGAGCACTTTTATCATCAGCTCTGCTGTTCTCGCATTCCCAGCTCAGGTCATTGGTGAAGTGAGGGCATCAGTCACCTCAGGTCTGCAAACACAGCAACTGGGATGATTTTCAATAACCATCCAGAACTTTCATGACCAAGCAGAGAAGCCGTGTTGTCTGTTTGGTGCCTACAAACCTTTGCTAGCTCCAAGAGTGACTCGGGGTGCCTGGGACCTCCCTTTTATTTTAATGTCAGTAATTTTGCACGTTTCAAAACCTGAGCACTGTGGGGCAGTGTTTCCAGCTCCCATTTCCAGTGAGGACTTGACTGAGAGGCAGAAAAACCTCTTTAGAAGAACATCTTTGACTCATTTACTGGAGCAAGGGAAGCCGTCACTTGCTGGTTTCCAGCTCGCTGCCCGATGAGAGCTGACAGTGGATGTGGCACAGCCACGGAGAGGCTTTGCTGCCTGCCTGTCTGACAAACTGAGCTGACACGTTGGCTGTCAGGCTTGTTTTTTAATGCTGTAATTACAGAAACTGAGATCCTGGGGAAGTGCAGGGAGAATTTCACACTGCCAGCTGAACTTTGAATAATACTGCATTTGTGAAAGGTGGGAGCAGCTGAAGGTGTAGCACAGGTCTGTACCACTATTGCAGGGGGCTTTAGGGGAAGACAAAACCCTCAAAATGACCATTTAATTCAAAAAGCAGCGATTTCTCCTCCTTCCATGGTGATGCATTTTCCAAGTATCAGGGTGGTTTCTCTCCTGTTGTTGTCCTCTCTCTGGCTCTCAAGTGTTGTGATTCCATTTCTCCACCAGCTTGAATTGCAGCTGGGCTGTTCATGATGGGCTTTTTGCTAATGCCACAATCATTCCATATTCAAACATTAGCAAACTTTGTCCTGGGATGCCAGAGCCAAGTGGAGCAGGGTTTTGAGGTCTCTCCCACTGCACAGGATGGAAGCATGGCCAGCAGGACACTTTTCCTCCTGGACATGTCCTAACATAGCTGACTTTTGTTTATCCCTGCCTCACCTGGAGCTCTGCCACCTTTTATATTAACAAAAGTGCTATGCTTGATTCAAGATCTCCGTTCATGCTAATTTCAATAAATTGAATTTGTTTTGTTTATCTTAAGAAATGGTACTGTGTAGCAGCAGGATTTTAGGACATTTAGAAAACAGAAAAATTCAGTGGCGAATTTTTGTGAACACGTTATTGGAATTTGTTGTAAATTGAAAAGCACGACTTAGACCTGACCAATCTACAGTTTTAATTTTGGCTTGTTCAGTGCCATGCCAAATAGCGATGCTCTCTGAAATTGAACAAAACCATAAAGATCTTATGGGGATCATTCTCTATACTTATATAAATGTGTTGATGGACAACATATTTTTCAGCCTGATCCTCATGAATTTGTGCATCAAGATAAGAATCTGTCATTCCAGCCTTTACAAATCCCATTTAAGATATCTTTTGTGAGCTACAGAATCACAGAATATTTTTGGGTTGGACGGGACCTTCAAGACCATCCAGTTCCAGCCCCCTGCCATGGGCAGGGACACCTTCTTTGTCCGTTGGCTGAAAAGGAGTAAATCAAATAAAGGAAATAATGGAAAATCTTAACTATCTGACTGCAAGGGTGCACATACTGAGTAGTGGAAAATCCTGCAAGTGGAAAAGCTCTTTTTAGGTGTTGGAATAATTGTACGTTGCTCGAAACACGCCTAGAACAGTTTAAACAGTTATTAAAGAGTGTTGCCAGATTTTATCACTGCAGTCATGCATACAGATCAGTGATCCCTGAGCAGCACTGCAAAATGTGTGAATGAGGTGCACTTGCTAAAAATAACTCTACTGCGTGCTGCTCCTAATTGCCACGGAATCCTGGGGAAACGAGACCGTTTCAGCAGCACAAAATTGACTTAAAACCTTTAACTGCAGCATTACACGTGGGTTTTTAAGAGAGGATAAAATATTTGCCAGACCTTGCCCATCAGCATTTAAAAAATAGAGCAAACAATCGCTGTCAGATTCAACTTGGAGCTGCTGTAGTTCTGTTCTTTTCTCACTTGTAAGAAGTGTGGCGGGTTCTGGTTGTGTGGAAACCCCTGGTAGGGCTGCAGCTCTGGGCTGGAGCCGGCTGGGACTGCTCTGCCTTAACTTGTGAAACCACTTCAGCAGCCCCAAATAGAAAGAGAAGGATCTGTGACTTTGTTTTTAAAGAAAACAAAAATTCTCAGGATGTTTGGCAACAGCCTAGCGTCCCAGAACTGACTGGCAGACAGAAACGTGATCCTTTTCTTTCCCTCCCCTTTTAGGATTTCTTGTAATGCTTAATCAAGTTTCCCCTGTGCCTTTGTACCCCAAACAGAATCTATTTTCCTTTTCATAGGAAATGGGTTTCTTGGTGAAGAGCCTGCTGTTGCCACCTCTGCGACTCTTCCAGATTTTTAGGATATTGGATAAATGGGAACTCATCTGTTTCGTTATAATTCCGTCCTCAGTTTGGGAAGGTGAAACCTTTCCCTCATCAAAACCAGTCTTAAAAATCAATAAGCTTCTTTTCTTTCTAGCAAATTCTTCGATTATCCATTTCTTTATGGTTGTCCATATTTTTAGGCAGCTGCAGCAAACGACTGATTTGCAGGCACTCTGAATTTCTGCTCCAGCAAGGGTTTAAGCTATTTAGGGAAATGAATGAAGCACAAAGGTTTTTATTTAACTATAAATTTTGTATGAGTTTAATTTTTTTCATGAGTGACTGGCTTTCTTACATCAAACTCCTTCACAGGGAATGTTACAGCAATATGCAGTACCTTTGACAACTATAATTTTCTGAAATTCTGGGAAAACCAGATGAAAGAATAAATAAATATTGATCTGGCCGAGGTTTAAGTAAGCCCTGATTAAAGCAAAAATGCATTTTAAAAGTAGCATTGATTACTCCTGGGTTCTGGTTTTGTTACCCTTCCCAGGCTGAAAACGTTGAGTCTTTAGAGAGTCAGAGAAATACATTTAGAACACCGATGAGACATTTATTTTAATTTATCGCCCCAGCGTTTGAGCACTTTTATGTTATCCTCTGAATTTATACTCAAAATCAATCTCACAGAAGTGGCAGAACTTTACTGCTGAGGCAAGGGGAGGCAGGAGGTTTAAGGACACACCTGTACTGCTGGGCACTAACAGTTTTTACAACCTAGGCCTGCAAGAGTGGGTGCTGGAATTGGGATTTAGTCAGGGCAGAGCCAAGTGTTCCCATCCCTGGCTGCACCGGCTCCTGCTGGGAGTCCCCTTCTCACTCATTTAATTGACTTTGCACATTCCCACCCCCTCTGGTAGAGATGTTCTGACTTGCTGTACTCCAGAGCTCTGGCATGTAGGTATTTCCCCCTGCTGTGTTTCCTTGTTTGCTGTTTGATTCCTGGAGTTACCTGCCGATTTTTGGGATTGGTATCCAATACACGGATTGCACTGTCAGCTCCTGGAGAAGAGGGGCTTGCTTTTCGCTCAGCTCCAGCATCGTGTGTGCAGTTCAGAGTGAGAGAGCTCTGGTTTTTAGCTGTTTTCATGTACTTCCACAATGGGGAAGCTCTGGAATAAATGTGCTAAAGAGATGTTGGTAGCCCAGGTGGTGGAACAAGATGTTTGGCTTGGAACTCCTGCAAGCACTTCTGTTAGCTTGGGATGGGAGAGAGGTATTTTTATCACTTGTAGTGCTTACATGGCACTTCAGTACAGTGGGTTAGGCTGCTTTTCTTTTCTATTTTTTTTTTTTTTTTGGCCAGATTTCAATTTAATTCATGATGTGTCACCTCCCCACCTTTTAATTTCTGGCCAAGCAGTTGCACGGCGGAACCCGGGAGAATCCGGGAATTGCTTTTTGGCTCCCAACAGCGCGGCATCCGTTCCGTCTGCGCGTCCCTCCGGGATGCTCCAGAGCGCTCGGAGGAGTTAGGACAGAAACTGCTGCGGAATCTCTCTGTGCTCAAGCTCTTGGAGGGCTGGCACTGCTGTGCTCCTGCAGAAATCTGGTTTGGGGGACATGCCCCGAGCAGCGGGAGGGGCTGTGTTTAACAGACTGATCCCTTGGCGAGCTGTGTCTTGACCAACGTGCTGCGCACAGGATTCTGTCTCTGCCAAATTAAAACCGTCTCCAGAAGGGGCTGAAGTAGAGTCTTTGTTGAAAATTTAATCCCGGCATTAGGTTTGTGAACCAGGAAGTTACCTGTGTGTTTGTCCTGATGTAGTTTTTGGAAGAGAGGTTGGTTTTCCTCGCCAGGAGGAAGTGCCCTGATTTCGTTGCCCCGATCCGTGCATGTATTTATTTAGTAAACATTTTTCCTTCAAGGCATTGGATTCTAAGAAAAATCAAGGTTATCAGATCTGTTGAATACTTGTAGACCTGAAGGTTTCTACAAAATAATCATAAGTGACAAAAAGTATGATAACTTTTGTGTGCATTATAAGCTTGATTTCTCCGGAATGAGGCGATATTTAATGCTTCAATTCTGTTGGAGGGTGCATTATGTTTTATGTTTTGAAGGTGTGTTAGACTTTACTTTTTAAGGGTCACTTTTAAATTTTCTGTTACAGAGTAACGCAGAAGAGACGAGCTTAATTTTATTAATTGTGCAGTAAACCCATTTGGATCTAAAGGAAACCAGCTGCTTTTTAATGATTGAACTGCCTTTTTCTTTGATTTTTACATTCATTAAATCCAGCCGTAATTTAAATTTCCAAATTATAAACTGTCTTTTTCTTTGTTTTTACCAGGTCTTGCATGCTGTGACACAAAGCTCTCGTCGCCTGGTGCGCTATGTTCATGGTAAGCCTGAGTTCCTCCTGGTATCCACGTTGTCATTCCAGGGATTATTGTATCAAGGGGATGTTATGTTATTTTAACAGTCAATCGTTTGAAATGATCATAAACACACGGACATGAGTTTAGTCTTGTTTCTTTCTGAATTAGTGACAAATCTCCAGTTTTTTACAGCATCCAGTGCAAACTGAGTTTTAAGAACTTGTAAAGGATCTGATAATGCCTTAAAATTCCAGTGGTCATGGTCAAGATTGCAGACAGGGCAGGATGGGGTCGGTTTTGTAGTTTTAAGCAGTGCAGTGCCGTCAGAATTCCTGGCAAGTCCCTACGTGAGGAGATCCACAAACAGCAAGACAAAAGGCCCAGCCTGGGTCCAGTGAATCCTGTTTTGTCCTGGCTCCAAATCCTCAGGCTCTTCAGCTATGCTAAGGAATTCTCTGCGGCTGCCAACTTTTTGGCACTTCTTAAAATAACTCAGTTAAATATATTTCATAAACTCATTTTGTATAGGCAGAAGAAGCCCCTGTGCTGCTCCTCAGCAGCACATGTTCCTTCTCTTCCCCTTCTCCTCCAAATATTAGCAAATTACCCCTTTTATTATGATGTGAAAATAAACCAGCCTTTGGGATTAGGCCTCACGTTTATCAAATGGTTTCCTACTGTGTTCTGCTTTTTTATTTTTTTGAGGGGTTAAGTAACAAACACCTTCGGTATTTCTGGGTTTACTGATACATATTTTGAAATTGATTATTTTCCCTCGTGATTTTTACTGGAAGTAGCTGGAATGCTCGTGTGGTTCCGCTGTTCTTTTTGTCTTTTTTTTCCTCCCTGATTTTTATTTTCTTTTCTCCTAAGTTCTCCCTTACCCGCCACAGGACGTTTGAGCTGCTCGATGACCTCCACCTCCGAGAGCAGAAGTTAATAAACAGCTTTCCCTCGCTGGTGGGACCAGGGATGTCAGAGGAGTGGCCGAGGCTTTAAGGGACACGGGTTTTTAATCTTCTTCCCTAGTCCACCTCAGCTGAGTCAGCCGGCAGAAATGTGCCCTGCGAAGCTGTCAGGGTAATCAATAGCCACCTTCAGCTGAGCTTTCCGGGAGTCATAAATGGGCTGCAGCTTCCTGGGGGGAAAGTGTTCGGTCCTAGGGTATCCCCTGGCGTTTCAATAATCATCCCCGCTCCCCCGGGGGATCCTTTGGCTTGCAGGGTCTCCAGCAGCCCCCGGGGAAGGGTTCTGGGCACCTCGGAGACCGTGACCAAGGACGAGCCCTTGCTCGGCTGCACGCCACATTTAATTACTCAGCGCTCTGCAATGAGAGGTGATGCAGGAACAAAAGCTTAACAGCTGTCAGGTCTTTTCATGCCAACATTTCCTTCTTTCTTTCTTTTTTTTGATTTGTGTTGTTTTTCTACACTTTTCTGACGTTCTGGCGGCTTTTCCACGTAATGCATGACTTTTCCCCACAGTCTCCTGTCCAGCATGGTGATATTTGGAGCAGTTCTGCAGGTGTTTGCTGCAGGTTTGGAAAGGCTGTGAGGATCTTAGCACTGACTCTGAGTTTAATTAATCTGGGAGCCCCAGAGACACAGTTAATGGCTCCATTAATGACTTCACTTTCTTATATTCTCGGGTTTAAAGTATTGGACCAGTATTTTGAGGTAGGATAGGAGTGTCCTTCATTTTGGGGTCCATCTAGCAGAGATCCCCTGCAAGCTCTGCAGATGTTCTCTGAAGCACAGGTTCCTAATTTTTCTTGCCACAGTTACTGCAGAAGGCCCCAAGCTTGGCACTCCTCAGCTGAAATCTTTTTTACAACAAATACAATAAACCGTTGTCATCTCAAGGGCTTACAGTTAAATTTTATTAATGCAAATTTCTTTTGAGTCAGGCAAGTCTGACAGTGTTATTGCTTGTCTTTTAAAAATACACTCTATCAAGGCTAGCACAAACCCCCAGATGAACTGAACTATAAATTTCTCTGATTTTGGTGGAAAAAGAACATTTTATGATGTTCAATCTTTCTGTAATGATTTTGAGAGGGAGAAAATGATGATTAAAACAGAGTATTAAAAATTCTGCCCACAAAATAATTTGTGAAAAGGAATTGCAAATCTAGTGGCAAAAAAGTCTTTTTAGCCAGGAAAAGTGCTTGGGGCTTCCTTTTGTTTCTAATTTATATTCACAATAATAAATGAGGCTGAAGTAGCAATCAGAAAGATCAATTAAAACTATCAGCACAACTGGTTTTAAAAAAGAAAATCAGTTATCAGTCCATACTTTTGAAAATACTGCAGCACAAGTTTTGTGTTTGGATTCTACTGGCAAAGAGTTCTGCCCTGTGTGAGGGGAAGCAAGGGTAAGCCACACATCTACATCATAAACACGCAGTTAATCCTTTATTATCTAACATAGATTCACCCGAGGTGGTGCTGAACTTTTCGAAATGGTTTTACCAGGTTGCAGCTCCCAGTGTGGTTTAAACCCACGGCGCTTTCGCTGTGCAGCCCCTGGTTTCTTTGGAGATCCCCATGGCACCATCATTCCCCTCCTGGTGCATGGCTGGTCTGACTGATGTGCTGTGGGGACTGGGATGACTTTGACTCGTTTTTGTCATCTTTTGTCTGCTGTAAATTTTTATTGGAATGTTCTTGTAGAATGCAGTTTAGGTTGCTGAATACAGAGGGAGTAAAGAATTGGTGAGGCGGGGAGTGGTTCCTCTACTGCATATTCCCCTTGCTGTGTCCCTTCCTTGTACCCCAGGAAGGCTCCTTGTGGCGGGATGGGGCTTAGAATTGACCTTTTAGGAAATGCTGTGTATAAATAAGGGCTGTCAAACTTCTGCAGAGATGGGGCTTTGGATTGCAGGTGTTCATAATGAGATTAATTTACAAAGTAGATCAAGCCAACGAAGGAGGCATGGAAAACTGATGGAGGGCTTATCAAATTAGCTAAGTAGAGCAATTAATCAGACAGGCCTTAACTGTTTGGTTTCTATATTTTGATTATCATCTGGAGCAGTTTGCTTTCGGCTTGCATTAAAGCAGGCACAGAGTGCAAGGCTGTGTTTGGGGAGACACTTCCCTCGTCTCCTGTCACCTCCGTGTCTGGGGGAGTGGCAGCGACGTGGCACCACTCAGGGATCCGCTGGCAGTCCCAAGGCACACAGCAGGCTCCTGTAAATAAATTTTTTAAAAAGTGTTTAACATTCTCTGTGAAAATAGCAACAAAAAAGTACCAACAGCGGACACGGGGTTTTATCCAAGCAGTGCCTTGTCAGTGAACATGATCAACAGGCAGCTCCTCAGGAAGTTCTGGTTGCAGTATGGTAACAATACCTTTGAGGTATTTAAAAGCACCTTAGAGTGATGATTTTAATAAGCTGTTTTTTATTTCTAATTGAGTTTGTTCAGTTTGGGGAGCGCTACACGTATTGAAACAAATTTTTTGCTTTTCTGACTCCATTTGTAAATGGTCTGGCATTTTTAGATGGACTTTTCCTGCCTTTCACTGCAGAAATAAAAAGAAGGTAGCATAAGATTATCCCAAGAATACTTTTCCTTGTTTCATTTCACAATAAACCTCTCTGGTAGCTGTCAGGTTTGGCCCTGAGAAATTGGCCTGAGGCCCTATAACACCAACAGGGAATAGTGAGCAGAGCTCTCTCTCCAGACATTACCCTCCCAATTCCCTTTTCCTTCTGTTCAAGAGGTCAAATAATTTCTTTTCCCACATCCACAATGAATCCTAAAGCACGTCAGAAAATGGGGAAGAATGGAAGTCAGCAGTTCTTCCTCCAAAGCTGAGGAAAGATGATATGATGAGAACAAGACCTTCCTTCAGATCTCTCTAAATACTGAACTGCCTCTTGTGTAGACCTTAGTTAATATATAGGTTTAAGGTCTAAGGAATATAGATTTAAGATCATTCCTTTTGCCTTTCTTTAAAAAAAACACCCAATGAACATTCTGGCACATTAACTTTGGGCATTTATATTTAGGAATCTTATCACAGCTTAAAATGCTGCTGTAAAACTGGCTTCTCCTCTCTATAAGTCCTCAGCCATTTTATCTGAAATATCCAGAAATGAAAATCTTAACCGGGGTTATCAACTTAGGTCAAGCTTTGAAATCCCTTTTGAACATTTTGAGTGATATTTTTCGTGCCCCTAACACTGAATACTTCAAACCCCAAAATGTCCTGTGCTTAAGAGCTCTTTTGAAAACCACAGAATCCTTGAACAGCTGAAGATTGAGAGGAGGTTTTTGGGTAACTATTTTAGGATTTTTTGTAGACTGATCATCACGTTTGCCTTAGGAAGATAAAGGCTACATCTAAAAGCTGATGCCTGGAGATGTGTAAGGTGCATTTTCTTTTATATCTCTGGAAAAGTAGTCTCTCATTTTTCTGATGAATTTCTGCCTCTTGCCTTGATTTTTGAATCACTGAAAATAAGATACAACTTCAGTGTTAACCAATATGGGAAACTGCTAAAAAGCCTGTAAATAGGAGTAATTAACACCCACCTCCAGTGTTTCCTTTCTCTCCTTGTTTAAATACAGATTTTCTAGATCTAAAAGCATGGGAAAATAATTCAGGCAACATCTATGTGTTTTCAACGTGCCTCAATCCAATCAGTTATTCCTTGGGAAGGCTGGAGAGCTGTTCTAAACATGATCTAAATTACTCTGGTAGTGATTTAAACCCAAGAACTCTTTCATGTGTTTATTTGGAGCCTCTGAACCAGTCCAAGATACCTGGACGTGACTGATAAATGGATCAATAGAGAGGGAGGAGTGATGGATGAGTTGTAAAGCCGAACATTGCTCCTGAAGAGCTTGTGCTTGTACAAAACCCTGAAGTGCAAACTTGAGGAGGGTATTTTGCTTTGGGGAGGCTTGAATTTGTTGGTTCTTTTATCACTCTGTCAAACATAAGCTGACTGCTCCTCTCTTAAAATACAGTCTTTGTGGGAAAAGGTCTGTTTCTTGTGGTGTTGGTGTCAAAGTCTAAACCCACTAATGAGACAGGATCTTAGTTAATAAACCATAAATACTGGTGACTTGGAAGCTCTGTTTTCTGCATTCAGAGTCTTAGGGGGGGGTTCAGTTCATTGCACCACTCTGTGAAAAATAAGCAGCATTTCCCAAGCGTGAGGATGGAGCAGCTTCCACACCTCTGAGGCTGCCCACACCAGGAGCCCTGACAGCACAGTTAAACACCCGACAGGAAACGTCACTGAGAAATGAAGACACAAGCTCAGAAAGATGTGTTGTGTGTTTGTGATGGCTTCACTCCCGGTGACATCGGTGCTCGCAGCTCTGATCCAAGGGAGTACCAGACCCTGAGCCGTCCTGGGAGAGGGGCAGATCCGAGCCAGAGGCAGCTCCCAGCAGGTTTTTGGGAGGGGGCTGAGCAGAGCTCTCTGGGTGGGGCTGGGCTGTGTTGGTGCAGGTCTGGCCACAGGGGCTGGTGCCTCTTGCAGGTGAGAGAGGGCTCTGTCAGCTCAGACACTGCCGGTGTGGGGGAGTCAGGTGCCTCCTGCCTGCGAGCCAGCACTGGGCTGGTTTGGGCAACAGGTGGCTCTCAGCATGGTTAAGTGCTCTGGAACTATCAGGCTTCTCCAGGTCTTCCCCCCGGACATCTGAGGCAGCTCACTGACTGCTATTCCCCAGAGCACTGTAGCTTTCTCTTTGATGCAGAAGGAGCCTGGTCACGAATTTGGAACAACTGCTGCCCTTTGAATTTTTTTTCCCCAATGATGTAATAAAATGTTTAAAATATCAGCTTGAAGAAAAGACTTGAGAGCCATAGGAAGAGGGAGAGAAATCGTATTATGCAATAATAATTACATTTATGGTGTTCTTTTCTTTTCATTGACTCTCTGTGTTCCACTGGTGGCAATGTTCTTCTGCCATTCCAAGTAGTAGAGCTGGAAAAGAGGTGATACATTGATGGCAGTCAGGAGTTATAATCCTTCTGTCTCATTTCCCATAGCACGTTAGCCATTCTTTGCAATTTTGTTTAATGCTCATGATGTAAGTTTGGTATAACTGTTTATTATCCCATGGTCTTGTATTTGTAAACTTGTTTTCACAATAGCCTGTGCATCACACAAAGGGTGTGTTTTGCTCAGGATGCTTAATCCAAGGTCACTGTTGTTTTTGGTTTGGTAGTTGGGTTTTTTCCTTCCCCATGGAGTGTATTATTTTTCTTTGAGAACCTTGCTGTCATGCTGTAGTCAGTGAAAAGTAGGTGGAATAAGGTCCTGTTTTTTAATGGTCTGAGGTTCACGGTATGAATGCATCTGTTTTAAATTTTTTTTAAACTTACTGTTTTCTATCAAGTAAGAACGCTTTTACATTCGCCTAAACACTGCATCAATATTTCCAGCAAAATAATTATTTTCCTCAAATTTCCTATTTAATAAAATACAGCCTCTTTGAACTCCACAGACCTCACCATCTGTTACTCAATTTTCACTCCATAAAATTTTGCTGACATCTGTTTAATCAAATATATTTTTATAGTCATGGAGAAATTTAGTTCAAACTTGGTATTATCCTATTCCTATGTGCCAAACAGAAAATATGAAAATGATGAACAGGAACTTATGGGGAGTGGAGAGGGAAACATTAAAGTGGGGTCTGTTACCACTTAGGGCACCCTCGGACCTGGAAGCGACGTTCTCGATGGTCCCGAGTGTCTCCGCAGGCTGTGGAGCTCGGTGTTCCCTCGGCTCCTGCTTTCTCCAGCTTGGCCAAACCTGGCTGTTCCCTCTGGCCAGAGGTTTGGAGCAGCTGTTAGGCTCGGGTTTGGAAAGCCAGGACTGATCAGGTTTCACCAGTCTGCCTTCATTCCGTGCCCTCACCGTCCCCATTCCCGTGCTTTCTTCCTTTGTCTGGGAGCTGCTGGGACTCCTCTCCCGAGCAGGCAGGACACCTGCATGGAGTTTAGGAGGTCACACAGGGAGAGGAGGGGAGGCATCTTGGATCCATCTCTGCAGGTTCTCCGGGGGTTGTGCTCTCTGGATTTGTTGTTTCCCCATCAAATGTCACGGTGCTGAGATTTGTGGGTGCTGTCCCCGTCGCTGGAAGGGATGTTGTGGGTATTAGTGAGCCCTTCCTTCCAGGCTGCTTTTCCAAAGGAAATGAGGCATCTGCAATTCCTGGCTGTCAATCTGTCGATTTGGTTATCTGTCAAGCTTGATTAGGAGATTTCCATCGGGGTTGTGCTCTGACAGACCCTTCCCATCTCCCATATGGCATTCACAGCAAACATATTTTTAAAGCAATAATTTATAACATTTGATAATGGAATTGCAGTCATTGTTCCTGTCAGTTATCAGCCCTTTTTGTCAGTTCTCTCGGGTTGTTAAGGTACAAGATGTTGTACCACATATCCTGGATCTTGGAGAAGCTGGTGTTATGGTTTTCTCTTGTTTATTTTCTCTGTTGCTATTGGGGTTGGTGCATAGACAACTTCCAGAATGATTGAGCTGTTTACTGCAGATTCATATTGTTTTGCTTGGAAACCGAATTAATATTTACAACTGAGTAATAAATTTAGAATATTGGTTTTTAATTGAATCTGCAGCAGAATATGCTGATTAACTTGAATTTAATGACAAAGAGCAATGCTTTTTAAATTTTTCATGGAAATCCCATTATCCGCACATGTCGTATTTATTAAACTGAAATGATCTCATATTTTAAAATAATATTTTGTTCCCTTTCCTGAAGAAGCAAGTCAAGTCGTTATTGTTGATTTTACTGATTAGGTGGACAAAATCAATTGAGATGAAACATGAGTATCATTTTGTAATACTTAGAGCCCTTCCCTAATTCTTTATCCTCCGAGACTATTTATCTACCTTGAAGTTTTCTTTATTCAGGGTCATTTATTAAGGTACGCTTGAAAGAAAAACATCTGGAAGCATTCTTTGGTTTGCTTAAAATCTTCAGTTTATTTGGGAGGAAAACTTCTCAGCTGGTCTTTCCAAAGCGAAAGCAAAGCTGAGATGCTAATGTTTATTTCTTTGGGGTTTTTGGATGGCAGATTACAAGGGGGGAGTTTGTTTTCTGGCCATTTTGCAGATTGTTTATGGTAATGAGCATGCTGTATAAATTTAAACTCAAATTACAGGCAGAAGAGGTTTTGGCTGGATGTTAGAACTCGACCACGCTCTTTGTTTTGTGGCCGATAAAATTAGATTGCCCTCGTATTTGCTTATAATGAGATCAGCACGCTAAAGAAAACCAGCTCTCTCTCAGCATGATCTGTGTGTGCTGCTCGTTCAGAAAGCATAAACGGAGGGAACTGGGATTGATTTCGGATGCTTGTGTTGCTGTGAAGGTTTGGTAGGACTGGAAATGCAAACCCTGCAGTGCAGCAGCGCTTTCCAGCCTCGGACGAGTATCCGAGTGTGGGATCACCTGGCAGCCCCACCCAGGCTCTGCTGTATGTCAGCGAGACAAACTTTCCCGATTTTTTGGGTTTTTTTTTGCTCAACTCTATCTTTTACTGATATTTAGAACCAAACAAATCAAGCTGAACCATGACAGGAAAATCTGCTGGGCATCAGATAAGAGCTCAGGCTTCCACCTGACAGAGAAACAGAGGAATAACATTTCCCAGGGTCTTACTCCTGTCCCCAGCACAGGCACTTGGGAGGGTCTTGAAATGTTCCTCCAGTGGCAGAATGGGTGGGTGCAGGAGGGATTCCCGAGGTGCAGCTGATCACTCTCACCCTCAGCAGATTCCTGCTGCTGCTGCCAGAGTCACCGAGGGAGAGTTCGGATGTGCTGCATTGCAGGGGCAGGAATTCGGTTCTGCTCCAGTTCTGCTCTGCTCTAACCCCAGTTCACCCCAGTTCTCCCCTTGTTCGGTTCTACTCCACTTCTTAAAACAATTCCAGTTGTTTTATCCTGTGTGAGATCACAAAGAAATCTTGGAGTGAGATGCACCACGCCTGTAACCTTATACCTGGGGCAGGAGAAAATGGAATAAGAATCACAAGGAAAAGCAGCTGATTTGGGGATGGGTTTTTTGGTTTGCTGGGGGTTTTTTTGTTTGGTTTTTTTTTTTCTTTTTTATTTGACAATAGAAGAAGCTGTCCTGTAGAAACTTTTAGAGAGTCAGGTAGTGCAGCAATCCATAGGAGAAGTCCAAGCAGGACAACGAGCCCCTGGCACCATCCCTTGTCTCAGTGACGTGCAGTGGGACCAGGTGTTTATTCAGTGTTCCATGGTGGAGCTCTTTAAGATTATTTTAAGACAACACTCCTGGTATAGAGGACTTTCTATTATAGTTTGAGGTAGCAGTACATGGAATGTCCCCAATTCTTGCATTTCTATAATGCCAGCTGAGAAGCATAAGCAGATAAGGGAAAAAGAGGATATTTCAATAATAAACACTTGGATTTATTTTAGGGTAGTTTGAGGGAGATGGCAAACAAGCAGAAGGAACACCATGATCCAGCAATCCTGACTGTAAAAACTTTTAGCTTAGAAAGATAAATTCCCATTTCCTTAAGAATACAGGCTATCACAATGAGAGGATAAGATATATCATGAATTAAAACCTAATTAGAAATTAGAAATAAAGTAGGGGAATTAAATGGCCTATTACTAATGCTGCAAAAGTGCTTTTAGGATGCCCTGGGGATCAAGGCTTTAATGATGATTTGTTAGTGAATTGCTGAATTTAAGAAAAAACTTCAAGTTGTGCTGGGAATTTCTCCCTGCCACTGCAGAATTTTCCCTGGAACAGTGCATTTTCAAGGTTTTTGTTTTCAGATGTTCAAAACAGACATTTTAATAATTGTTTTTGGAATTTAACTCATTATTCGTGCTTTTGATCTTGGCCAATTTTTAAACACGCCCTCTGCATTTTGTATTCATGTAACCCATTTGTTTATTAAAGTCTATTTTCCCTGATTTTTTTTTTGTTAATTAAGAGCCCGTTTTTTGACTTGGTGAGTTTGGGGTTAAAAATGCATGGCCATCCGCTTCCCATGGCATCCATGCAGTGGAGGAGTATATTCAGTGCCACACAGTGATGTGAGAAGTAAATTACTGTGAGAAACAGTTTCCTGGTGATACTGTCACTACAATTTCATTTTCTTTTGGTCGTTGCTTTGCCGTGACATCAGCGATCTCATTCTGGGCTTTGGTTGTAATTTGGCTTGAGCTTCATTAGGCAGAGGGAAGTGCCCTTGCACTGGTGGAGAGGTTCCACCTTGCTGAAAGAGTGCAGTGCTGAGGTGTTTTTGTGACACGGCTGAGCCCAGAGGTGGCACTCTGTGACTTCCTTAGGAGGCTCTTGGAGCTAGTTTCATTGGAGGAAAGCAATGGTAACGCAGTGCCAAAGCTGTTGGCTAACAGAAATACGTTTTCTTCCCGCCCCAAGTTTAGAAACAAACCCAGTGTCTGGATTTCCACGCTCCGTGGTTTGCCAGGTTCTGGAAGTGTCTTCAAATAGTGCGTCCAACATAAGAACTGCTGGAGCAAGTCCAGGGGAGGCCACGATGTTGGTAAGGGGGCTGGAGCACCTCCCCTATGGAGAGGGCTGGGGGAGCTGGGAATGTTCAGCCTGGAGTGGAGAAGGTTGTGTGGACACCTCACAGCACCTTCCAGGGTCTGAAGGGGCTACAGGGAACCGGAGAGGGACTCTTTGTCAGGAACTGGAGTGACAGGACAGGGAGTAACGGGTACAAAGTGAAAGAGGGGAAATTTAGGTTGGATATTAGGAAGAAATTCTTCCCTGTGAGGCCCTGGCACAGGTGCCCAGAGCTGTGGCTGCCCCTGGATCCCTGGCAGTGCCCAAGGCCAGGTTGGACAGGACTTGGAGCACCCTGGGGTAGTGGCAGGTGTCCCTGCCCCTGGCAGGGGGGGCACTGGATGGCTCCAAGGTTCCTTCCAACCCAAACCACTCCATGAGTCCAGACAGAAAGAGGAGCTCTGAGCAGGGTTTGTTTCCTGCTGATTCTCTGTTGTTGTTAGAGGTCCATGCTCAGGTGTCAGTGGGGTGATGTCCATAGTGTGGCTGAGCCCTGTGGTAATACACCCTCCCCACGAAATAAACCAGGCATGGCTCTCTTGTGATGCGCTAACTTTGGGGTATTAAAGAATTTGGAGAAGAAAAATGCTTATCCGCAGGAAGAAAATAACATTTAGTACTGGTTTTGCTCAAGTTAGCACATTTCACCTCAAAATGGCACGTTGACCCTGCTGCATTTGCTTTGTTGGGCTGCTTGAAGAACCACATGAAAAACCAGGTATCGGAAATATGGAGAAAGGATAAGGAAAGGAAACAAAGAGAAGAAAACTGAAAAATTAACTGTCTCTGGACTTATCTTGGTCTATTTCTGAGATATAACAGTTTGTAGAATGGTCTCACTTTTTTTTGTATAGTTTTCCACCCCAACTTTGGCTGCAACTTTTTGTCAGATTTGACACACATCACAGGATAGTTGAAAATAAAATAATTATTTTCAGATGAGTTAACTTTTATGGAAAGATATTTCCAATTTATATGTTTCATGGCTGATTTGAAAACTTTGTTTTAAAAGTGAAGTTTAATATACATGCAAAAATATTAAGTGTCCTTTTTCTTTCTAAAGTTAATCCAAGGTAGAGTTAATGGAATGTATTCACTTTACAATTAGGTGTGGAAGAGAATGGGAACAGTTTTATTTTTTTTCTATAAGTAGTAACTTCATGGGATTATAATGTCATATTCCTTGATAATACATAAGTGCTTTTACTCCTACATGTACTTTCACAAAATGTAAATTTAGTGAGTCACAGTCAAACTACAAAGGCACTGGGAGTTTGAAAGATTATTTTGCTTTATGCAGCAGAAACCATTATTTGGTATCAAGCCTGTAAACTTTTAAATCATCAAAGTTACAAAAGTATTGCAGTAATTATAGTAAATACTGTGAATAAGCTACTCAGTTGATACCTAAATTTAGTTTATGCAGAGAATTAATAGACATTTTTGTTTTACATTTGTAGAATAATTTTAATTAGAAGCAATTAAGTAAAATTACATTACTCCAAAGTAAATTGCTGCTTTCCAAATTTCTTTAAATCTCCTTATATTCCATTAGTATATGAAAGCTTACAGTAATTAAAGTTTGACTTGTTTATATTCTATAGGAAGAGCTAGAAAGGAGTTCAGGGAACCTTTCAGTGTGGAAGGGTTTTACCAGATTGCACACTGCTCTGATTCCTCTTATTTGGATCATTTTTGCTCCAGACCATTTGGTACTGCCACTCTTGGAGCCAGAAAAGAGAATTAAATGGACAACTGCCGAAGCTCTGCTTCTAAATCCCTAACGGTGCTTCTGGTGGTGGCGTTGTCTCGACGTTTTATGTGTCTGATATTTCAGCTGGAGCAAATATCTGAACCAAAAAAAGGCTCCTCCAAATGTCTGCGCGGGAAAGGTTCCTGCTGAAATTTTTACAGCACGGTTATAGCGCTGCCGGTGTTATGTCCCACGTTAAATTCCTTCCTTTTCCATTACTGTTTTAGCAGCTTGCTTTTGCCATAAATACTCGTAGGAACAGCCCAGGGACAAAGCAGTCCCTCTGAAGCCTCTTCCTGTGCCTTGTGACTCAGCCGCAGATCCTTAGGAGAAAGTCAGGATTTTGTTCCGGAACAGCATCCGTGCACGTGAACAATGAGCATGAAATAGTAGGTGGGATACTTGGAATTCACTTTTACGGCCTCAACGACTGGAAAGAAACGAACTGGTTCTCCAAAAGCTGTGGAGAGGAGGAGGCAACTCTTGCTGCCAGTAGTAATTACAGCTCAAACAGGTTCTTGCCAGTCACCCAGGGAAGGGAGCTGGCCCAAGTGTGTTGGCCACCACTCTTCGGAGTGCAAGAAAATGTTGTTTTGGCACATCTTGAATTGCGTTTCCCTCTCCCTGAGTGGGGATTGGCAAACGAGCTTGTACATTGCAGGCCTCGAGGTGAGCAGCAGCATTTAACGCACGCTTCAACTTCTCTTTTGGATAAGTTTTCAAGATGTTAGAGACAAAAAGTTAGGTTTGGTTTTGAAGAAGTTTGGTTTTTCTAATGGAATTGTCACTGCTATGCTGTCTTCTAAATCTTGAGGCGACAGACAAAATCAAATATATGTTCTTTTCAAAAATTCTCTGCATATGCCTGCATGGACCAGTGGTGGTGGTAAGATCCAAGTGCTGGGAGATCCAACATGGAAAATGAATATTTCAAGTGGGATTGTAAGTATCGTTAAGCTGGCCATAAAATTATATTTTCAAAATCATTATTGTGGTTTTCTTTTTGTTTCAATATTTTCTTTTCTTCTTTGTGATTTTTGAATATTGAAATCTAAGAAAGAAAAGAAACAAAAGTAAGAAAAAAAAAATTAAGAAGAAACGAGTTGGCAGTGTTTTTTAATTGTATAGAGTAAGGAACTTGGAGCTACATTTTGAGAGAATTTAGGTGTTTTTTCATGTCTCCTTTTGCGTTCTCATAGTGGGTCACAGTATCTTGGAGCTGATCCATGTGATATTTTTAAAATTGGTGGCAGTAAATTGTCACCTGTCAAGGGCTCTTTAGTCTGTAACAGCTTTGGAAGGGTGGTCCTGAGGCCACCTTCCTTTCAAGACAGGATAACCTGGAAGGAGAGTGTGTAAAATGATAGTAAATTAACACCCACCTGGGCTTTCTTTTGCTTCTGTCTTCCTGAATTTGCCTTGGCTACTCTGTTCCAGACCGAACTCAAATACATATTCTTATATAGATATATTTATACTTGTTTTGCCATGCAATATGTTGCAACCAATATAAAGGGATTTTGAATTATGAAAGCGGATGATGTCTTCTGGTATGATCATCATCTCTCTATTAAAAGAGAATTTTCTGACTAGCTGAAAACACAGTATTTAGTTCTTGCTATGTTCAGGCTGTGACAGGTCCACCAGCTATTTTGTTACAGTTTGGTTTGAGGCTGGTAATTAAAATAAGTAAAATCCAGGTATGATAGCTGTTAGTAAATCTATTAAAGTATCTTTAAGGCAGTAGGCAGACATATATTAAAGTGCTGTGAACAGTTCAGGTATTTTTCCAGTGTAGAAATGGGCACAAAATGGCTGTTTTTGCATCGTGTCCTAAAGAACATCCATTTTACCATGAGAAGCTTTGGCTTAAGAAGATCCAAGTGGGGATGATGTTGCTACAGGAATACCAGTGTGGAAGTTTGCTGTGGTTCCTTTTCCCCAGGCGAAATGGGTACCCCGCCTTCCTGACAGAAAAGCAAATTTCCCAGTCCAGGAAAAGGAGCCAAACCAGCTGGGAATTTCTGTGGTTCGTGCTGCAATCCCCATAACTGGACGTACAAGTTCAGTAGTGGAAAAAGTCTTTTTGTTACACAGCAGTATTGAATATTCTCATTTATTTAAGGAAACAGAGGTGTTAGGAATTTGCTTCTCCTCCTGCTCTGGTAGTGCAGGGTCACTACACTAAACACAAAAGGGCTTCTCACCACAACTCCCAACAGCACTTCCCAATATCCTCTTTTTTCCTCCCTCTTGGGAATGGCTCGTGCCAAGCTGCGTAAGAGCAGCAGCTCCATATATCTGCCCTCGCTGTGAAGTACACGGAAAAGGAGGTTTATTATTGGGACTATAAATTCAAGAATCTTTCCGATGTGATTGTGGATGTCCTTTTGTGTCGTGTATTTCATGTACCTGAGTGCATTTTGATATTGTAGTGAAATCTGTTATATTTCAGACTGTTAGAGAATTGAATGCTTATTTTAGTCACTTGACAGCAGTATTTTTTCACCTACTAGCAGCTAAGAAGTCTATTGCTCAGGATTTATTATTCGAAAATTATTTTTCTGTTCCTTAGTAATAGAACATTTTCCATGGAAACTTACACTTTCTTTCATAGCTTAAGGATTAGAACCAAAAAATACTATTTTAAATTGATGACTTCTATCCTTATTACCTTTCTTCTTGTCAAGTTAAATGTGTTAGGTATGAAATACAAGTAAAATTGAAAATGCCTAGATATGTTTTATTCCATATTACTTTCTGTTGCGTTTGGTGCACGTTACATAAGAGGACATTAAACAGACTGTCTGTATTCACTTTCAAAGTGTGAAGAAAATGATGGATAAACATCTCTGCCAGTGAAAATTTCAGCAGCTCTTATGTACTGGAATTCAACCCAAACCACATTACCTCTAGATTTTGATATCTATTTTGATAACATATAAACTAAACACTGCAACACAGGGTATGGTAGACTAGTTAATGAGGGTTTTTTTTGTTTGTTTTCAATATTTAAATTTTCTTTCTATAGTTTTGATAAAACTTCCTCAAGTTTTATGTGAAATCATCTTAGGCTGGTGATGCTGGTAACTCAGGTTAACTTTAACTTCCAACTTCCACCCTTGAGTTCTTAACAGTGTTCCCTTTTCATTTAATCATAAACAAAACAAAACCTGCATCTCAAGCATCCTTTTTGAGTCAAATGAAAACCACCTCAGACTTTTCTCATTTTTTTGATAAGGAATAATTTTGTAAACTTAAATCATGATGCTGCTGGAGCTCGTCCCATCAGTGGCTGTCACAGCCCTGCCACCCGGACAGCGCCGAGTTGTTACGAGCTGAGGGTTTGTTTGAAAGAGGAAAAATCTCTGTAGTGCCCATTCCTCTGCTGAACAAGTGAGCATGGAACACCTTCAATTTCTGAGGCTCGTTTTGGATGCCTGTTGTGAATAAATACTTCATTTAAGTGAACTTTAAATGAAGTAAAAAGGGGAAGTCACACAGGCGTTTGCTCAGCTTTGCTCTCAGCAAGGAAGGTTGGGGTTGTGGAGCCCTCAGTGAGCAGGGGCTGGAGGTCACGACTCTGCTGTGTCCGTGTGCCAGCCCTGGGTGCACAGGGGGAACACACACAGAGGGGTGAGGTGGTTCTGGTGTCTGCAGAAGTTTCTCTGATAACTGAGCAGGTTGGTTCCCCGTTAATAATCGCTTTTGTAAACAGCTCATTGTGTGCCAAGGGAACTTGACTGTGTCTGGAAGCGTTTCTGGGGAAATTCCAGCCACTCACAAAATCATTGCAATCCAAGTGCGAGACAGTGGCAATTAGAAATCAGAGACTTTCGGGGGAACCAAAGGAAATCTGTGGTGAGAGGCCTTCACTGTTTTCATCACTGTGCCACCTGTAGTAGTTTCTGAACAAGGATCTTCTGAACTAAAGGCTCCCTAACCTATTTCACAGTCAAGGTTATCCTTGAAAGTTCTCTTTTTATTACTTTCTTTTGGACTTCAGCCAGGAAATGAATGTTCAAGGAAAATTCATTTCAGAATGACGGAGGGCAAATCTGTAAATAACCACAGACTTCATAAATCAAGGCATATATAAAGCTAGTCAGAAAGGTTTAGGGAAATGAGATAAACTGGTTTAAATCTTCTTTGTGATGATCCTGCAGAACAGTCTACAAGAATGGTACAAAATTGAACTTCCAACAAAATAGATGCTCACAAACTCACACTACAGACTAGTCTGCGTTATTTTATATCTGTAATTATTGGCAACTTAATCTGTTGCACTGCTTGTAGATAAATACCTCTCTTTGATTTGTTCAGTCAGTGCTTGTCTCAGTTGATGGTCTAATGGAATTCCAAGATAAAATGGTACTTGATGCCCATGGTGGAGAACTTGCTGTGGTGCAGTTTCTTTTATGTTCACATTACGGAGAGAAAAAAAAAAGGAAAGAAATGCCCTCTTACAATCACTTGGCATTTAAGGAGGCAGCTCGAGTTCCATTTTCCATATTTCATCCAAATCCATTCTCAAGTCTACAGAGGCTGCAGTTATCTTCTCAAAAGGGAAAAGATGCACTTAATTAGTTGATCATAGTCTGATGTCTCTAATAAACAAACCATTGGGGTTCACTTCTGGTTCTGTGTGTAACTGGGGATGTGAATATTTGTATTCTGTTTTTCTATTAAGCACCTGGTGTCTGTTCAGAAATAAGAGCCATTAATACTTTCACTCAACGTTTATATTTTATTATTTCAGGCTTTATGTGTGTGGATAGACCTCCTGTGAATTTCAGCCTTCCTAGATCTTGATTATTATCTTCACACTCCTGTGTAAGAATCACTCAAGCAATTCCATGCCTGCCCTGTCAAAGGCAAACCTCCTTGGAAACGTTCTCACCCTGATTCTGGTGACCTCTTTTCTTTTAGGGAAGAGAGAAATGGAAGCTTTTCCCTTGAAGAACTACACATAAAGTTTTTTTTAATCCCTGCATTCTCTCAGCTGGCTCTTGAAATTTGAACTAAAGAGAAGTCACAGAATGGTTTGGGTTGGAAGGGACCTTAAATCCCATCTCATTCCACACCCTACCACGGGCAGGAACACCTTCCACTATCCCAGGGTGCTCCAAGCCCCATCCAGCCTGGCCTTGGACACTTCCAGGGATCCAGGGGCAGCCACAGCTTCTCTGGGCACCCTGTGCCAGGGCCTCCCCACCCTCCCAGGGGAGAAGTATAAAAAATCTAAAATCAGTCTGGTGCAAATGCCCTTCCCTCTTCCCTGAGGTGCTGAGGGTTTGGACAAGACTCATGTTACTCAATGAACGTTAACACTGGAGCAAACCAGCCTTTCCTACTCCATTTAGTCAGTAAATCGCTGACAGGAAGACTAAAGAATTGCTCCCAAATTCCTTGGTTTAGGTTCCAATCTGAATTTAAAGCTGGGGTAGATAAGGGGGTGTGAATGCTTCCAGAGACAGTCTCCAAAATCTGTGTGCATTTTAACGTAACCACAAAAAGGGCACACGTGCATGCACGAGCACATGCAAATAGAAAAAGTATGTGTGCTGGCAACTAGAAATGATGATAAATGATGATAAAAATTGTTAGCACTTTGTCCTTTCCAGCACTAGGTAGGCTTGTTGAAGCAGTATAGGGTTTTTTTCCCCCTTGAGTATTAAAGTATCACCATTTAAAGGTGTTCAGTTCAGCTTAATTTGTTGAGGGGATTGTTTGAGAGTTTTTTTCCCCTTTTTAATATCACTACTGACGAATATTCTCATGTGTCCATAGTGGTGGAAAGAAAGAAGATGTTAAGTGACTTAAGACTAGCGACATTTTTACTGTATCATCACAATCTCAAGAAATCTGTAGGTCTCAATGGCAAATTATAAACTCCAATCTGCATCAGAGAGTCTATTTTAATTTGTGCATCCCAGCATTTCACTGCACAATATGTCAGTGTGCATCCCAGGATTTGCCCTGCTGCTGGATCATTACAGAGTGTTTTGCCATCTCTGAGTCAGGGAAATCCTGACTACTTGGTGAAGAAACGAATCCAGATAGGAATTCGGGGTTAAGGATTAGCCAAAATGTTCTGAGTTTTAGAGAAAAAATGTGTTTCCAATTTTTAGAGTATGAGGAAGCTTTTTTGGTCATAGAACTCTTTATGTCAGAATTCTGAAGGACTTTTTTTATTCCTACTGCTCTTAGCACTGATGGGCGATTAGGAAAGGGGCAAGGAGAGGCTGGAGGAGCTCGGCTTGGCCTTCAGGATATGAGCAGCACCAGGAAAAGTCTGTGATCCTTTGTCTCCAAAGCTTCCCCCTCCCCTTCCCTAGTTTCTGAGGAGAAGGACAGTTGCTGATTTTTTATTTTTTTTTTAAAGAATCTCCTGCTGAGATAATTTTTTCCCTCCTTTTGGTGCTAGGCATAAACGATGCCTCTTTCTATCTTCAGCTTCCCATCTGTTAGCAGAAAGTGATGAGTCTGAGGAAAACTGCTCTGGAAAGTAGGGTAGCTTCCCTCATGAGGAGGTGCTGGGAAGGCTTGACAAGTTCGTTGTGACCATTTGCCTTCTTTGTCCTCATTGCTAATAATCAGCAAATGGCTCGGTTTTAACTCGTGCAAAGTATTTGTCTTTTAATTTCCTTTTCTGGGCTTAAAATAAATGGAGTTTGTTGGGTTTTCTGTTGCATATGTATGATTTCTTGCTGAGTTTCCAAAGACGAAAGAGCCTCATGAAGAGAAGTGTTGAGAAGGTGATTCATTTCCAAAACCCAGATTCCTTCTCCCGACTTGGTGCTTCTGAGTGGGGGTTGGAGAGGGGAAAAGGCAAAGCAAGGAGCTGAAGTGACTGAGGAGGAGCTGCAAAGATTTGGCAGCCGCTCCCCTTTGAAACGTTCAGATCAAATCTCTTGGTGTGTCTCTGCATTCATCCCTTTTTTTCCCCCCCACACTTCAATAATCCTTGAATCCTTGGGCCGGTGTGAGTCTATTTGGCAGGCAGGTAGAGACAGAAAACAGGGAGTTCCTGCCAGCAGGGAAAGCAGATGACCAGGCAGAGGGGGAAAAAAAGCCCTAAGAAAAAGGCTGATGATCCCTGCTGAATACCAAAAAGCTGCCGGGGAATAAGATCTCCCGAGATGTCACTAATTTGGGAAGAAAGCTCCATTTTAATCTTGCGTACAATTAGAGAGCAGAGAAGCAAGCGAGGCTTCATTAGCTCAGCCAGTCACAGAGGGGGTTTCTTGATTTCCTCCTCTCTCCGTTGTGTAACCACTCCCCATTCATGGTTCCTTCTCCGTGGCTTCTCATTACCGGCGTTCTTGTCTGGCTGAACTTTTAACTTAGCTTGACTTAATTTATTTGAACTCTTGCTGCTGTTGCAGCAGAATGCAGAGCTGTGTGTCCTCAGGAGCAAGAGCCATGGAAGGTCTGTAGCTTTCCTAATAATTAGAAAATCTTGACAATACTGGAAATCAGAATTTTACTTATTTTTGCATTGAAAGCTTGGACCTTGTCTTGTATTCTCCTATATCATTTCTTATTCCAGATCTTTTGTTACCTTATCCATGGGCTCTAGAGTACACACTGGCCTTTAATTGCAAAAGCTTATTTTCTGTACAAATTTGGATTCTTTTAATAATCCTAATAATTGTTTTGTCTATCAGGGAGCGAATTCTTCTTCTTCTGTAGCTTCCACTTAATGTTTTTTAATAATAAAAAATGAAGCCTTGTTATTTTTCATTATTTAACAGAGGCATCTTATAATTCTTTGACAAAACTGATTTGATTTTGTTTTGTATTTAAAATTGTTTCACCCCAATACATGGCTTAATTAAAAAAAACCCTGTGGGCTTTTTTTAATGGATTAATTATTTTTAATTAATTAAAGAAACAGAAAGCCATGTTTTTATACTCACATTTCTGACACACTGGCAGCAGCCACGAATTACCCACGTTTGGTGCGTGCTTTCCTTGTTCTTGTATTTGCACCATTATTTTCCTAGTGACAGGATGGTATTGCCTGCATTTCTTTTATATCCATTGAACAAACACCCAATTTCCTGCTTGTTGGTATCTTTTGACATCCAGGCGTTTTCCAAATTGCACCGTGTCATGGAGTTTGTGTGTTTGTTCACATGTGGGAGCTGTCTGTTCCTTGACAAGCTGCTTGTCTTTGTGTTGTTCCACCCCCAATTTCCTAAACTCTCCCGATGCTCTGCTTTCCATGTTCCGGTTTATTGTTTTGTTATGGTGTTCAATGAACATGGAAATGGTTGCCTGAAATATTTCTGAGTTTTCTGTTCAACCTTTTTAGGGAATATAATCCTTCCTGGTACCTGATCTTGCTTGAATTTCTTAATTAAAAAAAACCTCACTTCTGTTTAGCGGTTCACTTACAACAACTGTTAAGATATTGCAGTGACTTTAAAGAAGCTTTAGACATTTTGTAAAGACCTCTCTCTTGGTTAACTTTCATTTACATTTAGCATTTGTAAAATAGATCAAGTTTAGGGGAGTTTTCCAGTGGGGACCCTGCACTGTGACAAGTAATGCAGTTCAGCTACATCAGCTGCTGGTACCTGGTGTTTAGAATAAGAAATACAGGAATTTTTTGAAGTGGCAATCAGTGCTTATTTGCACCTAAATACCTCCAGTATCCAGTATTGGGTTCCTTAAAGCCTATGAAAGCCACTGGTGTTTGAATTCCTAAATGAAAATGGGACTGTGCTTCTCCTGGCTGCGTTTATGAGAATATCCTCCAGCTCAGTTTCACCTCTGCAGTAATCCTCTGTTCCTTGTTATCTGTTTAGAGAATTTAAAACTCTGATGTGCTGGGTTTCTCAGCTCTGTAAATGCTGTTACACCATCAGCCTGCTCACCAGGCGACCTCTTAGCAGGACATCAGCTGCTCTGGCAGGAGCTACCCAGGGCTTTACCCTTTTCTTTATGGATGTCTGCTCCACGCCGTGTTTGGGCTCCAGCAGGTTTGTGAGACCACTGGGATCATTTTCATTCAGACCCCTAAATACAGCCCTGAGGAAAAGCCTCGGGCTGTGCTGAGATTGAACTGGGCACTCTGGAGACAAATACCTGTGTCTGGCTGTCAGCTCTGCCCTGGGTTTCTTTCTGTGCTGGCGCACAGTCCTCACCTCGCTGTCAGACACAAACCTGATTTACATCGCTTCTACGCTTGTTTCACATTTCCTTCCTTTGTGTTTGGTTTCTCGTGTTATGCCCAGTGCCAGAGAATACGAAAGACTTGGTTTTATCAGGCATTGGGACATAAGACTTAATCCAGTTTCAGGTCTTTAAATGTATTTTGATATCCTGTTTAAAAACAGTCTTCTGGAAGTGGGATATTCACCTACCATACATGCTTGGGGTCATGTGAGGTTCTTACAGCCTTTTGTTATGGTTTTCATAATTTCACTGCAGCTTTGTCACCTATGTCCCAAAGTCAACTTGCAGCAACCCTGTGTTCCACTTACATAAACTTCATTTTTATATTTAATGAAACTTGACTTCCTGCCCAGAGATAAATCTTTGATGCACTCCGACCTGCCTGCATTTCTATTACCTGTGTCTGTAAAATCATTGTTTAATAGTAGTAAACAAAAAAGAAAATCTTTGTTGAGAATATTTGCTCAGTGAGCAGGGAAATCACTTTTGACAGCTAAAATATGCATTGGACCTTAAGGCAAGCAGACAAAAAAAAGATGAACATATACAGAAGGGCTTTTCCTTTCTTCCCAGTACTGTAAGGGAGGTCGAAGGGGGAAAGTACAGATGAAGAATACAATTAGATGGCAAGATGCTTTATGTGGCCTAAAGCACATGTAAGATTTACTCATAAGAAATAGTCAATTTAATTATGCTTATAGAAAGCCAGGCATGGGAGAGATAGATAATGAATCCATACAGTGGCCAAAAGAAATGTGTCTAATCCCAGGTGGCAATTGGTTTCCTTTTCCTAAATGGTCACCGTGAGTTACTATTTTATTTTGTAACTTTCTCTTATTCACAAGGCTCAGAACTAGGAGGCCTGCAGGCTCCAAATCCCATTTTCAGTGCTTGTTTTTCTCCCTTAGTTCCTTTCCTTCCTCCTGCCCCCTTCTGCTTACCTAACTGCAGCTCTGTCCTAGCCAGGTAGTCTGGCCAAAATAGCTGCAGCCATCTGGAGCAGCCACTGGGAACCTCTCGGTGACTTCCTCTCATTGCAAATGTCAGCTTGAATCTTCTCTCCCTTGCTTGCAGCTCCTTAATTTTCTGTTCATTTTGCTATTCATTATTCAACAAGGTGACTGTGGTGTTTGATTGTGGTGATGTAGAGTGTGCATGAAAAATGCTGTGCAGGAGAGAGCTCTGCTTTTCCCCCTCCATCTCGCCCATTATCCTCATCCACATCAGGGTCTGCTTGCCACTGATATGGCATCTTTGCTGTGAGAACCATCACGATGCACTGCAATTATATTTAGATTCAATGTGAGTGCAGAGCTGTCGAAATTTTCTTTTAAAAGATGCAAAGAAAATAAAACTCAGACAAGCCAATTTTTTTTCAATTAAGATAATTTTTTTTCATATCGTTCCCAACACATTTTTTGTGCTTTCAGATGTTTGGTGAATTGCTCTATTTCCTGATAAGCAAACCAAACCTTGCTTTCTTTCCATGCTGGTTATTCCTGCCGCTTGCAATTAGATGGGAATGTTTTGTCAGCTTTGTTCTGGTTTTAAATAAGGTACACTTATATTTGTTTGATTGTTTGAAATCATTCTCTAGGACCTTGATAAGGGAAAATTAGGAGCCCATTAAAAAAGAATTCTTGTATTGTTAGTTTAACAACGATTTTAAGGCAATCTTCTGAATAAAAAGATGAATGTTTTAGGATGTTCTTCTGGTGAGTGTTAGGGTTAGGACAGAGCCTGACTTGCGGTCCTGGATGGTCAGAGCTGACAGCACGAGGCTGTTGGGCTGCATTTGGCTGAGCAGGGTTTAAGCAGTGAGGACTAACTCCACACAGTTCTGCCAGCAAAGCTGAGCCCAAGGTTCCTTGGGGGCAGGAGAGAGAGAGGACTCCAGTGTTTGGTTGCGTTAGTGGTCTGAAGAGCAAAGTGGTTTTCATTACTAGACCTGGTTTCCTGAGCGTTTGTGTGATCTTTAAGTTGGAAATTAATAACACATAATATGTGCTTTAGAAATTCTCACTTTGTCGAAAATTGAGGAGTAATGTGATTGTCTCAGCTTCCTTTTAGGTACTTGTTCTGTCCTTTTGAGTTCTCTGCACTTTGGCAGCATTCACACAATCCATCCAGTGCCTCAGACTGTAGCTGTAGCTGTCTGTCATTTTCCAAGAAGAATTTTCAGGGTGTAATGCAGATCCATCATTTACAGAGGGCTATTTCCATTCCACCTTCACTCTAATGTGAAATCCATCTTCTCTGGGTCAAAACTTTGAGAGCAGAATGGAGTGAGGGACAATAAATGGTAATGAGAGAAGGTTGCTGGTGAACAGAATTTTGGTTCCTAGGGCAAATCTTGGCATTGAGATGTTCCTGCTCAGGAGGGGAGTTTATAGAATCACAGAATGCTGGAATTGGGCAGGGACACCTTTCACTATCCCAGGGTGCTCCAAACCCTGTCCAGCCTGGCCTTGGGCACTGCCAGGGATCCAGGGGCAGCCACAGCTTCTCTGGGAACCCTGTGCCAGGGCCTCCCCACCCTCACAGGGAACAATTTCAGTTTCATTTCACTTTTCTCTGCTACTCAAATACCTGCTTGGTGTCTGGGTACCTTCACCAGAGAAGACTTTCTGCATGACCTTCTTGTCTTTTCTTCCCACCTGTAAGTCCTTTGCAGAGAAATACAGGCCTGGCAACTCCCAGTCAAAACTTCCTCTGTAAGAAACCGGGGTTGCTTAAGGAGTTAGGAGGGAGTCCTTGAACAGCTTTTGGAATTGCCCGTGAGAGACTCGACGTCCCCCCTGCCGTGTGACAGGATGGGCACCTCGGAGAAGGCAGGGAGTCCCAGTTTGTACCACCTCGAGCTGATGCACCCTGCAGCCAGCCCTGCCAAGCTGGGGAGCGCAGCCATCTCCGTGCTCGGACAGAGCCGGCCAAGCTGCTGCAATTTCCCGGGAAGCTGGAGGTGAGAGGGGAAAGCCACAGCCTGCTTGTGACTGCTCTTGCTGTAGCAAGTGGATGTTCCATGTGCCAGCTGGAGATGAACTTCACCTGATGGTTTGGGGATCCTCCTGTCTGCTCCCTGCACGCTGAGCACAGGCTGGGCTGTGTCCTGCCTGGGGGAACTGAGACACCTCAAGCTCTCAGTGCTTGCATGTACCTTTTTCAAGTCTTCTTCCTCCTGGAACAAGGTCAGGAGGGTTATTTTTTCATGTGCCCCATTATGAGATTTCTTCGCCTCATTTACAGCAAACCCTTGGGGAGTTAAGCAGATCAGGAAATCTTGCAGGATATGGAAGGTGTTTTTTTAATTTTAGGTGCTAATTTTAAAGGAATGGACATTTGGGCAAGTATTATTACTTGTACAGAGACTCTTTCAAGTACTAGAAGTCTGGAACTGCCTCTGTTTCAGAGGCAAATAAAATTTGCCTTTTTTTTCCTGAGCCGGGTTGAATTAATTGGAAAGAAATGAACCTGTTATTTCTGACTGATTCAGATGGGCTTAGGAAGGCGATTTTGAAGGTTGGTAATTCTGAGAGGGGAAGAAGGATGGCGTTTTGCATGAAATATCGAAATTATTATTGGTGATTACAATATCCAAGTTGGGCTGATGAGCTTTGTGCAAGGCCATCATTTAGCAATCTGCAGCAGCTCACTGAGCAGTTTGTGCTTTACTGGTGACTTTGGGTAATAGTGTGAGGGAAAGAAGGGTTGCAGAGTTGCAGAGCACACAGAAATGGCTGTAAAGCGGGAGGAGACAATGAAAGCTGCCTTGGTCTCACTGAAGCTTTGCAGAGAACCCTTTGAACCCCTCATCTATCACATTTTTTCCCAGACACTTGTGCTGCAGTGCCCGGGATGTGCTGCTTTAGACACTCACGGTGACAAAGTCTGGAAAGGCACCACAGCCATGGTGGCTCTGGGCTCACTTTGGGAGGACGAGCGAGCAGCAGCTTGGCTCTTTGTGAGGGTGCTGCTGCTCAGGGCTGGGAGAGTGCCCCGCTTTTCCATGGAAATGGAGTCAAACACTCCCTGCAATCCACAGAGCAAATCAACTCATGTGGGACTCCCTCCTCCAAGCAGCCTTTTCAGTTAACTTGACTGGAGTTGGAGGGAGATGAGCAGTTTTGAATTTGGTGCCTGCTGGTTCTTGTATATATGGAGAATCTGTCCTCTCTCTTTAGCTGCTCTGGGTGCTGTTGAGGGATTTATCTTATCTATTTTATTCTTATGTATTTGCTAGATAAGAAGCAAAAAGCGTTGCATCTGATATTTTCAAATCAGACCGCAAAGAGTAAATATTTAATGTTCTAAACAAGTATAAATACTGAATATAATGGGTTTGGATTTTTCCTCACAATTTTTTGACTGCAGTTAGTCAGATGCCCTCCTGGGAGGTTTCAATATGGATGGCGTTGCTCCTTCCCAGCATAATAATACATATTTTAATGTGTCATTTCTGAAATGAAAATATATAAGTATAGCTGCTGACAAATGTACCCCTTTTGTTTCCCAGAGTGACAAGTTGTTCCACTGGTTTCATATTTATCCTCTCAATCTCCAAAAATAATGAAAAATACTCTTGCAATCTGATTTACCTGTGGCAGGAGGCAGTGCTGAGAGCACCTGTCTTTCTCCCACCACCGAACACCTGCTGGGAGGGTTCAAGCATCAGCTTTTCCCCCTGAGGAGTTTTCTCTCTTTTGCTTTTCTGTCGATATGCAGCATTCCTGCCTCCCAAAAGGCGAGTGTCGCCGAGCCCCTAGGGGCATGGGTGTGCCACTGTGCTTCCTGTGACTCACAGCTGCAGGATCGTCCTTGCCACCGCGCCGTATTCTTATTTTCCCACCTGCTCTTTCCTTAATTGCCATAAATCCCAGAATTACACCGGTCCAAGGCTGGGTTAGCAACTCGGGGCAGGGCTTTAAACACCAGCATGTGCACATGGTCCTGGTGTTTACCTCTCTAAGCCTTCTAAAACCCCCAAGCTTACCAGGCTTGGGAGACACCTTAAAGCTCATCCAGTGCCATCCCCTGCCATGGCAGGGACACCTTCCACTGTCCCAGGCTGCTCCAAGCCCCATCCAGCCTGGCCTTGGACACTGCCAGGGATCCAGGGGCAGCCACAGCTTCTCTGGGCACCCTGTGCCAGGGCCTCCCCACCCAACAAGCCCAGTTGCCTCCTGCCTGCTGTGGGTGGGTTTGTTCCTCCACCAGAAGCAACTCCCAGCTTTCACTGGATCGGGAGCTGAGACTCGTAACAGGCCTGTGTCGGTCTCTCCTTTGGTGCAGGGAGAAGTGTTAAACTCAGAGAGTTTGGGTCGTTTCCTTGGGTAGGTCTCGCCTGTTGAGGCTCATGCATAGGAATTCCTGCATTATCACACTTTTAGCATTATCACACTTTTAGCATTATCGCGTATCAGTTCCGCTTCAGTCCCGCCGAGCATGAAGGTAAGCCAGAACCCAAAAGCAAGTAAATGCCAAGGAAAAAAATTGACATTTACAACAGAACCTTCTATACAAATTGTTTATTTCATCCAAGCATGGAGCTGGATTAAAAATTGCTTAGGAGTCCTGTTGCAGCTGGCTACTCAAATAATGCTTTGCTAATGTTGACGAGGACTTGGGTGCTCAAGCAACGCCTGGGGACAGGTGGCCCCTGCTGCTCGATGGGCTTCTTAAAATCACTTAAAATTGCAAGTTTGCATAAAGAGCTAAAGATTAAGTGCACTGGCAGCAATTAATGGATCTGTCTTACACACCCTTGTGTGAGGTGGAGGCCGAATCCCAACCTCCCTCCTCTTTCCTTGGGTTTTAGGCACCCATTAGGAGCTCAGGAACAATGCTTTGTTTCTTTTGTATTTATCATTTTTCTCTCAAGTAGTTTTCCTCCAGGACTTTACTTCCATTATTTCCATATATATTTGAAATTTTTGCCTTCCAGCTGGAATCTTTACAGTGCCTAAATCAAAATGGCCCCACTATAAACTTACAGTCAGTTTGGTAATGTAACAACTTAATATTATTATATAAACATGTTTCTTGCAAGAAAATTTGTTTTGAGTGAAACCATATGCACATGTTAATGGGAAATATTTTTCACACTTATGCTTTTTTGCCATTCTTTGTATTTGTCTCGATACTTATATTAATAGCATCCTTCTGAAACTTCTCTGACGAGACCATACAGCAGATTTTTTTTAAGCTGTAACTGGAGTACAATTTTAAATGTCTTGGATGTGATTCCAAACAGAGCTGCATGAGAGTAAAATATGTAGTCCCTGATTGATTACATAGCTGTAATTATACTTAGGGACTGATATTATATAAACCACTGGAGCAAAGCTCCCTCAATAGATAAACTATTGCTCACTGTTTTATGTGTAAGTCAATCCATGAGGACTTCTCACTGTGGAGCTTCTGCTGGGGAACTTGGTATAATGATCTTTATTTGAGCTCACATTGTGTTCTTTGGAGAGGTTGCAGTACTCATTTGGACTCTTTCCCACCTTTTTCCTAAGTAAAGCAGTTGCAATACTTTTGGGGAGGTTGAAGCTGTGAATGTTGACAGGTTTGAGGTAACCTCCATTACTTTCCAACACGAACACTGCATTTTGTTTATCCTGTAAATCGTGTCTCTGAGGAAGATCTGCTTGGCAAGCAATGCTTCCCAGAGCTTGGTGTCTCACACCTCAGTTCTCTGGGAAATTTAGTGCCAGTGATTGTTTAGCTGTCAGCATTGGCTGTCCACTTGATTTAAAACATATTGCTTCATCATCAGGAGATTTGTGTCCAGCCTAGAGTGGATTGTGGATTAGGAATGGGTTGGGTTGGGAGGGACCTTAAAGGTCATCTCAGTCCACTCGCCTGCCATGGGTAGGGACAACTTCCACAATCCCAGGGTGCTCCAAGCCCTGTCCAACCTGGCCTTGGGCACTTTCAGGGATCCAGGGGCAGCCACAGCTTCTCTGGGCCAGGGCCTTGCTGTCCCCACAGGGAAGAATTCCTTCCTAATATCCCATCTAATCCTGCCCTCTGTCTGTGGAAAACCATTCCCACTTGTGCTGTCACTCCAAGCCTTGTCCAAAGTCCCTCCTCAGCTTTCCTGGAGCCCCCTTTGGCACTGGAAGGGGCTCCGAGGTCTCCCTGGAGCCTTCTCCAGGCTGAGCAACTCTCAGCCTGTCTCCGCAGGAGAGGTGACAAAAATTTGACTCTTTTTTGCTCTGTGTGGTTGTGTGAAAATGGGAGGGAAGTTGTCCCAAGTAAGGCCATGTTTTGTGTCACTGTTTTATCCCAGGCTCACTTCTCTGGGGAGGGGATCAGCTCAGAGCTCCCCCACTCGAGCAGTAACTTTAGGGTTTGTTTTTTCAGGTGTGTATTGTGGGGAACCTGTGTTGAAATTCATCTCCCTCTTTAATGTCCAGTTGCAGCTGGAAAGGTCTTTTCACTCTTCTCCGTGGCTGCCCCTCCTCACTTTCCCAGGAAGAACATTGCACCTTCCCTTGGCTCTGCCGTGTTGCTGCTGCTCCCTTTTCCATTTCACATTCCCTGGAGAGCTCTGCCGGTGTCCACTGCAGTGAGAACTGAGCTCTGCTTCCCGTATTTTCACCCGATTTTTCTGAAAAGCAAAGTCCTTCAGTATTCTCTCAGAGTGGCTCAGTTTTCCTGTGACTCCCTTTGTGGGAGGCGGTTTGGAAAACCTACAAATATCTGTTGGATTTTAATATATGCAAATATATGGATTTTCCCTCATCCACGTGCACATAGCAGGTCGTGAGCCCTGGCCTCCCTTTACCGAAAAGGAAAACTGAATTTCCTCCTTTTTAATTAATAAAATATATTTATCTATGTGTTTATCACTAGGTGCAATAATTTCTTTTTATTTTCCTGGTATAGGTGCCAGGATTGCTCATTTGTATTACTCCTATATCTGCTATAAACTTAAAAAAAGAGAAAATAATGACCCCCCCACCTCTCTCTGCTGCTCCAGTCATCTGCACTGGATAAATATTCCCTGTCTCCTGTTCAGTGGCAGCTGCTGCCTCTGTGCAAGACCAAGTTTGCTCATTGTGTGTTACACACAAACTTATTTTCATAAAATCACTACTTAAACCCAAAATGTTACCTCAAGCTTTAAAATATCTTCAGTTTTCCTGGGTTTAATCTTTTGGATTTTATACTTTTGATACCTAAGAGATTTGTTTTTCCCAAGCCCTCCTCCTCCTCCTCCTGTATTTCTTCTTAATCCTGTTTTTCCATGCAACGCTCCTTTGCATTTTATTTTTTTCCCCCAAGTTTTTTGCCCAGATGGAGAGTTTTAGATGTTCTTAGCTGTCAGGTTTCATTGTGCAGGGTTTTTAACAGCAGGGTCAGTCCACGGGAAGTTCTGTTATTCCTAATGAAGGATAGGTGGCACTCTTGTTATTTTTGTTTGCTTCCTGAAACTAATCAGGTGTATGTACTCGCTCGGATTTCTTTTTATAGAGTAAGTGCTTTAGAGAGTGTTCTTGAACATGAAGAGGATTTGATTTTATTATTTTTTTTTAAATATGAACACGTACTTCAGTTGCCTGAGTGTGTGGCTGGATCACAGTACTCTCTAGGAAGAGAAAATGTTATTTTTACGAAGACCTTAAGAAAGAGTGCTCACCTATAAGGCACTGCCTCATTTTACAAATAAAATTTTGGGATTTTTTTCCATTTTCTTACAATTTCATGAGATAAAGAAGAAAGCCAGCAAAGCCTTTAATGTAATTTAAACTCCAGTTATTAATACCTTTATACTTTGTATTTTCTTGTTAGTTTTGGATTTGAAGCATAGGCTTAAGCTGGCATGGTAATCCTAGCACTGCACGTTAGCAAGTCCTAAACAGTCCAGAGAGCCTTTATTCCTTAAAGCAGGGAAATAAATCTGTCTTGCCCTAATTCTATCAATTCATTGTAAAATTGGATATGTTTGTGAGTTTGAGTGTTTTTCTCTCACGCTCTAAAAATCCTGAAACGTGGAAAAACTCATGCTGGTAGACGTATGCCGTGCTCGGGGTTTTCTGGAGCTTTAAAGGAAGATTCAGTTCAGCTCCCTGGGATGTTTTTTCTTCCTCAGGAACACGGTTCCATGGAGGTGTTTTAACCTCGATGCTCAATTACTGCGAACCAGATCAATGTCATCGCCGCCGGGGGCTGGCGGGCTCCTCTGGCTGAGGCCAAGTGCTCTGGTGACCTCAGCCCCGCTCCTCTTGACTCGCCTGTCAATCAGTTGGTTCCGTTCCAGCTCTTCCCAGAAAGGTGCCCCGTGGCCCAAAGGATGAGCAGAGATTGGAAAAGTTTCCATCCTGCCTCTGTCCAGGAGTATGAGTCTCTTCCACGTGAACATGTCGATACTCAACGTTCTGTGGCATGTTCCGGCCATGCAAACATCTCTGTGGTGGGGCCAGGGCTTGTCCAGTGCCACAGGCTGTTTCCAGGGAATTTCTCAGCTGAAGCCCTCCAAGCAAAGCCATTCCCAAGCTCTGAGTCTCCTGTAAAACTGCTTTGATCATGTGGTTCAAATAAAAGATGAAATAGGTGATGTGGAAAGAAGAGGAGATGTTGACTCCAGGCAAAAAAGCCCCGAAACCCACTCGTGTGGGTTTCATTGAATGTCATAATAGGTGTTCCTCCCTAAGCATGGCATAATGTGCTTTGTGGGTTTTAATATATTTTTTTCAAGCTCTAATTTTACTTAACTGCAGTTTAGATTTCTGGACTTGACTCTATGCTGGGAGGGTATGAACTTAGATGAAAGCAGATCTCTTTTGAAAGAGTTTCCAATCTAATTTAGATTTTAGGTATCTTCACTTTAAAATATTTAGTTAGTATATATTCACTGGAGAAGGAGGGCTTGATTTTAATTTTCACGGTGATTGGATTATGGAATTAAAACTTGATTGAGCAAGTTATTTTGTTTTGTTGGATGGAGGAACATAACTCTGAAGTTTATTTTGCAGTTTATATTTTTGGTGCCATCTCATGTAACAGAGGCTCACATATTACTCATCCCTCCCTTCTCCTGCAAAGTCTTTTGGATTTTTTATTTCTCTTTTTAATTTCAATACCCTGGAGTGTTTGAATTGAAGAGTCTCAAATAAAAATCTATTTTGGGGCAGGAAGTTTTCTTGATGTTTTGGGTAACATTTACTTTTACTTTCCAATGCCAAATCATCTTTCAAGCTGATGCCATTAAGGCACAGAATTTTGTGGTTTGTATAATAATACAAGTCCCAAATGGTGGCAGTTATTGAAGTTAACACTTTTTGCCCAACTGTGGGAGTACCAGCATCTTTGAGAAATTCCAATTTTGGTTCTTATTTATGCTTGACATTTAGTGTGCTTGACATTCTGATTATTTTACACCTACCTAATTTCTTCTAGCTCCAGGGATAATGACAATATTTTAAGCATCTGTGAAGTGTAGCTGTGTGTTATTGAGCAGGTGCAGCGCTACAAATGGAAGGAAAAAGTCCCTAAACTATTTCTGGAATCGTTGGGTTTTTTTGTGTTGCATTATCTCAGGGTCAGGTGGAGTTGCTCATCAGCTTGGTCTGGTTGCCAGTATTAGATTTGCTAATATTTTATATCGTTTTATTTACACATCTATCTATCTATCTGTGCATGTACAGATGTAAATAAATCACATAATGTGGGCTGGGTGCTCACATGGTCCTTCATGATCCAGGGGCGAGGCATTATAGGGAGAGTTTCCCAAGTTGTTAAGTGGGGATTTGTATTTTTCCTAAATTTCGAATTAGTTTGGACCGTCAAATAACATACTCAATGTAAAATTCAGCCCTTTAAACTCAGCTCATGTGTCCGTGGCACACCTTTAGTGTTGAGCTTAGAACGGCCCTGTGCCTTGGTTTATAGATAATTGGGATATAACCTGAGAAATGAAAATATATGGGAAAAAAATTACCCAAATGATTGTAAGTACACGCTGTGTAAAGTCTTTACTCTCGCTTTGCAAAGTAATTTTATTGATCTTTTTCGAGCCGTATTCCCATTTAAAATGTGGCTCCCTGCAGTCGTGTCAGGTTTTAGGCTCTTTTGAAAAGGTTGAAGTGGTTATCAGGGAAAGAGGGAGCAGGACGAAAGCAGTGGGAAAACCAAGTTCTTCAAAGATCTGCAGCTGGTGGCCACAATTTCCTTTTTCATGTACTGGGAGTCTCGTGCTGCATTTCACTACTGCAGTTGTGAGTAAATTGACAACATGACGAGTGATGAAGAAAAGTTGAAATACTTTATTTTACAGACCCATGTGGGTATAAGTTAAATTCTCACCCAAGTCCCCCAGAACAATCGCCATGGCCCAGCAAGGGGTCCTTGAAGCAGCCCTGACAGAATGGGTTACAGGGACAATTAAAAAAATTCCTTTATTTTGCAATCTTGCCACCTGGTGGTACAGCCTGATAATAAATATTTGGTTAGAAACCTGTTCCAAAAGTTGTATTTCCTTTGGTAGGCAAGGTCTTAAGAGTGGAATTTCAGTGTGGATCCTAAGTGGGTTCCTGTTTTTAGCAGGCAAGTTCAGTGTGTTCTTCCTTTAGTGCCCTGTGCCGGGGCAGTGCAAGGCTGTGCATCCCTTGGCATTAAATATCATAGAGTCACAGCAGAGGGTGGCCTGCCTTGGAAGGGACCTTAAAGATCATCTCATTCCACCCCCTGCTATGGGCAGGGACACCTCCCACTGTCCCAGGCTGCTCCAAGCCCCGTCCAGCCTGGCCTTGGACACTGCCAGGGATCCAGGGGCAGCCCCAGCTTCTCTGGGCACCCTGTGCCAGGGCCTCCCCACCCTCACAGGGGAGAATTTTTTTCCTAATATCCCAGCTAACCCTGCCCTCTGGCAGTGGGAAGCCATTCCCCCTTATCCTGTCACTCCAGGCTCCTGTAAATTGTCTCCACCTTTCCTGTAGGCTCCCTTCAGGCACTGGAAGGCCACAATTCAGTCACCCCAAACCTTCTCTTTTCCAGGCTGAACAACCCCAGCTCTCCCAGCTTTTCCTCCCAGCAGAGCTGCTCCATCCCTCTGCTTATCCTGGAGCCTCCTCCGGGCTCTTCCAGCAGCTCCAGCTCCTCCCTGTGCTGGCCCCAGGGCTGGGGCAGCTCTGCAGGTGGGGTCTCAGCTGAGGGGGGCACAGGGACAGAATCCCCCCTCTCCTGCTGCCCACGCTGGGGGTCAGCCCAGGGCATGGGCGGCTCCTGGGGGCCAGCACACATCTGGGGCATGTCCAGCCTCTCATCCACCAGCACCACCAAGTCCTTCTCCCCAGGGCTGCTCTCCATCTGTTCATCCCCCAGCTCCCACTGCTTTCCACAGACATGAGGGAAGAGAAAGTCTGGAAGTGCTGTGTGGTCCTGGAACGCTGCCTTGTGCATTAATCGTCGCAATAGATTTGAAATGTAGTTTACGAAGGAATGGCGTCCGTGTCCTGCAAGTCCCAGATAAAATTACGCAGACTGAACTGACCTAGGCTATGGCAAGAACATTTAAGGGATGTTGTTACACCTGAAACAAGTCCTACAAATGACAGCAGCATGGAACTTAAATGTGTTTGGATAGTTTGAATGTTCATTTGGGCACGAGGTGGAGGCCGAATAAAGCCCACGACGTGCAAAACCTGGCAGCGCTGACGCTCAGTGGCAGGAGCACCGGGAAGCTCACTCCTTTATGCTAATCCAGGATGAAGCAGATGTGGTCTTACTGGTGTCTGCAGGGAAATCCTCATTTATAATGAAAGATGTTTTCACATAGTGTTCAAGGGGCCTTAAACAATCCAGTTTTTGCAAGCTGAATCCAAACATGATTTACTGAGGGGCGTGATGAATTGATCATTAGCTGGAACTTGCAAGTCAGAAGCGGATGTTTTCTCTCCCAGGAGTGTCCCCTCCGGCTCTGCCATATGCTGTGGTTTGACACGAGAGGAAGCGAATGTAATTCTGTGTCTTGGGTCAAAAATGGCATTGTGGTGGAGCACACCAGCTCCCTTTTAACACAAAAAACGCAAAAAATGGCTTTCTTTTTGCCCATCCTTGCGGTGTGGTGGGCACGTGTTCCCACTTGGAGCTCTTGCGTCCCGTCCAAGGAGGGCCTCTCCCTGCAGAGCTGCTGCCTGTCCTTTCCGTGCTCCCTCCTGAGCATCTCCTGGGAGACCAGTCACAACGTCACTCACTCGTGGTGACACCGCTGTGCTGACCTTCAGACCTCCCAGTTATTACTGCCAAGTTCTTATGTCGGGCAAGGAAAAGCCGGGGAATGTCTCCCCTCTGCTCCTGCCCTCTCTGCTGGCCTTTCCCTCTCACACAGACACAGCACACGCGGAGTTTTCCATCTCCAAAAACATTTAAAACAACATTTATTTACAAATACGAGAGGCCAGAGGGACACAGCTCTGATAAATGGATGAGAAGAGAGATCACTGGGACAGGGGCCCATAGTTTCAAGCTTTTAATTGACATCTTTGGTCACAGAGTTGGAACTTCCAAATCACTTTATTTTACTGCAAAATGTCCCTAACTATTTATGACACTGGATGTTTGCTCTTGGATCTGTTTCTCCTGTGGGGTATCCTTTAGATCAATCCTTGTTTGTTCTATTAATTTGCTTAATTCTCTGGGGTTTGTCAAGTCTAATTATCTTCTTTCTTTCTTCCAGTTTTGAAATCAAGATTGATTAGCCAACACGAGAAGACCCAGCTGGTTATGTGACTCAGATCCCTGTTTATGAAGCACTCGCTCGTTTTTACAAGACAACTGTAAGTTGTTTCTTTTTCTTTTTCTCCCTCAAATTAAAAATCTACTGTTGTAACCTCATAGAAATTCTAGAAAATTCCTGAGGAATTCACTTTTATCTGTAAATACAATCTTGATTTTTGGCCTGGTGACACCAGCCAAGGACACAGAAGTGCTCTATTCACTTTACCACACTACTACCAGAGGTTTCTTCCACATAGTGATGGTTTCACATTGTTTAAGGGGAGATTCCCTCAGTTAAGAAGATCAATCTGCTGTCTCTTTATGCTGTGTTATATGAAATGTGGGATCAGGGAATGTGATAAACCTGGTTTGGGCTGCACTGCTGATGGGTTGTGTGAGGGAGATGCTGAGTGCCAGCATGGAAGAAGTGCAGGAGGAGCTGGCACTTCTGCAAACAGGTACCCCTGGCAGAATCCTGGATTCTCCCACAGCCCCCAGACCCTGAGATTTTGGACTAAATGATGCTTCCTCAGTACTTGATTTAGGCAGTGTTTTCCCATGATTATAAATTTGTTCTTCATAAGGCAAACCCTCAATTTTACTCACAAATGAGAATTGCTCAGGTAAAGTGGCAGAGTTACAGCCGGAATGCAAGTGTGGGGATGCAGAAATCAAAGTTCCAGCACTAATATTGCGTGGCTTAATTATTTTTTGATATATATCATGAACTCTGTTTTATAATCTAAACAATAAAGTTATGAGGTCCAGGTGGAGTACTGATACGCTTGTCATCGTGTTTGATGTGGTGTGACTCTTATGTTATCCTTCTTCAGTTGCTCGAAAATGTTCTGCCTTAGCAGTGATGAGACTTTAATTTCTGTAAGCAGGTGGTGGGGGGTTTAATTATGAAATTTTGGAAGCCATACATTTACACGATGCTGCACCGAGATGAGCAGGAACCCAGCCAGCTCTATCAGGTACGGGGCGGCACCAGATTATCTCAAGCTTTTCTTTAGTTAGAACTGCACTGGAAGCCAGGCAGGCTGGGCTGGCTGAACTGCATAATCTTTGTTAAAATGGCGTTGCCCGACTGCCAGGGATTGTATAAAAATTCCATTATTTCGTAAGTGGGAGGAGCAAGCTGGTATTTACTCTGAATTTCCTCTTGAATAGAAGGTGATTCTAATAACGTGCAAGTGGTGATGCAATGCGTGCACAATCTGTATTTCCATTTGTTACCCCTCTTGTTACTGAGGGGTCATTAACCAAGGAGGGAAAATGAGGTATAATATTCCAACTATTAGAGAAAAAAGGGAAAATAGCACTCACCGCCACGTAAGATTTGGGCTTATGGAATAGCAGAACAAATAAAGAAAAATTAGTAAGCATTAACTGTGAAATAGAGTTTTGTAGAGTGAAGTATAAGCTTAGTGCTGATTTCTCTGATTGCAAGGAGATGTCTGAGCAAATTTGCTTTATGACAACAGTAAATATATTCCAAATATATTGAGATTAGTTAGCATGTTATTAAGGAAGAGAGAGACTCACACTATTTTTTCAACAAGTAAACATGGGAAACAGAACGATAACAAGAGCACCCTGTTGCTTTGGGTGTCTGTTCACAGAACTCTCCCTCTCCTGTGATGTGTGTGGAACAGACTTAAAGCTCGATAGGAGAAGCACAAAGAAATGAATAACTCAGATAAAAAGACTTTGCTGGTTTTCTGTGAGTAAGGAAGGAGGCTCTCCACAGATTAGAGCCCTAAGTTCTGTGTAGCTGCTCTGGAGAAGACTGCACAAACTTGTTCTAGATTAATTTTTTTATACCTTCTATTGAAAAACCCGAAATAACAACTGTTGTGTTAGGAAGTTTATAAAAATAATTGTATTATACCAGAGTGGCACTTGCACAGCTTTAATGCAGTCAAAATATTATGTAATGTAACTGCGGAGAGAAGTGACTCAAGGGTTTGCTCTCTTTTCCCACTGATAATTTCCAGGTGAATTTCCACTCAGGTGATGTGAGAACCTATAGTTCTCACCTCCACGTAAATGTTTGATGGGCTCTTTTAGCTAAAACCAATATCAGAATGTTCCCAACTTCTATCAAAATGTTCTATTTAGTGCCCATATTTTTTCAATATAGAGCAAAATGAGAACATGGTCATAATGACTGTGTGGGCAACTGAAACATCGAGTATTGCAGAGTGCTCAGCATCACTTCTTCCTGACAGCAGCAGTTTGTCACTGGTGCTTTAATGAGGGTTTTAATAGGTGCCACAAGCTGTGCAGACCAAATATTGTGCTTGTCTTTCAAAGTGCTACAGATTCCAGCTTCATTTTTCCACCAAACTCTTAAAACAAGTAGTCTATAATCTATTTGTCAGACATTTAAATGTCTGGAAGAGACTGAAAAGCGAAGACAGACTTACTAGAGAGGGAACTTTCTTAGTCATTCAGCTATTAAAAAAAGAAAAGCCTCCCTTTTTTTTTGGTTTTTGGTCTTATTTTTTTTTTTTCTGCAGAGAAATAAGCAGCGTTGGAAATACTGTAATTTTCTCTATTTCTCCATATAATGGTTTCAATTCCTGTTGTGGAAGGCGAGCTGCCAGGCACAACCACGCAACGTAGTGAGCTCGTAGAGATTAAAAAATTGTAACCCCCCCCAACCAGACCTTCCTAAAGCACCCTGTGGCTTCAGCCCCTCCCACCCCATTCCAGAAGGATAAAATGGGCTGAATCCCTGGATTCCTCTGGGTTTAACTTCCCTCCCACCTAGAGCTGAGGCTGCACGTGTGGAAGGCGTTGCTGTTTGCACTGATGAGCACAAAGCACCTGCTGTGGTCAGACCTTGGCTGGAGCTTCAGGTATGAGCCAGGAGGTCCCACTGCTCTGGGAACGCTCTGGGAATGCTCTGGGAATGTGCCTGCTGAGCCCTGGAGCCCACAAGGATTATTTCTTCTCAAAGGCAGCTGCAGGTGTTGTCCTCTCCTAAAGACGTCCCCATGTGAAATCCTTCCTGGTTTTGTTTTGTCGTTCCTGTGATTTATTGGAGTTATTAAGGAGACACTTTGGGCGGTGCCGTTGCTTCTGTGCTGCTCGGCACTGAAATGCCAGCTGGAGCTGGGGATGGGAAAGGTGAAGAAATGGTTTTATCTCATGCAGCTACACCTGCTTTCCCCTCCTGGCCTGTAAACGTGGAACGCTGGGAAGCCACCGGAACTCTGGGCTGTTCCAGTAGGGAGGTAACTTTTGGAAAACAGCTTTTGTCACTTCTGCCACCTCCACTGGAGGCAAAGAGCAAAGCATGGGGCTACAAGTCCCACTTCACTGCAGTTTCCAGCACCAATTATCCATCAGCTCATCCCAAACAATGGGAAATGGCAGCAAAATCTGGTTTGCAGGTGTGACATTGGAGACAGCCCCATCCATCTACTTCTGTTCCACTTTTGCCCCCTGGGTTTGAGGGGGAAGAAGAGCCTGTTCCATTTTCTGTCACTTGGTAGCTGTGAATGTGAGGATGCTCCTTCAGAGGGGCTGTGCAGAAGCAGAGCAGATCGGTACCCACAGCTACCTGCATGTTCATCTTCTCTTTGCACAACTAAATTAAATATATAAATATCTGGGAATGAATCTGAACTCCTCCTCCTTTGAAGAGCAAACTTCCTTTAATTAAATAGTCTTTTCCTGCTATCTGATGTTAGTGACATTTTATAATCATACAATTACTGCTTCATTTCAATTGTCTGTTATTTTCAGAGGTCAGGAAGGGTAATATTCCAACATAACCACACTCAGCGAGAGGGTAACAGCTGACAGGAGTTCTTGCATGGGGTTCTCATCAGTAGATCTTGAAGTGCATTGGAAAAATATGGATTTTTGTCTCTGTTTTAAAGGTGATGGGAACTGTGGCCCTGTGGGGTTGTCCAGCATGGCTGTGCAAACCTCTCCATGTTTTCTATTGCCTGAACCTCCCATCAGACTCCTAAGCAACAGATTAAAATACAATATGGAAACACAAAAGCAAAAACATTTAATGGTATCTTAATGGAATAAAATTAAGGTTTTTTTTTTTTAAACCAAAAATTTTGAAGATATTCCTCCAGAATTCGGTATTGTGTGTTTGGTTCAAATCATCTCTTGGATGGATTAACGTGAAGTTAATTGATAATGTCAGTTTACTTTCTAATTAATAAGTGTTACCCTGGGATTTAAGTAATTCTCACCTCTCTTGGTGTGACCTGGGTATTAAAAATGGCAAAATCCACCAGTGCCAGGAGCTGCTTTTCCTCTTCCTCTCTGGCAGAGAGAACAGAGGGTGTTTGTGCCCCCCAGGATTCCAAGGAATTGAGTAAGGCTGGGGAGGAAGAGTCAGGTGCCTGCTCAAGGGACAAGAGGAAATGCATTTCATTTCTGGCAGCTTCTACATGAATGTAAATGACAGCCTGGCCCTGGTTTGAGTTCTGTGTGGCTGTGGGAGCCAGGCAGGAGAATTCCTGCCATGTCCAGGAAGTAAAGTTTCCAAGGAATTTTCTTGCGCATTAGGACACGATTGAAAGATTTTATTTTTTAAATCACGTTTTAATACCGTGTTACTAATTCCTGATGCCATTATTTTTGTTTCTTTCTTACTACTTTTGATACACTTTTCTGATTTGAAAATCTTTCGGAAATATCGAATATAACTCAAAAAATAAGAGCTCATAGTAATAATAAAAATATTTTTATAATATTCATTTCATTACAGTTTTAAAGAAAATATAAACTTTAGTTTTGCATGGTGGGGATATTTCTTTTCCCTGTTTATTTAGTGGATTTGCTTCAGTGTCACCAAAAGAGCTGCTCTGAGAATTGGCATGAAGGGGTTAATTGTACGTTCTGGGTGTTTCTCTGGGGTGTTGCTCAGTAATTTTTTGAAAAAAGGCATTTTTCAGAACTTCTGCCCTGGCCACCTCTGTAGGCACAGCAGGAGCTCCCTGCAGGTGCTGCTGGACACGTTTCCCTCTCTGAGGAAAGACAGCGTGCTCCAGGGAGCAGCTGCAAATGAGAAATTCCTCCTGACTTTGGAAAAGCCCTTGGTAATACCAACAAATTGCTTGTGATCAATTAAGAGCTGCCGTCCACGAGGGGAAATTCGTGTCTGCTCTTTGCTGCTTTCAAGATTCTCTTGGCAGGCTCTTTGATGGTGCAGGGTTCGTAGGTGCCTTCCCGGATTTTTACTGGCTTCTGGCTCTTCCTAGAGCCCCGATTTCTGCTGGTTCCTCCTCATGCAGAGCATGGAAATGGGAATTTTCTTAACGTGACACACGGAGGGCTGAGTACAATTCAAATGCTGATATGTAGGAACCAAACCTCACAAAGGAGCGTGTTAACATTTGTCTTTATCCACGCTATATTTCAAAGGCTATGTGCCAAGTCTTGCTTGACACTCAGAGCATTCTACATGGTACAAATTCACCCCTGAAAGGCAGAGAGAAGCATTTCCTTTTTGCATAGTTTAAGTCTTTTGATCCCATGGAAAAGTGAATTTTTCCTTACGTGACCCCACCTGAGCCAGCTTTGCTGATTCCTCTACTTTCTCCCACATTTCCGTGTTAAATTTCCCTTTTTTCAGGGAGAAACTATACTGAATATATCCAGCAGAGACTGGATAGGGGATTTTTTCCCCCCAGCTGATTTTATTGCTTTCCTGGGTGCTGGGAAGTCTCTCCTTTACTTTGGTATTCTTTCCTCTCTTTTCCAGCTTGCCCTGCAAGTGCAGCTCCTCACTGAGACCAGGCTTGGCTCCTTTTAGACAAAACACAAGTTCCTTTTTCACCTAGTCCTTATTAGGATGTGTATTGAGCCCTAGATCTTGCTCAGCAGCTTTAAGGTCTGTGTTTTGCCTGCTCTTGGTCATGGCTGTTGGAATTCCATTGACTTCAGGAACTGTGTTCTCTTGCAGCAACAAAATAAGTGAATTCTCTGTTTGCTCTCCGTTTGCTGAGCCAGCCACTTCCCATTGCAAGCCACTTTCCCCTGGAGAGTTCATCTAAGCCAGGGGTGTTAATACCTATCCTGACTGGGTATTTGATGCTGCCCAGCTTTTGCAGGGTTCTGTAATCTGCTGCCCTTCCTGCATGGCCTTCCCTGAGCTGGAGATTCCTTCAGATGCAGCTGGAGAGGAGTTTGTGACTGCTCCAGGATGGGACCTCCCTCGATCACCCTGGCCAGCCTCAGGCTCGGCCCTGACTTCAGGCTCCTGCTGTTTTTGTCCCTTACTTGTCCCTGCCACATTCCAAGGCACAGGTTTTGAATTCTTTGGCTTCTCCATCATCTGCACGGCTCGGATGGATGGAGTTACTTGTTCCCAAATCTCGTTTTAGATTTCCCCACAATCTCTCCCTGCAGATGTTGGTGCTTCAGTGCTCAGTGAAGTGATGCTTTGCTTTTTATGTGCTCAAGCAACACACAGGCTGCAGCCAGCTCCTGAAACTCACAAAGTATTTAAGAATATGTTTAAATGCAAGGTCTTACAGAAAATGCAAATTTATTACTTCTCACTTGATTCTCACGATAGGTTTCTGGAGAGCGCTCTGAGGCTTTTTTTTATTGGTGCTATCACTACTTTGCCTTCATGCTTATGCTGATTTTCTTTCTTTGCCAGAGCCCCATAACACTCCTTATCAGTAGCTACAATTTCCTGCCACCTGTGGTGGAATATGTTTCTTCATTATGAGCTTTTTGCTGCTTCCTCAAGTTTTGTCTTTGATTAGCTGCTATGGAATTTTTACATATCATCATCACTTGTCCTGCAAAACTTGATTATCTGATAGATATGAAAATTGCTGCTTCTAGCTTACGTTGGCCCAGATCATTTAGTGCCAGTTCTGGTACCAGCACTGACCTGAGCCAATGCTAAATCCAGTGTGAGAGAATGTGGTGGAAGGCTGGGTTTTGCAGGGTTTATTTGGGATTTGTGGTCATGTTTTTTCCCCCCCTTTCATTAAGGGGAATGAGCACTGGAAATGCCAAGGCTGGGATCAGTGACTTACCTGGACTGGGCTGGAATACAGCGGAGATCATAACTTTTTAGTCTGAATTTGGTGAACATTTTCTTAATCTTATTTGCAGCAACTTTACGTCTCTGTTTTAGGATCTTAAAATTTTAGGGATCTCTTTAAAAATGAGAACATTTAGCAGAGGTTTGCCACTCACTATTAAATCCTCCTGGAATGATGTGCCGTGAATCCTTCTGCCTGGACCCAAACAGCAGAAAGCGTAAATTACACGAGGTCCTGGCTTTATAAACACAAACATAGATCTTGGTTTTGTCCATTTGAGGGCTTTTTTGGCCTCAAATTAAAAAAACCCAAACTTTTTATTGCAGGAGCAGCTGCCCAGCTCCTCCTCTGTAGCAGGTAGTTTCCTCTCTCCATCAGCATCATCTGGGATGAGGATAAAAACTGGGTTTGTCAGAGCGTGATAAAAGGAGCATGTGTGTATCTGAAGGCAAATGTAAATTTCCAGCATCAAAAAGAGGACTTGGAAGCTGCAGATGTGTGGCTTGAACACTGTAGGAGGAGAGGGAAGGAAGGGTTTTGTTTCTTTGTGCTGAGCTCTGCTGGAGCAGCTGGCGCGAGCTCTGTGGCAGAGCTGAAGCGGCGTCGTAGGTGAAGGCGCCGCTGCTGCCGTCTGGGATGCAGTGATCCAGCTGATCCTGCTGGGAAAGCGCTGCCCGGGGGGAATGCTGAGGGAAAAAGAGAAGAATCATTTTCTATCATCTTTATTGATGTTTAAGTCTTTACACTTTCTAGCCTTACCAAGCCCCCGGGATATAAATTCCAGCTTGGAGGGAGATGAGTCCTTGTTAGTGTTTAGAAACTTGTGTTAGGCAGGAGAGCCCTCGAGGCCTGGTCATGGAATGATCCCTGGCACTGCTGGAAAAGCTGTAATGTTGTAGTGGGTATCCCCGTGCCTGCTTCTCCCAGGTCCTTCTGTCACCTTCTGGGCTGCTCTGGCTGATGGCCCTTTGGTTCGTTTGGCTCTTTGCTTTGGGGTTTTGTTTTGGGTTGGTTTCTGTTGTTGTTGTTTGGTTGGTTTATTTATTTTTTTTCCCAAACCTCACTGCTGAGGAATTTTTCCTTTTGCTGTCATGCCCAGTCCAGCTGAAGCGGGTGGTTCACCCCTGTGAATGTCTCTGTCAGTGGTGCTGGAGAAACAGCACGGGAATGGAAATGAAATCTGTGCCCAACACAACTAAATGCTTTTCGTTTTGGCGTGCAGGCATTTCTCCCCTCAGCTGATTCCTGGGGGAATGACATGGCCATGGAGCATGTGAGACTCAGGGGGCTGCTCATTCTCTCATAAGGTCTTTTAAATTTTTCCTAAATGCCATCAAGTAGCATTCTTGAAAATTAGCAATGAACAGTTTCTAAGGAGAGCTAGCAGCACGTCCTTTTTTTACGGTGAACTTTAACGAGGAAACTCTTTTCCACATCCTATTCCTGAGAGACTCTCTGGATCAGAAGTGGCATCTGAACCAGAGCTCGTAACCACCAGGAGTGGGTCCTTTCTAGAGGTGATTCAGGGAACTGTGGAGAGAGGTTGGTTGGTGGATTTTGCGGAGTGGCGGGGTTGCTTTTCGTGAACAGATCAGACCAGGTCGAGATTGTTGGGAAATTCAGTGAATGGGCAGCCAAGGAGGTGCTGTCAGAACAAAGGGTGAGGGCTCCAGCTCGAAGAGCCCCTGGCAGGGTCCTCTGAGGGAAAGAAAGAAAGGAAAGAAAAGAAGAAGGAAGAAACCAGCCTGAGGCAATCAAATCACAGACCCAGCCCAGCTGGTTTAGTGTTTCAGACTAAAGGATAGCAAACTGGGATTGAGAAGGCTAAAAGAGGAGACTGCAAGAGTTCAAAACGAGATTATTAAGCATCAGAGAATTTTCTATCTGGTCTTCATGGAGTTCAAATTAATTTTGGTAAGATATGGACGGGCAAAAAGTAAAATTAAAGAAAAGGAGAAGCTGAAAAAATAATTTTATTGCAATCTCAAAGAAAAATGGCAGAAACAGAAACCCCTCCAAATCATCATTACACTTTGGATGCTGAGAATATAAAAAGGGCTTTGAAGCACTGGATTTCTTCGCAGTTGTGTGTGTAAGAATACACAGGGGTGCTGGTGTGCCTGTTCATACATGCAGTGCTGCAGGTCAGCAGCAGCCCCAAGGTACAGCAAGAATTAAACTTGTGAAAAGCTTCAGTGGTTTCCCATCTGGAGGCTCATTTGAATCCTTTGATTTTGCTGGAGAAACCTTGACCGTTGTGATGGTGTTATTTTTTTCCCCATAAAAATTGCACGTGACAAGACTTTTGTTACTTCAAATTTGAGTAAAACAGATAATTTTCCTACCACAAATTTAAAAAAAAAGTGTAATTCAGATTTTTTTTTTTCACTTTGCTTACAAAATGCTTGTTGTGCTCACAAAAGACTCTTTCATTATACAACGTTTTAAGTTCTTGTGATGGTGGTTCAGTCCTTGTCTGTTAGGAGTTGGAAACTGGTACGAATGATTCATTTTGAGCAGCTATTTTGGGGGTACTCGCATCATCCTGGATGCCGCTTCGCATGAAATGGATGGGAAAATGGGAGTTTGTATCCCTCCTCCACCTAGCAATTTAAATGAAAATCCATAACACTTGAGCAGGAGACTGTGGTTGGGATCTCTTTGGGAAGAACACGCTTTAAAAACACAGCGGGGAAAAAGCAAGGCAGGATCCCAGGAATGGGGAATGGTGGGAAATGGAGGAAATCCTGTGGGCAGAATCCAAAGTCACACTTGGCTTTAAGCCACAGATGTTTGCAGTGCCTGAAGAGAAAATCAGCCAGACCAGCTCCGGTGAAACTGAAACTGCAGCAAGGCAGAAGAGAAGCCCTGCTCATGTTCTCACACAGTGAAGAAGAAGGATCTGCTCCCAAAAAGGGGTTTGGGGTTGTTTGTTGCTGCTTGGGGAGGATGGAGAAGGAAGGGAGCACACAGGTCTAAGTTAAAAGATAACCAGAGACAGTCACTTTCCAAAGAGAGAAGTCAGATGTTTTATAAAATGGGAGTGAAAAAACCCAACAAACCAACTTTTTATCGGGTAACGGTCGCGTTATTTTTATTGCTGTGACCACTGGCTTGAAGTTGCTGCCAGTCTGTTCTGTGGTGTGCAACATCCAGCGTTACGAGCAAATGAAATACTGTGACAATATTTATGATGAATATTTTTAAAGTGCAGAAAGCAAATGCACTTTTGCTCACATACAATCAAAATGCAGCAATGTATTGAAAAAAATTTATTGCAGCTTTGAATGGGAAGGGAATTTAATGAAACTTCTGTTACACTGGAGTTGGTTCCTTGTTGATTAACGAGAAATAATCCGTATTTCTCAATACAGGAAGAAATCATGTATAAAAATACAATTTTAATAATCTTTTTCATGCAAGCTGTGAATGATGTAGTTTAAGGGGTAATTCAGATCTCTCTGCAGTGTTTTTTTTTTGGTTTTTTTGGTTTTTTGTTTTGTTTTGTTTTGTTTATAGGCTGGAGGTGTAACTTAACCCAGGCAAAAGTCCTGTGATGTTACACTTGCCCAGTTTGACCAGTCAGCTATGAATATTCACTTGTTTTGTGAGCAGATGGGATTCCAAGTCTGTGCAGAAATCCTGTCAGAAGTATTTCCTTTAGCACTTCTCGTATTCCGGTTCTTTTCACAGCCCTCCTTCCATTTGGGACATGTTTGGTGGGGGAAATCTGTGTTCTGACAAAACATTGAAAGGTGAACACAGAGGGAGTGTGCTCAGAGAAAGGGATAACTTTGTCTTCTCCGCGCTGTGAGAATGCCTGACACATTCTGGGTGTGCTCCTGTGTTCTGAGGGGTGATTTCTACCCGGATGGAAGGAAGTTTGGACTCTGCAGAATTTTGAGTGGACAGGGATTAAGGTTTGCTGTGTGGAAAGCAGGAACTGGTCTCAGTGAGGAGCAACTTTGTGCTCAGCTTTGTTCCCACTCCCAATAAATGAGTTGTCCCCACATAAGTCCTGGATTGCTGTAAAAGAGAGATTTTCTCCTGAAAAAGCTTTAATAAATCCAAGGAAGTCTTGCCAGTAATTTTACAATGCCAGTCCCATGGAGTTCTAAGGCAATGCAATCCACAGTATTTATAGAACTTCATTAAACACCACACCTGTTAATTCCCCATCAAATTGAGGACAAGGTAAAAAGGCAACTTAAAATGAAGAAAAATGACTCTGCCGTGAGACCTTAATGATTCTTTCCATGTCTTAAATACAGTCCCTGGGATTATTCTGCTGATTTCCTACCTCTAATTGTTTGTTAAATGAACTTATAAGGTGGTGGTGTACGTTAGACTGTAAATTGTTTGGTGCTGGATTTCTCTGGTTGTGTGAGCTTTGATAGACAAGACATTATTGGCAATAATATAATTTATATATCTGGAGTGATTCTGCCATCCAGGATTTAACAGCTCCTTCTAATGGGTTGCTGAAATTTCATTTCTGTGATTTTTACCTTTTTCTAAAGTAGTCCTTTCACTCATATTCTGAAACAGAAGGAAATTCTCCTAGAAGCAAGTCTTTATGCAAACTCTCTTCTGGGGAGAGCTCCTATTGCAAAACGCCCGATATCTTTACTGCAACCCATTTAAAAGTGCAAAAGGTCAAAAATGTCCTAACGCGGCTTGGAAATCCACATGTCGGCACAGCACAGTTCAGAAGAGCTCTTGGGGCTTTGTAGAAATTGCATTTCTCTTTTTTGATTTTAATTTTATACCTGGAAAGGATTAGGGGAGGGATTCAGCTGATGGCTGAGTGGTAAAGCAGAAAATATTTTTGGAGTGGAAGATGCACATTGGAAAAGGTTGGGACTCAGAGGGATGTGGTATGAGGAAATATTTATGTAGTTTAATTATGAGTAATAATTAGTGAGTGATGTAGGAAAAACATTTTTAGTGAATTTTTCCCCATTTGCTATGCCAACTCTCCATGTTTATTTGCTCCTGGTTAGTGCAATATTATTCCTGACCTCGTTCCCTACTGAACAGATATCTCACAGCAGAGTTATCATCTAACCCAAAATATCATTTCCTGGAGAGCAGTATTGAGTCATTGATTCAGTTGCTCACTCTGCCTTTCCTTCACCTATCATTTTGCCAGAGCTGCTCCCTGGTGATAGTGACCTTGCAAGATGACAGATTAATTCCAGCGTCTGGGAATTTGTGCAGGCTGCTGCTCAGTCTGCTCTTTCACAATATGTGTGTACAAAATATAATATTTTTTAATTCATTAAAACAGTTTAATTTTGACCAACCCAAACTCAAATGCAACAGAAGCTTTAAAAACTCTTCCTTTTTTTTTTTTTTTTTCTTCTGTTCTCTGCTCTTAAGTCCCTCCTGTCACCCGAAAATCCTTTCCCTCCAATCTGCTCGGTGGCACAGTGAAGCAGCAGTCACGGAATTCTTGCAGTGCCTGGCTGCAAGATCCACCCAAAATGTGTCCCAAATCTCACAGTGAACGAGTCTGTGGGGTCCAAATGCCAGCTTCTTGATGTCACTTGTCAGGAGGAGCTGCCCAGTGCAAAGAGCCTCATTTCAGGGCAGTGGAATTGGGCTCTCCAGGTGCCTCTGGGAGACAGTGACTTCAGGAGCTGCTCTTAGAAAAGCAGCCACAACACCTCCAGTCCTCCTGGCTCCTCCCCAAAATCTCTGTGACAGCTTAACTGCTTTGATTTTAATCAAAATGGCTTTTGGGAAACTGCTTCACTGTCGCTGATTAATGTGGTGGTTTTAAAACGGGATTTTTAGAACCGAATTTAGGGAAACTTTTAAACCGTTTTCACAGCCCTGATGGAAACCATTCTGGAGTTTGCAGCCAGCCTATTTCTGATTCGTTTTATTTGTTTGTTTTTAACTGGTCCATATGGTCGTTATAAATACATGGTACAAAAGGTGCTGGGAGGAAATATTAATAACTGGGAGCACACAACTTCATTAAACATTAACTTTGCAGCTGTGCCTATGCCAATGCACATTCTATTTGCTGTTGTGGGAAATATTAGTGAAAAGCTGTGAGAACTCAGAAAAAGAGGCTGTGGCTTCTGAGGGATCCAGAAAATTCTCTCTTTTTGCACACCATGGAGTTTCCTGAGCAGAAGAGATTTATGTTTGGTTTTGCCCAGCAAATGTACACACTGCACATGGATGTTCTCCACTGGGGCACTTCAATTGGAGTTTAACAGCTTGAAATCAGAGACGCTTTGTGGTCAGCGAGGAATCATTGTCCATGGCACAATTACCTTCTGGTGGAAGGGGGTGACTGACCTCGGTGAGGTTTGGTGGGGTTGTCATGGGTGGCTGTTCCATCACAGCTTCAGCTGATGGAAAACTGGGGTTTGGCCTTTTTTTGTTTCACCTCCGTGGGCCCAGTCCTGCTTTGCCCTGGCTCCTGCCCTCGCCTTTGAGCTGATCCAAGTCCTGCTGAGGATTCAAAGAGCCCAGGGTGGGAACAGCCTATGAAGTTGAAGGGTGGCAGCCCTGAAGTTGAAAGAAAAGCACTTGGAGAAGAGTTTCATTCTTTAAAATCTAGGATGTGTGGTTGATTCTGTTAAAAGGACTCCTTAATGCAGCAGTTGTGCTCCATCCTTCCCAGGGACAGCAGACATTCCATAAGATCACGGTAATTTAGCATTGGGATTAATACCCCATGAGTGTTCTGTGGTTAATGCACTTTCAGCTACATTTGCATTAAAAGGAAAAGCTTCAGTTCTTCATAATTTCCCTCATCCTGTTTTATTCTCTTTTTTAAGAGGAGTCATTACTGCAGAAAGCAAAATCCAAACTTGTGTGTCTTTGTGAACTTAAATTTGCATTTGAGCTGTTGCACCAGTTGGCTTCCAGTCAGGATTTTCTTGTTCCTGGAGCTGGTGGACTCTCAGCACGCTTGCTTGGGCAGTGATAATGGCCCAGTGGAGCAGTGGTTGAAATTAAGATCCATGAAGGAATATTTGTTGACAAAAGCAGAAAAAGAATCCCATTCCCTTCTCCTTGAGCATCACTTCTTTCCTGCATTTAATCCTGCAGTGAGCTGGCTGGGGAAGGGGAAAAAAAAGCAGAAACAACCAAAAGCAGAGCTTCAGGAAGACAGAAATGAAATTTCTGTAAATCCAGGTCTCTGCAATGAATGTGTCTGAGGTGAAAACAAGCTCCAGTGGTCCCACAGCGGGAGCAGGGAGAGGAGCATCCTGCTCTGAGGAGGAGGATGTGGCACAGCTCCTGGATCTGCCTGGGTATGCTCCACTCTGGCTCTAAGAGGTGCTTAACTTCCAAACTGAAATATTGCATGGTTCTCACTGTCAAAGAGTGTTGGGAGGAACCTGTCGAATCTGTGTCCTAGCAGAAAGATTAAACGAAACAAAAATGAACAGTTTTTCTATCGTGAGATTGTTCTTGGGTAAGGGGGCAGTGTGGCTCTCACTGAGACATTAATTTGGGTCGGGAGGTTCATTTACTCACCTCTGAGTGAGAAATCTGAGTGTACAGAGACTTCAGAGCAGGGGCAAACCCGCAGCTCCACACGGCAGAGTTGTGCAGAGGTTAACTTTGAGATTCTGGCTGGGTCTCATCTAATGTGATAATTACCTTCGGCACCTTTGTGTCTAGGCCTAATTCATCTTGCAAAGATAAGGTAATAATTTACCACTTAACCTCATTCTTCATGTGCCAAATAACACAATTGTACAATCACAACTTAGGTGTTCAGCTTGGGAGTGGGGAATGGAGGCCGGTGTCCTGGGCGAAAGAGCTGTTTGGGCAGGAAAATATGCAGGAGTACGGGGAAATTTTGCCTCAAAACAGGTCTTGCATCGGGATTTTTAGCGGTGAACTGAGATTTGCTGTGGCGAGACGTGTCCAATTCTCCAGCAAACATTTGTGGATTTCCAAAGAGGCCATGGTTCAGGCAGTATCTCTGGGCCTTCGGTGGCATTTTATGGCAGCCTCTATAAAGTTACAGGTACCTGGTTAATTTTTAGTTTTTGTACTATGGCTCAGACACACTTTGTGCAAATATGCTTCGATGGAGACTAAAATCCCCAACTCCAGCCCAAGACAGTCTTTGGCGTGTTTGAAATAGGAGTGGCACAGGCTAGTCCAGATAAAGAGGGGGATATTTAAGAATTCCCAAGGTGAAGGAGACTGTAATTGCTACCTGGCACCTGAAGAGGAGATCTAAGTGTAGTCGATAGCTGTGTTGATGATTTCTCCATTAACTCCTACGTGTGTGAGTTCTGTTTACAGCTGAATAATTGTTTATATGTAAATAAAGCTACTGCGTCTTTCTTTCCCTCTGCAAGGACAGTTTTAGCTTAATTACGTTGGAGAGAGATGTGCGGGGAGCTGGGGAATGTTCATCCTGTGATTCATTTAAAATTTGCTTCCTGTTTGTTTGCTACTTGCCACACTTAATTGAGTTGGGTTTTTTTTTTTTGGTTTTTTTTTTTTCTTTCTGCATGGAAAAATGTGCATTCTTTCCTTCTGGTTTTAATCTAATAGGTGACATTTTCATTCTTTCTGGAGAATTAATTAAGGTGAACTGCAGCTTCTTTTCCAGGCACCCGAGTGGGCTGAGATACCGCTGTCATTTCTCGTTGTGGATGCTTGGACAACTGTAGAATCGGTTTAGAATTAATCGTATTGGGGCTTTTTTTTATGGTGTGTGAGAGAAGAGAAATCATGAATTAATCTCTTCAGTGGACCTTGGCTCCTCTCACAGCAAAGTTTCCCTCCTGGAAATGCTCGGTATTATGTCAGCTCCCTAGAAGTGCTCATTATCACCTACACACTGGGTGTCAAGTGATGCTTTCTAAAGAGATTAGTACCTTTTCCTCCTCCTCCTCCTCCTCCTCCTCCCTCACGCTTGCTCAGCTAAGGAGAAGAAAATCCAAATTACCGCAGCCACCCAGGATGGGAGATGGAAAATAATGCCCTGATTTGGTTGCTGTTTCAGGGAGAGAAACGAGATCCAGGATGTGATTCCTCCTCAGCAGCGCTTTTGTGCTGCCCTAATTTCACCTGACGTCAGGAGCCTGAGCACGAGAGGTCTGAGCAGAGCAGGGCTTTGGGTCTCCCAAACCCTCCCTGCACGCCCGGGGTGCTGCGTTAGGGAAACGGGAGCTGTGAGCCAGGCGGGCAAGAAAATCCAGGTACTTGCTCCCTCTGGAACAGGGAAGGGAAGCAAAATCGCCACCAAAGTAACAATGAACCCGAATCCCAGTTGAAGGGGACTTTGAACCACAAAACGATTTTTTTGGGTGTGTTTTTCTTTGTGGCTTCTGTAGTGCACCCACACCTGTGAGAAGGTTTGGCCTATGGGGCCCTGATGGGTTATTTGCCAGCCACCTGGCAAGAGCCGCTCACACCTCTCTTATAAGGGCAGGAATTTGGTGTCTTTTACCAGGCAGGACTGAAAAAACCAGACAAGTGCACATTAAGAAATTTAAAAAAAAAAAAAAAGAAGGAAAAATTCAGTTCACTTTTTTCCACAGTTGATATCCCATTCCCTTGGGCACTACCTGTGCTTGCACTGAGGATACCCAGAATGAGAAAGAATGGATCACAATGGAAAAGAGTGAATTAAAACTTTCCAAGCAAAACACACTTGTACCTGGAGTGCCTGCTTCTGAAGAATAGGGAGAATAGCAGTATTCCTTGATTTCAACTGTGTTTACAGAGGTGAAAAGGAGACAACAGAATGAGCTTTTGGGAAATAGGACGTGCTGCCACATTGGAAAAGTGCAGGGAGGAGGAGGAGCATTTTCTTTCCCATCTAAAAATTTGTTTTAAATTTCCAGGCATGCTAGCCAAGCGCTCGGTCTGGGTCTTCCTGCTGAAATCTGCACTGAAATTGTTCTGAAAGCTTTTACGTTGTTTTGGCTTCCTGTTTAGAACCGCAGGATCACTAAGGCTGGAAAAGACCTCCAAGATCATGGAGTCCAAACTTTGGACACCTCCTTGTCAGCCAGCCCATAGCGCTAAGTACCAGGTCCAGTCGTTTCTTGAACACTCTAGCATTCCCTTGAAAATGACTGGGATTAAGATTCCCTGCTTCTGTCTTTTCCTGCTTTAAGCAGGCTCCTACGGCCAGGGCTGTGAGATGTTTGGCTAATTCATCCCAATAAATAAAAGGCTGGGTTCCTTAGACTGCAAATTCAAATTCTGTGGAGAAATACAGTGACACCAGCAGTCTGGGCAATGGCATTTCAGCCTTTTCCATGGAATTTCCATGTCAGAATGTTTAATAGGTCTGTCCCACTCATCCTTTCTGGAGGATTTCATGTTTTTGGAGCCGAGGTTCTTCAGCTTGGCCTTGGGCAGAGATGCAGGCAGTGCGCTGGGATTTTGGGATTTGTGGAGCAAACGGGAAACGGTTCTGGAGATGCAGAGGGAGAGGTGCCTCTGCCAGTGTTTGTGTGTGAGCAAAGTTTGTAAGTCCTTCCCTGCAGAAAGCAGGGCTGCCAGCATTCCTGCTGTTTTTCAGGTTTAAGTATTGGGCAGACGGATAAAGCAAACTCTTCAGACAGTGCTTGCTACTAGGAGCTCATAGAAGACAGAAACAGCCACTATTAGCAAAAAACCCCTAATACTGGGGGGTTTTACAGAATTCAGGAAGCACTGCTCTTAAAGGTCTTTTCCAACCCAAATCATTCTGTCTGTGGGGCTTGGAGGAGCTGCTGCAGGCGTTGTTCAGTGCATGCAGAGGTTGTACATCCGTGTCACACAAAAAGGGTGTGCGTGTTCTGACGAGTGTTGGGTTTTGGTTGTTTGGTTTGGGGTTTTTATAAGATAACCCAATTGAAAGCTGAGGAAGCAGGAATTCAGTTATATATCTGAGATCTGGAAATGCAGCTAAATTAATAGGGGTAATTTTAACACAAAGAGCAAAGAATATGGGATGTGGAAAGTAAGCCAGAAAAAGAGGAGCTGCTTGTTGAGATCAGCCAAAAGAGCTGGGGCTGGGATTCCTTCAGACCTCAGTCTTGTGTTGACTTTTATGCTTGTTAAGTTGATGTTCTGAGATTTGACCAGGATGTACGTAGGTTAAAAACTGAGAGAAAGGCCCCCTGAACAGTTTTGAGAATTTTCTAATCCATGAAAATAAGAAAAAGTATTCAATATTTTTAAGACTCACTGGAAAAAGTCTGTAGTCCTCTTCATCTCTGTGTTACATTCAGTAACACACGGAATATTGAATTTACTCCTCTGAATTTTTTCTGCAATGTAGCAGAGTGCAATAAATTCCCCAATGATTTGGCTACTTTAATATTTATTTTGTACTAACCCAGTAGATTGTATCTGCCTATGGAAGGCCTTCAATCCTGAGAGTTTATCTGAGTATTTAGCAATCTTCTGTTTGTCCTCGCTGGACATGTGGGAGATGATCTATCGTGGATATATTTAGGAAGCGGACACGGTGAAATTAAATCACTTGGTCAAGGTTACGGGGAGAATTTGAGATGGATGTTGAAATTAAGCCTAGATCTTCCTAGCCCTGAGCTAATCCTGTTGCAGCATGGTCACCCTGTGTTTGAAATCCCTTCTGTCATCACGGGCTTGCTTGTGGCTTTGGCTGAGTTTGCTACAGCCACAAAGCGTCTGTGGTACCCAAGTGGGGACACTTGCAGAAGCTCTCCCCCCGCCCCAGCTGCTGGGCAGAGCCAACCCCTCCTCCTGGAAGAATTCCCGGTTGTTATGCAAGTTTAGAGCTCAGAAGAGCCTCAGTTAATTGTTCAGCTGGATGGAGAGGAAGCACTTTATTCCCGGAAAGCATCCTGAAGGCAGGGTCAGTAGGAGGGGTGGAGCTGGGCTGGGAGTTGGAGGTGCCACAGACTTTGGTGCCGGGCAGCTGCCACCAGAGGGGTCAGTGCAGAGGTGAGGAGAAACCTGCAGAGCTCTCAAACTTGACTTCTAAGTGTCTGGCTTGAGTCCTGATCCCAGAATTGGGGCAGCGTGGAGCTCAGCACAGACTAATTGCTCAGCTCTTCACTCCAGGATCTTCCAGGATGATATAACCGAACATAAGCTGTGCTAACTCTCATTCTTTTACAGCTAAATATACATCTCTGGAGTCTTGTGGAGCTTGAGCTGATTGTGTGGTGATGGAGAGGCAACGTTTTATGTAAGGCGTGTGTAGGAGATCTGAGCGAGATCTCCACAGGGATCATATTAGAGCCTATAAATGTGGGAACGGTTATTTACAGCTGCAGTATGGGGTGAGAGAGGAAGGGATAAAGGATCTGAATCTCACTGTTACGTTATCTCCAGAGGAGTGCTCAGTATCACACGATGTGCTCAGTTTCAACTAAAATTGATACCTGATTTCATTAGGTGCCATATTTATAAAAGATGGCCTATTGGTTTGAAAATTAAATTTCTAAGTTCACTTTCAATCTTGAGGTCTCAAGCCCTTAAAAAAATATAAAATTCTAGAGCTCTTTAATGTTATCACTAAATATTTGTAAAACTGCGTTACTTAACTGGGTGCTGGTTTTGCTACGTCCAACAGCAAATTATTTCGTTCCTCTTGCCGGATACACAAGTCACTAATGGTGTTTAAAAATAATTGCTTCGATTGGTTCTGTAGGGATAGAAAAATGTGCCTGAATAATGTTCATTGCCTTGCACTGGTTAAACATTCCCTTCCTAGAGACTGAAATCCCTGCCTCGCTGCTCTCGTGCTGATTCTGCAAACACACCCAGAGCCTTTCACTGATGGAACACCAGTGCAATCACTTTCCCTATTCATGTTGCCCAAATAAACCATGTGCTTAGGTTTTCTCATAAACCAGGAGAAAAGAAGCCAGATTTTCTTACAAGTGAGGTAATCTCGTTCTTTACAGACAGTGATTTCAGCATTTATTATTATTTCTGCCTTCCAGGAAACACAGGATCCAAAACTTGTATAAATTAAATATCCTGGTGTAGACTCTTTCATGCTGTTATATCTCTGATGTATGTAATTCATGCTTTTCCAGTGGGTTCCTTAAATACCATATTGAAGGATTTTAGATGGTCCTTCATAAACCATGGCCAGCCTTCCTTCCAGGGCATTGACTTGAGTTTCTTTCCTCAGTTGTTTTAGAAGTACCTCCTTTTACACCCATTGAAATTATATTTTCCAAAAGAAATTAACTTCTGTTCTTAATAATGTGATAGACTTAATTTCTGCGTAATTATATTTAACTTGTTTTTAGTTTGGACTGTGAGAAAGAAAATGATGTAAAATAAAGTTTTCAGAAGTGTCAGAATTTTTTGATAATCCTGCAGGGAGGAAGAAGAGGCATCCCAAAGATGCTTTCCCAGCTGTTTTAGAGGATAGGCAGAGGAAATGGTTCTTTTCAATTCCCCTGGTGACAAATGATCATTCTTGAGCCTGTTTCCTCTGGAAACTCGTCTGGACTCTGGGAAGGGCTTTGCTGGTGTCAGTGGCACGACTTCAGGTGACGTTAGCGAGGGGTTGGCTACAGATGTGGTGTGGGACGGGTGTTTTGGGGTTTTGTGTATGAACAGGACACATGTTTGGCTATCAAAGGGTCTTTCTGACAGCCAAGGGATACCTTTTTCTCTTGGGACCACGTCCTCTGGACAGCTGGAGGGCTCTGTACCTCTATTAATTAAAAGCTGGGCTGTGGCCATGTCCAGCACCGTGTCCAGTCCCAATGAATTTCTTCCCAGCCCAGCCTGGGAATGCACGCTCTGGTTTCTTCCCAGCGAGTGAAATTGCCTTTGGGAACTGCAGGAGCCGTGCCTCGTCCTGCTGAGTGCCCTGAATGGGAGCGGGATCAGGGTCCTGGAGAGGAGCATCCCGGGCAGCTCGGACACGGTTTGGGGCTCCGTGGGGTCCCCAAGGCAGCACCAACAGGGACACTTCAGGTGGCACCCGGGCTGCTGCCGGTGCTGAGGGCACCCAGGGGGGGCATTCCTCAGGGGGGACCCCGGGATTTCTGTAAAACAGGGAGTCAAAGGCTGACAGCTTCTCTAAAATGTTTCCTTGAGATATCATTGCTTTTTTAAAAGGTACTTGAGCCCGGCATTCAGGTGTTTCTTTAGAGAATTAATTGAAAATCAGTGCTAGCAGACATCATCTCAGTGGTTTGGGGAAACTTCTCTACGAGTCTTCTCGCCCAGTCACAGAACTTACCAAAAATTCCATTATTTTAAAAGTAGAATAGGTAGAATTCCCAAATATGTTTCATTATATACTTTATTATTTTATTTCTTACACATATTACGGTCTTCCATTGTTGCTCCTGAGCTAGAATTAATGAAATGGCAAGAAGAAAAAAACCTCAGTGGGATTTAATTTTACAAATAATGTGCTGAGGGTTCTCATCACTACTTTATCTAAATATAATGCTGTGAGCATCTCTGGTGCTTGTGAATTAGAGGATGTTTGGAAGCTGCAGCAGCTCCCGGGAAACCCAATTTTCCTCTCCACAAATCGAAGTTAGGAGGATTAAATATAATTAATATGGAATATCTGTGTTTAACTGTTTTATGGTATGTAAGCACAGAACATTTAGACGTCTTTAGTGAACTAAGCCGAGGACACAATGCAGGACTGCACAATTTATTTTTATCCTCAAGGTCAAGTCACATCTTTGAGCACTGACATCAGTGTTCAAGAAATACAGGTCTTACTACACGATTCCCTTCAAGGTTAGGAATGTCCCTGTATGTATTACATATGCACACAAATATGTGCATTACTGATTATCTCCTTTTCCTTGGGCTTTTCAAAATAAAAGCTGTGTATTTTTACAGACTGGAATGTCTGACTTAGAGAACAAAACTCCAAGATACGTAACAGAGGTATGAAGTTGATCTTTGTAGGACAGTGGTGTGTTAAAGAAAAAAGGACTATTTGTATAAAGAAATTAAGGAATCCTTCCAAATATGGGAATTCCCAAGAAGAAATGTGGATTAAAGTAGAATTTGTGCTTATCAGATGGTGCTGGACACTTTCAAAATTATTAAGCTGAAATGGCAGATGAATTCTTAAGGGTCTTAAATTATCAGCCCATGCATAAACCACCTTGTAACACTTTAAAGAGGAGAAAAGAATGATGTTCTTCTGGTTTTTACTGGTTTATAAGTGCTTCGAACTCTCCCTCTTGTCTTCCCTTTTCTGGAGTGATTTAAGCAAACTTTGCCGATTCATTTTCCCAACCTTCCAGCGAGGCTTTTTGTATTTATTTACTAGTAAATTACTTTTTTTTTTTTAAATTATTTTCATCCATTATTTCTGTTTCTGGAGATCGGGATGGATGGGGTTGATCAGGTGAGGGCACACACCAGGAGGGAGGGGTGGTTTCTGCCAGCCTCAGACACGGGGAAGCTGCTGGCATTTTATCACTATAACCTGCTGGTTTATTACTGGACATTAAGACATCCAGCAGATTTATTTGGAGCAAAAACCTCGCTAAGAGATCATGTCTGTGAGTTAGCCCTGGAAAAGGGGGATGGTGATGTTGGTTGTCCAGATGGACAAGTTCTGGGTGAGACCTTGAGTTCTGGGCTCTGGGATTTGCCTGCTGGTCCTGGGGCACTTCCCGGTGGTCCCTGTAGCCCTGTGGAGGGGAATTTGGCCGGATTTGGGATGTGAGCTGACAAATGACCCACAGTGAAATAAATCATCAGACTTTTATTTCCCCTGCAAAGTGCTGCGTCCTGTTCTCAGGGCCTAAAACAAATTGTTGCTGGTGTGGAAAAGAACAATTCTGGCTCTGAAGAAAGGGAGGTAAAAATGCAGTCAATAAATCATTCAAAATTTAATCAGTAGATCATTCAAACCTCCCCGGCTGTGCTCTCTGGTAGGTTAAACCTGGCTGTGATCCAGCCACGGCCAGGAGTTGGGCTCGATGCTCCTTGTGGGCCCCTTCCAATGCAGGATTTTCTGTGATTCTATGAAGTAATGACTGGTTTGGGTTCCTCCTCCTTGGTTCTTGTATTTCCTGGCTCCTTCATGGTGTCCTTGGGGGATAGGGCAGGTCCTACCGTGCATAGTTTGCCCCTAAATCCTTTCTTGACCCATTTCTAACCAAACACAGTGAGTTGTTTTTTGGGGTTTTTTTTTTAACTCTTCCTGCAGGAATGGAGCCTTTCCTCTTAGTGAGGAATCTGCAGCACATCAGTGTTGTTGGTGAAGGATAATTTTAAAATAATGGACAATTTGAAGGATTATTTAGCTTAGGGAAATACTAGAAAGTGTGTCAATTTTGTTTGAATGTGACATTATTCTAGACTAGATATTGGGGGTGTTTTTTTCTCCAATAACATTTTTGTTCACATGTTCACTCTTCTGTGCTGGACAGGCTCTTTTACTCTCCAATAATGTTTTGGCAAGCCCTAAGCTCAGCTGCTTCAAAAAGTTCTGATATTTTGGCAAAATTTTCATAACTGTTGTTTCATAGTACTGAATCTGGGGTTAAGGAACAGCTCATGGATCTTCAGGACGTGGCTCAGTCTGGAAGCCAAGACTGACACCCAACTAATTTCCATTTAGAGTGTATTTTTATTTCCTATACTGAGTCTATTTATTACAATAACACTTGTGTCTTGTATTTAGTTTAATATCTAATAATGTGAATAAGTATTTTTGTGCAAATTATATGCTCTATCTATAAGTAAATTTTCTATAGCAATAATTCTCGAAGATTTCTTATTGTAAAGCTCATTCTTTGCTAAAGAATTTGAACACTTATTTCAAATCTAGGTACAATTGTGAATATGAATTCTGAGTTCTTATAGGAGCATATTTATATCTACAAGCCACAAACAGCCATTGTGATAATTTCAGATCAGGTTTGACTCTATAGTTGCTTGAACCCTTGGAATGGCTTTTGTGAGAGTTATTGCCAGATGTTCCAGTGGGATTGAAAGGACCAGTTTATTGAAGTTCACACGTTTTTTGTTTGTTTTGGCTGAAGTGGAGCCATTCTGTCAAGCCCTGCCATGCAGGGAGGGACGGGACCGGTGTGAAACGCTTTGGGCTGTACCAGTGCATTCCAGCCAGCACCAGCGAGCCCTTCCAAGGCTCTGGGACCGGTCTGTGAGTTCCCACAGGGAGCGGGGTAGCGGTGCCAGCCCGGGTGACATCAGCAGCACAAAGCGACCGGTTTTCCCAAGCTGGAGGCTGTGGCACGGGGAAGAACATCCGAGGTTCTCGGTGATTCGTGTGACAGGCGAGCTCCAGTTCCTCCTTCCACGCGGAGGAGCACCAAGAGCCGCGTGGCTTTGGGGCCCTGCAGTGAGGAGAGCCCCTGGCGCTGGGCTCCGGGGACACCCTCCCGAGGAGGTGGCTCCGGGCTGGCCCCGAGATTCCCGGGATGGGGCTCCGGGCCGCCCCGGGGGCCGCCCCTGTGCGCACGTTCCCCGGGCAGGATGATCAGCAGGTCACAGATACCCACGGCTTAACAAAGCTTAACAGGTCAGATTGCTTTGCCCACTAAGCTAAACATAGGCTTTTATCTCATTATATTGGGAAAACCCTCTCCTCAACAGGAGGTAATCACTGCAGGTGATTAATTACTAGCAAATGTGCATCAGAGTTGGATTGTTTGCTGAGCTATCAGAAGTCCTTTTTTCATAGTTCGTTAAAATTCTGTTCTCCCTTTTGATTTGTTGAGAGTGGTTGACCCTTGTCCCACTATTGTTTCCCTTTATGTTAATAATTTGCCTTTATTAGAGTAATAAATAAGGCTGATCCAGTTTGGAGCCGTTTGACAAAAAGGCTCCAGTGGGAGATACTGTGTCAGCCTCATGAGATTTACAGTCAGGAGACCAAGGTATGTAGGAAAAGTCCACATACTGAAGAACGATAGATTTAAGTTCTCAAAGAAGCATGCATTTCTTTAATAATATTAATAACAGTCCATATTTGTAATTTAATTCTCTGCTATTATTTCTTACTGTCTAATCTGAAATATGACCGTAAGAGCTGAGCAGGTTAAACAGAATAATGGGTTTCTTTTTTAAGGTGCAATCCAAGGTCATGATGTGACCCGGCTGGGTAAAGGGGGTACTTGAGGTCCATATCCGTGTCACAGTCATACACAATTTCATGGCAAAGGATGCTCCTTCAAACGCATCCTGCTCGGAATATTCTTTTCAAATGGAAGATAAATGGTTTCCTGTACAGAAGTTTAGCAAATAAGAAGGAAAAATGACATTTAGAACATTGAGGTAGTATTTGGCATCAGTGATATCAGAAGAAGGTACCGAACCAAAATTCTGATTCCAAATAGTTTTTTTCTGGGAGAACAGTTCTGGTGCAACAGAGGGATGAGTCCATGTAACCCATCTACTTGGGCAAAGTTTCATCCGTATTTCCAGACATCCTACAAAGTCAGGTTGTCTGAAAACTGTCGTTTGATACGAGCTGATGTGATCCCTTTTAATTGTGCAATCCCAGAATTTGTGTTTAAATGAATTTGGACTAAATTTCTAATCTGCATCAGGACCAGTGATATGAGACTGCAGGGGAAGAGTAACATTCCCTTCCAGAACACAGGGAAGGGAATTCCTACGGTGGAGACCACAAATGACTCGAGTCCCTCTCCCAGTAACCCTTCCATGTTAAGTAAACAGATCAGTGCTGGAAGGAAGTTGGCACAAATCCTGTTTTGAGAACTGGCAGTTTGTGGGGTTTCAATGCCCATGGAATGAAAGGGGGATTCCTTTATTGCCCATCCACTGTTCCTGGAAGTTGTTACACCCTCACAAGGTTGCTCTTCAAAGCTCTTGTCAGGCCACTCTGTTGGTTAAGATTTGTTCTGAGTGTCAATAGATATTTCCTCTCAGCTACACGTGAGATGGCAGATTCTGTCTTTAAGCTTAAAAGAGGGTGGAATGCTGGTATAACACAGATTTTGTATTCTTAGGCCTGTCTTAGGCTGTTGAGAAGCGGATTTCAGCAGTGGATTCAGGTTTAGCTGGATCAGATGTTGCAGATCCTCACTCTGGCCAGGGCAGATCCCTTTGGAGGAGGCTGCTAAGATGCTTCTCTGTCATTGCTGTGCTTAGGCTGTGACTATGAGCAAGGTTTACTTAGGCTTTACTGGGAAGCTCAGGCTAATTAATGCTTCTTCCTCAGGTTTTTTTTTTGTTGTTGGAAAGCCTAATGACCTTTCTTCCTGCTTGGGTGATCCTGGGAGCCTGGTTTTGTTTTCTGAGCACTAAAGCTGTGGCAGGGACAGGGACAGCAATGGCAACCCAGCCTTGCACGCATCTGCTCTTTGTGGGCACGGCTTTTAGGTGGTGAAAGAAGAAAAACTGGGATATTTGTAGATTTCAGATGGTAGAGATTGAAGGAGAGGGGAGAACTGCAGTGCTGGCTGGCTGGTAGTTTTCCTTCCAGATATTGAGAAAGTTGGGATGCTGGTCAAGGAAGTGAGCTGATTGGAGCTGCAATAATTTATCAGTCAGAGCAAGCGGTAATTTGTTCAGGAAAATAAATGTGGCAGATAAAATAAAGAGTTCAAGGCAGCCGTGAGCTTCCCTGGTTTAAATCACACAGTGAATGGCCGGGCTTGGACGGGAGCTCTGGGGCTCACCCAATCCAAGCCCCGTGCCTGGATCAGCTCCAGAACTTCCCCCAGCACAGCCAGGTGTGTCCAACACCTTCCCCCAAGGGCAGGCAAGGGTTAACCAAGCAACCAGCTCCGAAGCGCTGCAATTTAAACTCGGGAATACACTGGTTTCATGGTTAGGGAAACTGACGCACAGTGGGACCAAGTGACCTACTAACACCTCCCAGTCAAGAAGCAGCAGGGCAAGTCCTTGAACGTGAGTGTTCCGAGGTCCCCCTTCCCCACTCCTTTTATTAGGTCATGTTGCTTCCCAGGATAACAACGTGTTTGCGCAGTTTGGGAGCGCAAGCTGTTTCCTTGCAGAAATATTGCTGCGCTCTGTTCCCAAACTGGGAATCCGAATCTGAAAACAGATTCAATTCTTGTTTTTAAAACGTAGCAAATGAGGTTTAAAAATACGAGAGGCTGCCAGTCTGCTGTTCTAGTTTAAGTATCTGGGTTGTGATTAGGAAAATATTAAAAAATCTGCTACTGGCTTGCCAGTGCCATTCCTCTGATTGGACAGCCTCACTGGAAAGGAGGTCTTGGTCCCCAAGATCCTGAAAGAGGAATTAAAATTATGTTCCTGTGTTTCCTGTCATTAATTATCTCATAAAGTCCTTGAAATGTGCTCATGATGTCTATCACCAGCACATATGGAATTAAATTTTTTTCCAAAGAAACTAGGTGGGCTCTTTTGCCTCCAAATATAAATTGTCAGTTGAAGTTTTACTGGGGAGACAATTTTTTCAAGTTGCAGTTCAAGCTCAACAGCTAAAGTTTCATTCCTTCTACATCCCATAAACGTTGTCGTGTTTTTTAAACTTAGTCCCAAAGAGCATCTTCCTATTTTCCATTCCGTTTTTCTGCTCCATTTCCACTCCTTGCCCCCAAGTTAAGGTGTTAAATTGTTTTTCTGTCAGAGCTAAATAACATGCTGCTGGATGCTTTAATAGGCATGAAGATGTGCTGACAAACCCTCGTTTCAGATGGTGTCTTGCTTTGCAGGGCTTTGCTATTAAATTTGATGATGAAATATCTCGAAAAAGCACCAGCCAGAGTTGCCGCCATTTTGAGCTGCATGTGCTGGAAGCCACGTTGGAAAATGCTACTATTTTCACAGTTGTGTTCAAAAATTAACAATAATAATAACCCCCCAACCCTTTAAATTCTGAGCTCAGAGTGTTCCTATCAGTGCTATTTACTGGCTGGCCGGTTTCTGAGGGCGGAATTTCTATTTTAACTTTGGTTGTAGGGTACGTGCTGTGGGTAGCAGGTGTTCCCTGGCGTTGTGGCCTTGTAACTTGGAGGGTAATGAGCGGGTGTCAACCTGGAACCAGAGAACTCCTGGCCCTGCCTCAGCAGTGCCGGGGCTCAGGTTTGGGGCATTTCTGAGGAGTTTGCACTTGGGAGCTTTAAGTGAGAACAAACACAACGTTGCCTCTTCATTCAGAGCTCCTTGATGCCCACCCAGGGCAGGCTCCAGGGTGGTGCACGAGTCCAAGGCTTGGGAGCTCAGCTCCAGGATGTGCATCCTCTGGAACTGAGCTCAGCATTAATGCCTGGCCTTGGCTGCAGGATGGCAGCGTTGTGGTGGAGGTAGAACCAGCACAACCCTGTGAGCAGGCTCCAAACAAACCTCCAAAAAGCTTCCTGGCTTGTCCATCTCCCCGCGTGCTCTGGTGCTTTGGAGGCCTTGAGTGAGCACTGGGAATATTCACGTGTGAAGCTGGTTGGATTTGGTATATAACGAAATGTTCAAACCAAAGTTTTGTTTCCCTTTTGAACTTTTTTTTTTTTTTGTTATTTTGCCCCTCCTCTTATTCCCTTGCCTATTCTGTTAATTAAAAACAAGAATCAGAGTTTTTTCTGGTATAGGCCTTATGGTTCTGTCCCTGGCCTGAAGTTTCTGTAGTATGACAGAAAGTCTTTGAGAGCAGCACTTCTCAAACTGGCAACAGCCAAATGTGCGGAACAAGTTTTTTATGCTGTGTTGAATTTCTTTAAGCTATTCCTCTCTTCTTTCAGGAAAGACAGTGTAAGAAAAAAGTCTTCTTTAAGGTATTTTGGTACTGTGTCAATCAACCTTCTATTGCTCTTCAAATTATCTTTAAAATTTCTACCAAAAAGTGAATGTCAGCAGCCAGATAATTGCAGATGTCTCAGTATGTTCCTGCTTTTCTGAAAGAGCAGTAGAGGTCACCAACATTTATGGGTCTGGGACCTCAGCATAAGAGATTTAACTCGAGCACTGCTTTGTTCAATGCTGGGATTCAGTTTGAGCTGTGCTGCATACTCCTTACAGCTGCAGTTTGTACTGAAAACTTGTTCCGAAAAGGGGACATGTCTCTGCTTAATATAACCCAAAGTCACTGCATCTGGTGTCCTGGCATGCATGTAATTGCCTGTAGCTTCCTAATGCTAAAGGCAGTCTCACATGAGAAAATTCTGCATTGATCCCAGTCCTGATTTACATTTTACTTCATTAAGAAAAAATTGATCAGCATAGATAAAACTCCTGATCAATGATCCTAGCACTTTTTTTTTTTTTAAATAGCTTCCATTTTGGTGCAGTGCAGACTTTTGGTTTAACTGGCTGAATTGATATTCTGAGCAGCAAGTAAGGCAGGATGACAGAGCATCAGCACAGCTACTCCTATTATTGCTCAGGGAGGTGTGCTCTGCCCACTCTGGACATGGCACAGGCACGTCAGGAGCCACTGCTGTCCCAGGATGCTACAGAACACATCCCAACTTTTATCTGTACAGTTTTACACATTCTTCACAAAAAAAAAAAAAAAAAAAAAAAAGGGTATTTTCTTGTGTTCAGTCACTCTCAGGATTGAATGGTTTGTGGCAGGGAATTTGAAGTTAGAGTTTGGACAGGGTACATGTACTGATCACAGGTCCCTTTGAAAAAATAAACTATTACACAGAAAGTGTTCTGCTTTTCAAAGGACTGATGTCTCTGTCTTATTTTGGGTACTTGGGTTTGTTTTGCACTGCCATGACACGGTATTCCATTGAAAAAGCCATTTACATTTCTGAATCCTGCATGTGCTAATAATTCAAAATAGCAGATACACAATAACTCAGAATGGATGGTGAGAAGCTGTAGGTAAAATGCAGTGATTCCCCAAAGTGCAGGGCTGTAAGGAAGAAGGAAGAGAAGGGCAGAGAGCTGCTCTGGGATGTGTGTGTGGTTTTACGGCACACGCTGATGTGACCAGATCAGATTAAACGGGGATATTTCGCCTGTTCCTCCTGTATGGTTTTGGATTTCTGGCAGGCACGGCGGGGACACAAACACAACACAAACCCCACAGCGCTGCAAGGCTGCTTTTTCCGCTGTTTTCCTTAGAATCCCCATTGTTCTTACATAAACAGAAAGAGCAGGGGAGGGCGAGCGAGCCGGATCTTTGCAGAGGGTGATTACGAAGTAATTTGCAGCACGGACACGCCGCCGTGCCGGGCTGTCATCAGCGGGCACAGCCCGAGCATCGCCGGGCACTGCGGGCTCCAGCCCCGCCGCATCCTGCGCCTGCTCGGGGGTGCCGGGGATGCGCCGCTCCCCGCGCTCCCCGCGCCCCCTTTCCTCCACAACCTTTCATCCCCCCCCTTTCCTCCTCCAGCGACAGTGATAGGACTTGACAGCCCTTGTCCTTGAAGGTTTCTCCCGTTTCTGAGTAAGTGGCATATTCCTGGTCGCTTGCCATCTTCCGTTTTTGTCATTATCCCAGGGGAAGCATTAAAAAATCGCGAACAACAAACATGGTGGTTCAGTCCATAATTTTTTTTTTTTTNGGCGGTGCGGGCGGTGGCGGTGGCCCCGCGGTGGCGGTGCGGGGATGCTGCGGGCGCAGCGCGCTGCCTCCCCGGCGGCGCCGCGGTGGTACGGTCTGCAGAGGGGCTCCGCGGCCGCTGCGCGCCTGCCCGCGCCCATGCCGAGCCCTGAGCCCTCCGCCCGCTAGCCGGGAGCAGGTTGCGCTGGGGAGGATGTCTTAGCCAAGTAAGTAGCGACATCCACAGCATGAGAGCTATAATGATGGTGGTGGTGGTGATGGTGATGATAATAATAATAATAATAAAAAAAAATCTTTCCCCTCTCCGTTCTGAGCTCGTTTATTTGGCATTTTGCTGCCGGGGAAGGCGCGAGCTGATGGGAAGATGGTGTGGGGACTGGGGCTGAGTGATGCATTAGGTTTTGGTTCGTGCCCTGGGAATCTCTGCAAAGGTAATGCTGCGACTCGTGTAGATTATTCTGTAAGGTCAAAGAGAAACTGCATAGCTAAAAGGCTCTCTTGCATCAGAAAGCGTTCGCTGGGCTTCGGTAGGTTGAGAATTCAGCATGATCTTGTTGTTTTTGAAACGTATGGGCTTGATTTTGATTAAATCAGTTCTTTAGTGATGAGGAAGACACGTGGATGGGATTTTGCTTTTATCATTGCTGGTAAGAATCGGATGTGCCTATTTTTTTCTTTCAGAAGCTCACATTTCACTAAAATGTGAGCAGTACACTTTGACTGCTGTATTTTTCTAACTTTAATGTTCTCTTACGATATAGGCAAAGCTATCTCTTGTTAGGAAAATCTGTAATCCTCGGCTGGGCTTCTTTATAGAGCTGTTTATAGTTTTCCAGTGCGTTTGTTTGAAAGTAAAGGGCACACAGGTTAAAAACCCCAAGCGTTGCCTTTGTATTGAGATGGATTAGAAAATAACGTGGAAGAAAGCAGGAATTTTCTGTAATTCCTTTTAAGCATGCATGATGTTTCCTGTGGCAAGGTGGGGGAAGGCTTTCCTGAGGTGTATGGTACAATAATTAAGAATTCTGACAGACAGACTTTTGTTTTGATTTATTTATTTATTTATTTATTTATTTATTTATTTATTTATTTTTATTTTATCAAAAGAAGAATCAGCTCCAAATCCACCGAATGCTGCATGGAAAAGCTTTTGGCTGTTCATGAGGCATCCAACGCTTTAAGAGAAAACATAAGATTACAGGAGTCATTTCCGATTATGTAAAGGGAGATTCTGTGCGTTTGATCCCTGCCTGCGGCGCTGGCAGCTCCTGTGCCCCGCGCTCTGGGCAGCCCCGAGCTCTGCTCCAGCCTCCCATTTCCTGACTTTAAGTCGTCCTATCCGAGCCGGGGCACTTCCCTGAGCATCGCACGGCGTTCCCAGGGCTGCTGAGACCATGGCTGTGGGCAGTCCTGGAGCACCGAGGCAGCCAGGAGCAGATGCTTAGCCCGGTGCTCCCCGTTCCTTCTGCAAGGTGAGTACTGAAGTGGCTGAAAGGGAAGGGCTCTGCTTTCAGGGGAAACCGGCTTATTTTGCATCCCAAGAGCTGCGTGCTCCTTAGGGCTTCTGGTCTTTTGACCTCCTGATAGCTTTCTTTTATGGGGCTGGGGAAGGATTGCAGGGATATTACACAAGTTGGGATGTCTGGAGGAGAGCTGGCACGTTTAATATGGGAAAACTGCGCTTTTATTGCTGGGATTTGAGGCTGACTTTAGGTATTTGTGGGATGAAATTGATAACGAGGGTTTTTTGTTAATCTTTGCTTAGAAGAGGGATTACAGATCGACTTCATAGTCCACATGTTTTTTTTACTGCTGAGATGCATTCCTGATTAGCATTTAATTTGTGAGAGGTCATCCATATGCATGACTGGCTCTTGTACCTTGCTCTGGAATAACTGTTTGACTCAGGTATCCAGCAGGTCTTTGATCACAGGCAGCTTTTACTTTGTTCGTGCTCCTCTCATTTTAATCCAAATTACTACCTGTGAAGAAGTGGTTCATATTTTCCCTGTAGTGCTGGTAAAATGAGTAAGTTTGTGAATAAGGCAATAAAATAAGGCTTGTAGATAAGTTGTGGAGAGCAATGCAGCATGAAGGTTTTTCCCCTTTTATTTTTTTTTTTTCTCTGTGTGCCCCCTTTTCATCCTTTTTGTGCATCTGGCTTCATTTCTGTGGAGAATTGATTTTGGCCCGCATCAATGCTAAATATACATTCATTTTTGCTGAAAAGGTCAATTTTCTTCTCTGCTGCAAATCAAAACTGCATGATATTCCTCATGCTTCCTGCATATATAAAAAGGTTGCATGCATGTAAATTGAAACAGCTTGGAAGAGTTTCGTGCTTCCCAGTAGGATTCCAGGTTGCAGAAGACATGCTAATGATGAACTAGGTATCATACTGTTCTTCTAAGAGCTGCCATGAAGTCACTTTTGTGAGTGCTTTTTTCCTTTTAAATTTCATATCGTGTATCTAGGAAACAGCTTTGGAAGATTTTCTTTTTTTCCCCTTTCGTCTTCCCCCAGCATTTAAAATATACAGCGTTATCTTTGCCAGTGCTGTTGGATTAGGGATGCAACATTTTTTGAATCCTACTAAATATATACTTATATGTCTTCCTGTCTGAATACTGCATCTGCGAGCATATATCCTGCTGATATATGAAAATGTTGAAAGTGTTTTTGCTTCCTGTTTTCTCATTTTCGTCCCGCAGTTCCCATTGTCAAATGCCGGTTGTGTACGTAGTAAATCCTTGCTACATTTTGGAATAAATGTAGAAGTCGTGACCTTGTAACTCCCTCTCCCACTCACTGAGAGCCCATTGCACTGCAGTAGGACTCCAGCAGTGGGGGTTCTCTAAATGGAACCCAACTCCTTTAAGAAATGGAAATACTTTTACAGCTTGCACCTAAAATCATGTTCTGAAGGGAAGAAAGTGGTTTTTTTGATTAACCTGACTGTGAAACCTTGTGGAGAATGAGCTGCCAGGTTTTTCATTCTGTTTTCAAGGAGACACAATGAAGGATGTTACAGTTCCCTGGAATTTAGCAAGCATTGCTCTGCCTTTTTGGCTGATTAATTACATTCAAATTATACATTATCTGATCAAATGATGGCCCCCCCCCAATGATTAAAATCACGTATTTCTGATTAATCTTCACACGCCAGTTGAAAAAGGGTTTAAAAAAAAAAAAAACAGGCTAAGGATTCGAGAGGTGTTTTTGTTTAATTCATATTTTAAAATCCGATGCTAAAGCTTCAGCCAGCCCCTCTGCTGCTTGCACTGGGATCCTTCCCGTGCTGAGGCAGGCAGGGAGCGATGACTCCGCTCTGAATGGAGCCTCCCTGCCGGTGCCAGCGGAGCAACAGAGCTCCCAGTGCCGGGATAGCTCCGGAGCCTCTGCAGCACCTGCAGTCCGGGCGCTCCGCTGGCCTGGGCAGCCTCAGCCCCGCCGCCCTGGGCCGTGCCCAGCAGGGATGCTCCACGGGATCCATCCTTCCCTAGCTCCCGTGCCGAGCTCCAAGGTAATGCATCCTTAGTGGAGCAGTTGCATAAGAGAACAGTCTTTCTCTCTAGGTAGGTTATGCTCTGCATGCCGGACGGTTTTTGGTATGCCAATAGAGATAAATAAAGGGCGTTATGGAGGTTATATAAATATATAGGCTTTAATTTCATCCATAAGACAATGGAGAGGGTCGATAGCGTTTTATTGTGATCTTTGTTTTAAAGTTCGGTGCCCTTTTGTAGGAAATGTAAGCATATGGTACAATTTTAAGAGCTGTAGGGTTTTTGTTTCAAGTTTTGCTGGTTTTACTCATGTTTAGGTTAAAAAGCATGGTTTTACTGGTTTTTTTTTTTTGGATAAATAACCTTGTTTTTTGCATTGAACCTGGAGATTTGCAGTTGAAGGAAAAGAACCAATATATAAGGGAAGGGTTGGGAACGAGGCGTATTTTAATAAATTTAAGAGGCTGTCAGCTCTGTAAAAGGCAGGACGTGTTCCCTCTGAACACTGCAGACGAGTGAAATATGGAGCCTCGGAAGGGATGTGGAATTCCTGCTTAGGTACCAGAGTTGGCAGAGTTGGGAAATGGTAACCAAGTTACAAAATACTTCCCTTCTACCACACCGTGCATGAACAAGTCCATCCTGCTGGTAATACGTTTTTCCTTGTTTTTAAAATATTCATGGCACAGTTAAAGCATCTGAGGATTGTTCAGCAGGCTCTCAGAGAATCCTAGAAGCTGTTAATGGGAAAAGCTAGAAGAGGACCAGGGGTAAAACTGGGATTTCTATGGAAGAGTTTGTGCATTTTTTACCTTTTGTCTCCTTTGCACGCACGGTGAAGGTGAAATGGGTGGAGAAAGCAGCAGATTTCAGAGGCACAGAATAGTTGAGGTTGGCAGGGACCTCTGGAGATGGTCCAGCCCAACCTCTCCTGGCCCAGGCCTAGAGCAGGGCAATGTCCAGTCAGGTTTTGAGTATCCCCAAGGATGGAGACTTCACAACCTCTCCGGGGCACCTGTGCCAGTGTTTGATCGCCCTCACAGTTTTTGACTTTTAAATGGTGTTTTCTACCTTTGCTCTCCTTGCCTTTTTGCCTTTCACTGGACACCATTGAGAAGGGTCTGGCCCCATCTTCCTCATTTCCTCCCATCAGGTGTTTACTGATAAGGTCCCCCTGAGCCTTCTCCTCTCCAGGCTGAGCAGTCCCAGTTTTCAGAAGCTCCTACCTGGTGTCAGGTGCTCCAGTCCTTTCCTCACCTCTGCATGCCTTTGGAGGACTCTCTCCAGGAAGTCCAGGTCTCCCTTGTGGTGGGAGCCCAGCCCAGGCTGGAGCACTGGGCTGTCCCAGCCGTGCTGGTGGGAAGGGAAGCTCCCCTCCCCTCCCTCGTGCTGCTGGCGCCGCTGGCGGGACCAGCCCAGGAGCCCTTTGCCGTGAGGACACGCTGCTGGCTCCTGCTCAACTTTGGGTCCATCAAGAACCCCAAGGCCTTTTCTGCAGAGCTGCTTCCCAGCCAGCTGGCCCCCAGCCTGTCCTGCCTCAGGGGCAGAAGTTTGCCTTTCCCTCTGTTGGCCATCCCGGGATTCCTCTTGGCCCGTTGCTCCCTCTGAGCGGCAGCTCGTCCATCTGGTGACACAACCACACCTCCCCGTTTCCCCAGTTTCTGTGCCCTTGCACGGGGTGCTCGGATCCTTCATCCAGGCCGTCAATAAAACACTTGGCTATTGCATCAAAAGAAATCCCTTGGAAGGGGAGGATTAGAGCTGGAACTGCAGTTTCAAGATTTAGCCCAGAATTGAAGCGCTGTTTTATTAAAAAATGCCAAAAATTGGTCAATATCCTGAATACGTTTATGGTTGAGAGTGTGGAATTTGCAATATTGAATGCCCAGTACATTGCATCAGCATCCCAGGGTTTGAGGATGAAACGGGAAAATCAGTGATTCAGATTCACTAAGAGCTTATTTTATATATTAAAGAATGAAGACTCACAGCTGATGAAGTAATTTCAATTGATAATTTCATTCGCTGCATTTCAATTAAAGTGAGTTAAAAATAAAACCATATGAAATGAATTAAAAATAAAATGAGATTTAGTCCAATCTGATTTGGATCTTGCTGAAAAATCTGTCGCTCAGAATGAGGAAACAGGATAGGGAAGATGCTTATCTGTGAGATGTTGGGCAAAGAGCTATTTCTGTAGCCATCGCCTGTCCAGTTCACCGACCTTCCCAGCTCCTGACCTCTGGAAATTGTTAGGCACTTGGGGAAAATGACCCTCCTCATATATACACTCCTTCTGAGGAGATCTTACTTAGACAAGAGGTGTCTCAGTCTGATAAGTTATCTCCTGTGCTTTGGTTTGGATCGTGTTCCACAGTGTAATTCCGTGTAGACTTTGGACCTCAGTTTAGGATAAGATGCAGCATTTTAAATGGGATTCAGGGATTCCTCCTTCTGTATCCCCCAGCTAAAGTCTCATATGACAACTGCCACCAGCTGTCACAGGTGAGGCAGGGAATGACAGCCCACACTGGGATTGGATAATGGAGTTCATTCAAGTTCCAACAGGCTTTGGGCTTTTACACTGCTTGATCCCACACACAGGCTGTCCTATGCATCCCCCCAGCTTTTGTCTCCATGCATCTCAGAATTCCAGGATCTCCCCTTACTTGTCTTTCCAAACTCCCCTTGGTTTTCTGTCCAATCTCCACTTTTTTTATCCTGGATACCCTTTTTTTCTCAGAGACCACTTTGTTCAGCCTCATCTTCCTTCTGGAGCTCAAGGGGCCTCAGCTTTCCAAGTCTCAGTAGTCTGGGCAGAACCCCTGCCATGATCAGTCCCTTTGGTGGTGCTGTCTCATCCCTCTGCACTGATTCCCTGCTCCGCTGTTTTCAGTCCAGGTATTCTCAAAACCTGCAGCCAGCCCAGCGAGGCTGGAACCAGCAAGGAGCAGGCTCATGCAGGAGAGTGGAACAGTCTGGGACATATTTAGAGCCTCACGCACGTTCTGGGATCTGCTGCATTCTGCCCTGAAGCCATTTGTCACCTGTGACTGAATGGGGGGATCTCCATCCCCGTTCCCTCGGCTGTCTCAGCCTTCCAAGCACAGGTCCTGCCATCCACGCTCTTTGCCCAGCAGCTCTCTGTGCCTCAGTGGGCCTGGAGGGAAGAGTGGCACCTCTCAGAGGGGTGGTGGCTCTTTGGCACGTGCGCTGTGTCTCGCTTCTCTCGGGGCTGGGTGAATTCATTGCAATGGTCGTGCTCAGCATCTCCCTCACCTTGACAGCCCCCAGTGCTGATGAAGCACGATAAAACGCTCTGCCACCGATCCGACTTGTCTTTCACAGTGGTACACCTTGTGTCACACAGGTAATTAGAAGAGAACAGCGTTCCCAATAAACAGTTCCAGTCTCCTTGGGAAATGTGCAATCCCAGATGTCAGGAGGCAGCATTGATCTGTGTCCTCTGCAAGTCAGTTTGAGAAGAAGCTGTTGTCCTGGCTGAGGACAGCTGTTTAATTTGCACTGCAGGCTTCCCGTGTCCCTTTCCTCTGCTTGCATTGTAATGAACATTTAGCACGTTGTTCCAAAAATACCTCCGAATGATGTTTGATATTAAGGGACCAGCGAAATGCAATTACAATGAAATGATGATTTCGTGGTGTTTTTCACAATGACACGAGATTGTCATCCTCCCTCCCCCAGTGCTTGAAGCAATACCTATTTATGAGTAGTTGAGCTAACCTGGGAAATTCCAAGAAGAATTGCAGACGGCTTCTGAGATGCAATGCAAATTGTTGCAGTACCCATGGAGGACATTTGCATTATGGTAGGACTGGTTGTCTCTGTAATGCTGTCGTGGTGATTGTTATGCAGAGAACTGCAGGATAAAATGGTAGTGCTAAATCAGCAGTGCTGAATAAGATGGCTGAAAATGCCAGGAAAACAAACTGTTGGAGCTGGAGGATTACAGGAGGAATGAGATGCCTAATTCCCATGCAAGACACCTCTCAGCTTTCTTGGGGACAAGCTCTTAGTTCTGCAAGTTATTTTCTTGGCTCTCAGTGAGCATTTTGTGCCTCTCTCATCCCCACACTGCATCACTCTGCATCAGGCAGGACAGAGCTCCCCGTCACAGGGGGGAAGGCTGACGGGGCTGCCCTGTGTGTCTTGGGCTGACCCAAAACAACATGAAAGGACTGCCCTGATATTTCCATTGCAGCATCAAGAACTCCCCCACAGGGCAGAGAGGTTTGGAGGTGATGTTTTATGCTGAGTATTTGCGGGGAGCTGTTATCCCCAGGGCGCTCTCTTGGTGTGTCCTCACCACGGTTGGCAGAACCTTCGGTTTGTTTGATTTTAAATCTTGTGTTGGTTCATCCAAAACAGGACTGGGTATCTCTGTCTGTCCTGTGTGGTGCCTAAATGCTAGAGAAAGGATTTATTTACATGCTTGGGCTGAAATGGGAAGACAAAAATGGGGAGTATGTATTTTTCCAGGAATATGTGACGTGACAGGAGGTGACATGGACAGGGACCACTGGAGCCTGTCTCAAATGAAGGGTTTTGGATAGGCAGGACCTGGCTCATCCCCAAGCTGGGGGAAGCCTGGGTGGGCCAGCTGCTGTCTGTGGCTGGCAACAGACTTGACCTTGGAGAAGGGAGGATGTGTGGAGAGAGACAAACTGTGCTCAGGCTGTTTCAAAAAAAAGGGGCTCTCTGCTGCAAAGCTTGAATTGCTGCCTCTTGCTTTGGTTATCTTCTTATAAATCTTAATGTAGCTGTTCGATTGAAGCAACTACAGCTGGGATGCCATTCCCTACCTTGGGATGGATCCTCCCCTCCAGCAATGTTTACAAAATAATGAAAAAAAGAAACAGCAATCGGAGGAAGGGACATATAAAATCTGCAATGCAGAAATAGGATTATATATTTATCTGAGTTCTCATGTAGACAGATGATTAATACAGTACCGGCTACAGGGTTTATAGCTTGGTATATCATTAAGGTTCCCTGTAACTCTAATGTGAAAAGATAATAAATTAAGTGTCCTCTTCCCTGCCCTTGTCCTCCTTTTTCTAGTTTAGAAATGCACTTGGAAGTTTTAATCTGAAAACATGACTCTGGTACCAGAACTGAGGATGGAAAGGAATGAGAGAGGAAATGGAAGCCATCTGAAGTGGTTTCTTTTTCTTGAACCTTTTTAAGAATTAAAATTGAGTGCACGAGGTCGTAACATACAAGCCTTATTTACATATCTGCTTTTGGATTAGGAGGGTATCTTGAAAAAATATTGCTAGGAGAGTATTTTTGGGGAATTTTTTTCCACATTTTAGAGAAAACTAAAATAAAATTTCTTAATCGGGTCCAGCTTCCTTCTAAGGAAATCTTGTTCCCCTCCTTTATCTTACCTGGAGCAGATGAAAGCTGCAGGCACAGGACATGTTAAATTTTGTAGTGTCAGTAAGGTAAGCAGCAGTGCTTTCTGAGCTGTAATTGCCAAACCCTGAGAGAAGAATAATTGCAATACTTAAAGCAAACCTGAATTAAAATGCCGTGAAAGAACAAATGTTAAAATAACCAGAAACATCCAAACATATTCCTTTTAAAGAAGGCACTTTATCTTGGGAGACAGTCCCAGCGAGCTCAGTGCTGTTGTGGGCACTGGGAATCAAAGAGGATTAGGGTCTGGGATCCTCTGGAAGGCCTCTGTGCTGGATTTATCCCGCCCAGTGAGCAAACCCTGCTGCCTTTAGGCAGAGCGTGACCCGGGCTTGTGGCAGTGGCAGCAAATCAAAGCGGGATGGCAGCGCTGGCAGTGCTCACGCTGACCCCGGGAACTGCAGAAGGTTCCTGCAGGGGGGCAGCTTTCACTGGGAAGCTTGGGAAGAGTCCTGCCTGTTGCTGGGTTAGGGAAGGGGTAAATCCTTGCACTGGAGAAGAAAATCCACGTGTGTGTATTCATCTCCCATGTACACGTATGCATCTCTAAAAGCACCCAACAGAGAGTGGTTGCTCCCAAATCCTTCTTGCTTTTTGGTTTACTGTGTAGTTTAATTCCATTCAAAGTTAATCTTGCAGTGGTTCACTTGAAAACAATACCAATTTTGTGCTGCCTCCCACACACCAGATCCACTCCCTTCCTCAGTAATTCTTGTTTGACCTCACAGCTGGTTCTCCAGAAACTTTCCCCCCAGCTGCCAGATATTTCTATGCAGGAGTTACCCTCAGGAGCAGAGCACATTACCATGTTTGTCTGGCTTTTGTGTTTGCTCTGTAGTGAACACAGAGCCTCGAAGCTCCAGGCCTTACTTAATTCAAAATTTTGTATGGATTTGACTTTCTCTCCCATGACTCTGCTTTTTTTTACAGCACCCGAGTTCCACCACAGCAGTAAGAAAACAAATAAGGGAATGCTTGTGATTACTTGAGATAAAAATTTCTTCTTGGGAGCTATGAAATTCATTCCTGCGAAAGATTGAACAGAGCAGGGAATGACCCACGTTAATGACCTGTTAAGTCACAGAGCACCAAATGTCTGTGGTGATGGCCATAAGGGCTCCATGAAGCTGCTTTTAGTTCAGCTCAGGAAGGAAGAGGGAATAGATCCTACTCTTTTCCACCTCTTTGTGAGGAGAGCAAAGCAAATACAAGTATAGAAGTAGGGAGTCCCCTCAAACCTGTTATTACATGGCTTAAACTGAAGATCTATCAGCTTCCATGGGAAAGGCAGAAGGTGGGATATTCCATGTGTGCCCATCAGAAATAGCCTTGTAAGGAAAAAGTATGTAGACCAGCAGCAGCGGTTTGGAGATTTTTTAATCCGTGCAGAGGATGGAACAAACCTCGTTGTAATTAAGGTATTTCCGAGGATCTGTGTTATCAGGGGCAAATTCTTTTGTCTGTGAGCTGAGGTCTTGACCCTGGCGAGCCCCACGGGTGTTTCTGTGGGAGTTTCTGAGTGCAGCTGCAGGAGCCAAAGAGGGAGGAAGGGTTTTATGGCCCAGCTCTGGTCCCTCCGTGCAGACGCCCCAGCACCGTGAGGCTCTTACCCGAGGCGTGGAGTGAACACACCAACAACTGGTGACAGGCAAATAACCCGCTCCAAACACGGATGTCTGATGGGAAAATCTCTCTGGTGCCTGCTCAGAACATGTACGGAGCAGCAGAGCTGCTGTCAGTCCGTCCTTCATCCCCCCATGCAGTCCCCATGTCCCCAGAGCCTCGGGCAGTGCTTTTCCTCCCTGGAGCCTCCCCATCAAAGCCCAGCAAGGTTGGTTTTTAGCATTCATCTCGCTTCAATGTATACCCAGAGGAGGGAGGTAATTTGCTGTGTGTCTTTGCAGGACGTTTTGAGATGAGCTTTGAGAATTAAGGTCGTGCTAGTTCAGCCTGTGCTTGGGTTTCTCCATAGCCAGTGTCTGCCTAGAAATCTTTTGTCTGGGATTTCTTGCCTGACTGTGTGGAGCAGTCTCTCCCTGTTTTTCAGACTGATGGATGTATTGGTTGTTGCTCGCGGATCTTCTTCGGCATCATCTGCTTTCATTAGCATTTTTGAACAAAGGAATGAATCAGAATAAATCACAACTAATAGAAATATAGGAACAGATTATCATTTTGCAAAGCTGAACTCTCTCAGAGGAGATTACGTATTTAAATTGAACAAATACAACTTCATAAATAAACTAAATTAAACATCATCTAATTTTACTTTTGAAGCCAAGCAATTTTAATCCATACTCAGCTTCTCGTATAAATATTTCCCAACTCGGTTTTATTCTTTGAAGCATTCTTATTCATATTTAAAAACCAAGAATGTGCCAAATTGAACCACAGTTGTGTATGCTGAATAAATGTAAAAGCTTGGGTATATTACGTAATAATCTGAGAGTTGGCAGGAGGGAGTGATTGCGTTTGTGAGTGTCCAAGTAGTGTAAAAATGCTTTTGCAGAACCTAATATGTGTCTCTAAAGCTCTCTGACTGATGGCGTGCCCAAAAAATCCTTTTCATAAATCCCTTATGTATCATTCAAAAGGAAGCAATAGATGGTTAGAAATCTATCTATTTCCCCGGGGAAAATTGAAGCAGAAACTGTGGTGCTGCAAGAGTTGCCCAGCTGGTCTGGATTGTGAGCAAATTCCTGCTCATCGATGGAAGAGCTGCTTCACTGCAGAACTGGTTCTTAGAACTGGGAGCATTTAAACCCCCCAAATATGTCTCTGTCCGATTGGAAATGCACTTTATCAATCATCTTATTAGACAAGAAGAGCCTTTTAAAAAAATACGTGGTAATGAGGTTGAAGAATTCTTGTGAAATGTTTCAAATGATGTTCACAATGCTGAAATACAATTTCAGTCCACCCTGTGTTCAGTCTGAAAACCACAATCAAAAGCCATTTTCCAGAAATAGGCTTAAATGCAGTTCTTTCTGCATGTTCATTAAATCATTATGTGCAGTTTGCAGAACTGACCTGGCCAGTGACTTCAGGGGCTGAAAGTGGTTGATAATGCTTTTCAAAAATACTTCATTTCTAAGTAAATTAGATGTAAAATTACCAAGAACTTGGTTTTTGTCTAATACCTTGAAGACAGAACAAAACAAGAGAAGCAAAATAAATCTACATCTTTTTTTCTGGTTTTAATATTGAGCCATTTATTTCTGTAGTTTTTATATAATGGTTGAAAAAAATCTCATAGGTAAGATTTATTTTCGTAATAGAATCACTAAAATGGATAGTTTTGGTAAAAATTCTGCTTTTTCTGCCACGCTTACATTTTTCTGGGCATAGTTGAACACAGCTTTTCCCAGTGGTCGAAGGGAGCATTTGCTGTGTGTGGCAACAATCGAGCAGAGCTTGCTAATGCTCCCCAGAGCCTTGGGAGCGTTGTAGGTTAAGGAGTATTTGGGGAAGGCGCAGGGGTGAGAAAGTGATGGCCAGGGGGGTTTTTGGTGGCAGGTGGCTCTGCCGTGGCCATGCAGGCTGAGCTCCACAGCCCCCGATGGCACAGCCTTGATGGCTCAGTGCTGATGGCACAGCCCCGATGGCACAGCCCCCGATGGCACAGCCTCGATGGCACAGCCCCTGATGGTCCAATGCTGATGGCACAGCCCCGAATGGCACAGAGCTGAATGCACAGCCCCGATGGCACAGAGCTGAATGCACAGAGCTGATGGCCCAATGCTGATGGCCCAATGCTGATGGCACAGCCCCGAATGGCACAGAGCTGAATGCACAGCCCCGATGGCACAGAGCTGATGGCCCAGCCCCGATGGCCCAGCCCCGATGGCACACAGCTGATGATACAGCCCCTGGTGGCCCAGCCCATCATGGTGCCAGGACGTTCCTGCTGTGGCTGGGAGCTGCTGTGCCAAGCGGTGCCAGAAAGAGCAGGGCAAGGACGCTGTGACTCACCAGGCTGCCCATGGGCAAGGGCTGGCTGGCAGCAAACTGCTCCCGAGCTGTTCTCTGCAGGGGCTGCTGCGGGCAGGAGAAGGGGTGCCACGGGCAGGGCAGGGCTCGTGGGCAGCTCCCAAGCCACTGGGACAAAATGGGAGGGCTGGAATGGTTGGATTTGTTCTTCGAAATGCAAAGCAGTCAGGAACAAGGTGAGGAAGTGTAGGCTGATGTTGTTTGTTCCATCTTCCACAAGAAATGACAGCTCTGGACAGGTCTGGCTGGGGATTTCTGTTACGAAGCAAATGAAAAAGGTGCTCCTGTTGGTTCTAAAGGCAGGCAGGTCCAGCTGAAATCCAGGTAAATTGCCACTTCCCTAATTAAATGTGCAGCCCTGGATAAAGGAAGGTTCCTGAGGACGGTGTGAGCACTGCTGCATTCGTGCTGCTCCACATTTTCAGGATGTCCTTGAGTAAGTTTGCAGGGATGGGGAGATGAGAGGAGGGATAATTTCATTAGGAAAATGCAGCAAGCAGTCTTTCAAGAGCTGCACGAAGGCATTTTGCAAGTGAGGTATTTCAACAGCCCTGCATCTTGGAGACATCACTAAGTTCTTGTCCCCAGACTGTGTGCTCCTCAGGCTGGGGCCAGTGGGAGAGCTCAGCTGCAATGGGATATGTGTAAAGAGCATTAAATGGAAAGGTTTTGTGTTTTCTGCAAACAGCGCTGGGTAGACTTGGATAATTCTTACAAAGCAAAAATTTGGCATAATAAGTTTGGTATTTTTGGTGGCACATCCACCTGCAGAGAAAGAAATGTGAGCGCATCATTTAATGGAAATTGTCAAAACAATATTTTGACTCTTCTCCTGTGGACTGTAATAGTTCCCTTGCCACCAAACTCCTGGGTGCATTCCAGGCTTTATCAATATTCCTGTTATTTTGGACATGATTAGATCCTCTCCATCAACTGTCTGCTAACTGCAAGAACAGATTTTTGCATATTCAGGCCTTCTAAACACATTGCTTACAAATGAAAAAGGCTGGTAAATCCCCATACTTTTTAACAGACAAAATAGAATCTGACCTTTAGTGGTTTAGTCACCGTTACACATAATCAATATCTTCATCATTTAAAAAATGATTCTTCTCAAACAGCTGTTTTCTACAGCATGACAAGGATTTGATATTTGAATAATCAAGGCATGGAAAGTGTGGTGCTGCCTAGGATTCAGACTAACATCTTGGTCTAGAACATTAAACACTATCTTATGCACAAAATGTTAATTATTATATTAAAATCTGTATGCATGAATCATTCGCTGACACAAGGTAATGTACTTGCAACTCAAAATAACCTCATTTGAGCAAATATTTCTAATCAAGGGGAAGTGGCCTGGTATGATGCTGCAGAATTGTTCGCCAGAGTTGTGCAAAGAATATTTTTAACTGTGTTTTTGGGGCTTGGTGAGGTTCCTGCAGGAATTCTGACAAAGCCACTGGTGGGTGAGGTCGCCTGGTGCCTTTACTGGGATCTCGTGGGTGAAACCCAGCAGAAGGGAATGTCAGGGTTGGTGTCAGGCAGGGATTGTGCCACGGCGGCGCTGGGAGCTGGGTGCCTGTAACTCCCGGTGTTGTGACGGAGCTGCCATCAGGACATTTTTCTGGAGGGAAATATTTAACACCGGGCCTTGGCACCGTGTGATTTTCCCTGCCTGCTGTCCGGAGGGATGCAGATCTGCTGGAGGGCAGGGAGCTCTGCAGGGGGATGGGGACGGGCTGGATCCACGGGCTGAGGACGGAGGTGTGAGGGTCAGCAAGGCCAGTGTCGGGTCCTGCACTGGGGTCACACCAAACCCTGGGGATGAGCAGCTGGGAAAGGCCCTGGGGGTGCCGGGGACAGCGGCTGGACACGAGCCCAGGGGTGCCCAGGTGGGCAGGAGGCCAATGGCCCCCGGGCTGGGTCAGGAATTGTGAGGCCACAGGACCAGGGCAGGGATTGTCCCCTGTGCTGGCACTGATGAGGCACCCCNTCTGCCAGGGGAGGTTTAGATTGGGGATTTGAAAGAAAAAAAAAAAAAAAGAATTACTAAAAGAGTGGTCAGGCATTGGGACAGGCTGCCCAGGGAAATGGGGGAGTCACCATTCCTGGGAATTTTCAAAAAAACATCTGGATGTGGCACCTGGGGACATGGCTGAGTGGTGGTAACTGCTGGATTCTGTGATCTCCAAGGGCTTTTCCAACCTAAACAGCTCTATCCTGTTCTGGAGAAAATGTCCCCAAAGCTGAGTAAAAGTGGAAATCCTAAGTGTAAGCTGAGTCAGAATATTTTTCTTAAGAGATCCCATTAACCCTGTGGCCTCTTCGAAACCTTCATTCATTCTGAGATATCTCAGATTTTGAGCAGTGTATATGCTACAAAGGAATAGATATCATTGACAGCACTTGGCAGTGTCCTACATAGCAATTAGGATCATGACCAGTAAATTAATCAGAGGTTAAAGAAAAAACTCCCAAATCTGAATTTATTAGAATTGCTTATTTTTACATGAATTTTTAATTAGATCTATTTAAAGCGCCTCACCCCTTATGTTCGTGTATCATTCACTGTTTGTTATGCCATGTTTTTTCAATCATATCTGTTTTACGGAGTTTTAACCTAAATTATTTTTATTTAGCCTTGATTATCTTTGCAGTGGAGCTACACCACACGAGGCACTCCACGTGTACGTGTATTTTGGCAAAAATAATTCAGGCTGAAAGCCTTGCAGGTTATCCATAAAAAAAAATCCATATTAAGGAAACTGGATGATGAAGAGAGAGGGAAATAACTCTGTATTTTAGGTTTATCTCTAAACTGAAGAGAATTAGCACAGCTGGAATTCATTTCACGTGCTTCCTAAAAAACTCTCTTGTCATGTCTTTCACTTTCGCTCTCGGCTTTTACCCTTTCCTGAATATTTGGAGATATATTTCTAGAAAAGACAAAAATAATTCTAATTACATTTAGAACATACGTGAGCTGGCTATCCGATACCTTTTCAAAGTTATTTATTTTCAACAGTATTTTCTGGACAAAAAAAAAATACCACTACCACATGCATCTCAACTATGGGAAAAAACCTGTGGAAAACCAGCCAGGCAGATAATAACAGAGTGTTGGACCGTTCTCCAGATGAGACATTTAATTTCATTCAAGTTCAGACTGCAGCCTCTAAGAATATAGTTTATTACAGAGGTAGTGGATGAATCTTTTTTTTCTTTTCTTTGACCTTGATTTTATTTATGTTCTGCTTCAGTTAACTCACTTCTTAGGAGCTCAAGCAAGGTGTAATATGCATTCTTCCAGTGTCACATTTCATCTCGAGGTTTCCTTTTCTCGTTATTTTCCTTTAAGAAAAGTCCCCTTCTCATGCTTATGAAGATTTAACTAGAAATTGAATTTTAAAATATGGGGAAATTGTCAAAATCCAAGTTAATCCGAGTTTTGTATGGCCAGTAGATGACAGAGAAAAGGGAAAACCCAGAATGAATTGTGGAGGCAGAACTGGGAATTCTATAAAGCTAATTTCAGTACATTTTTTGAGAAATATACATTTATGTAAGCAGATAATTTGAAAATGAGCTGCAGGAAGCATGGACAAGTGTAGGCAATACCTTATGATGGTTTGAGCACAGGTAATTTATTACAACTTTGCTTGGCTAACTTTGAGCACTGAGTTTTGTGGTCTTAAAATTCCCAGAAATTTCTAGACTCTGTGTGTAAATATATTTTTATATACGCCTAAAAGGTCAGAATTTTTTTTAAGGAATGCTTTTGGAATTACCTGACCAGCCTTGAGGTGTGAGTGGTTTATTGGAAGTCAATTTAAACATTAACCAGCTAGAAAAGAATGAATTATTAAGCAGAAACTTGTTTGGCAAAGTGGTGTAAATCCACCAGGTACCACTGTTGTGCCATTTTTTTTTTTTTAAATAGGCAGGAATGAGGTCGCAAACAGCAAAATTTGTCCCAAATTGGCTTCAGTGCTGCCACCTGACCTTATTTTAGGGACTGGGGAGGAGAACTTCAGGCCCAGGTGTTGCGTCCACACCTGCCGTGGTTTCCATTTGATGACAGCAAGGCTGCGTTTGGGCAGGAGGGGCTTTCAGGGCAGCTTGCAAAGATTGTTGTGATGCAAACCTTTTGACAGACTCGCCAGGGAAGGACTCGGACCTGAAAATGCAGTGATAAATTGTCACGCAGTTATTTGGAGTTTAAAAGGCTGAAAAAAAGGGCTTTGGGAGAAGAGAGGGATTTTCTCAAAGAGGGAGACTTTAAAAGGTCTTGGCAGTTTCTTCTCTCAGTTCCCGCTTGGTGACAGCTGCTGCTTAGCAATTTTCTTCCTTTGTTTAGTCTTGATGAGCAGTGATGGGGTTTTTTGGGTTGTTTTGTTGTTGTATTTTTAAATTCTGTTTATTCCTTTTGAGCATGAGCTGAAAAGAGTTGGAGCTTCTGAATACCCTGAAAGCTGGTGGGGAAGGAGCAGGCAATGCAGAGTGTCTGGTTGGGGTTCTCATACTGCAGACTTTTCACAAGGCTAGTATCAGGCATATTCTCAGCGAAGGGGTAAAGGCCAATTAGGCAAATATATCACTCATCAGGGGTGGGTAAACCAGTCTGGAAAACCTAAACCAGATTAGAGTGCTCCAAACTGCAGCTAAGCCGAGGCCTTGTCCATTGAAACCAAAGCTAAAGGAGCTGTTTGGCTTAAATTAACTTGCTGAAGCTCCATCCAGAGCTTGCCTGTTACAAATCACATTATTTCCTTCAACTCATGAGACAAGCATTCAGAACATTTCAATAGTAGTTCTGTTTCTTTTGTATTTTTATCTGTGGTTTATTCTCAGCGTGCTGCTTTGACAGGGCTGTTGTTTCACATAAACATTGGCTAAACAAGTTGTTTTACAAGCAAAACAGCTTCTGAAATTGCTTGGAAGAACCTTTTGAGATGCTTTTCCATCAGTGTCCATGCTAATGAGTTGTGTTCCTTCTCACCAGACCCAGAGAGGGATTCAAACACGCTGACAGTTGTCAGCTCTAAATACTTGTGAGTTCTCTCCCCTCCGTGAACTTGGTTGTAACACGAGAATGAGTTTGAGGTTGGTCAGGGGCAGTGGGGATGGGCAGAGTCACAAAGCCTCCTGTCCTGGGCAGAGCACCTCTGACTGCGAGGGAAAGGCTTCGGATCGAGGGATGGAGGAGGAAACTTGCTTTGTGAGCATAACCTCGAATTTTTCCAGTGTATCGATGACAAAACCCAAACATCTCCTGCAGTGAAATGCCAGCACCGTGGTGCAGAAAATCCCTGGGATTCTTACAGAGAGTCTGTGCTTGGCAGCGTTGAATGCAGAAGGGTACAGTGCTCTTGGATCCATCCTCGTGCCATGGATATCAGAGCTCGCTGGTTAAAAATGGGAAACATCCCAAATGATGCTAGTTATGCTAGGCCCCAAATAATTTAATTTAATTGTGCATTACTTCAGTTGTTATGGTATCAGCAAATAAAATAATCACTTATGAAACATTTTTGCAGCAGATGACCAAAATGTTTTACTGCTCAATACCAATCACTGGATTAGGAAAATGGATTACAACTGTGAGTAATGAGTTCCTAAAGCCCTGGAATGATATGATTTCTGTAAATGTCTGCTTGATTTCATTAACCTTGAGCATTCAGAGAAATAACTGGCTGCAAGATTTGCCCGTACCTCCTGTTTGGTACTGAATTTACTCTGTGTATTTATTAATATACAGGGGAGATCTAACTGGGAGTCACTCCGTGAATGGACTCGGTTTGAATAACTGACAGGAACTAAAGAACTGCTGTACTCGAGCATGGTACACTCAGACCTGTGCTTACAGCCAGTGAAGAGCGAGCTTGTAAAACAACAGCATGGACAATGAAGAGATTTTTTGTTTAAACGAGAGCCTGGCTTAATATTTAATACAATCCTTATATGATGCTTTCTGCCAGCGATTCCCTCTCTTAAGGTTTTGCCTGTAGGGATCTCTCACTCAGTGGAAGCTGAGCTCTGAAGTCAGGGTGCAGCTGCCATCGTGAAATGTTTGAATTAAGGCTCAGTGTAGTCACAGGAGTGTTTTATTCTTTTCCTGTGCACCTGTGGAGAGCTCACTGCTGAACTGGTACAGAAAAATGTACTCAGTTTTCTCTGTCTGAAATAGCAAATACACCAGCAGCAAACTGTGAGTGAGATGTAGTCCTCTTCTCCTCTGCCTGACCTAAAGGTTTGAAATGCTTCTCTCAGATCTGAATGATAAATTATAACTTCAGTACTGGTATTCAGTATTCCAAAGGGAGCACCAATCCTGTAGGCATAAACTCTCTGTTGTAAGTCACACGGTGAAAAATACACTGTCTGCAAGTGGGAAAGAAAAGCCTTAAGAATAATAAAGTTGGTATTTAAGCTTGTTAGCAGTCATAGTTTGGGGGAATTGTTTTGAGGGGTAAAGGACCTGCAGGACCATCTGTGTTGGTACATAACTGTCATACTCTCCAAACACCTTTCAGCTGTGGGGTATTTGCCTTTCAAAATACTTTGGCTGAATAGGTGGACCTATAGCACTGAAAATAGGCCTTTAGGGGCTGGTAACCGTGTGTTGGCTTCGGTGGATTAACTCACACAGCTGCTCATGGAAAAACTTGCCATGAGTATCCTGCCTTTGGAGCAGCCTGGTGCTGCTGTGCTCGTTGTGAGGTCAGGGGAAGGGCAGCCATGGGCAGCGTGGTTTGAAATGAAGACTCTGGTTTTCTGTGCGTTCAACATCTCCCCTGACTCTGCAAATGGGAGACTGCAACTATTCAGCAGGAAAATGCCCCATCCTTGTGCCAGCACGTCCCTCCCCTCCAGAACTCCAGTGTGCCACCTGCAGGTGCAGCAATTCAGGGGAGAATGGGCACCACAGGGACAGGGGCAAACCCCTTCCCTGTCAGCTCAGCTCCTGCAGCCTCTTCTGAGCACTGATCCTGGGCTCCTGTGCAGAATTTACAGAAAATTGCCCTTCGGGTCATTCAGAGCAGAAATGGGTGCTGGATAGCAGCATAAGGAGTGCAGAAGATGGATGGGCTCGAGGAACCTAAATTCCACCTCCCAACATACGGATTGAAGGGATTCCTGTGGAGATCAGCACTGCAGACACAGCTGCTCCCTCTCCACCTTGCGGTCTCATCCCTTGGTTCCTGCCTCTCACAGAAGCTGTGGTGAGGACATCAAATTATCCCACCTTTCCTTCAGGGGTTACCAAACTTTTCTCTTCAGAGACCTTGTCCTAAGAACAAACCCATTCCCGTTTGTCGGCTTCCATCCCTGACTCCTGAGGTTTGCTTTTGGCCTGGATTGATCCCGAATCTTTGTGGTCGTGCCAGCCAGATCTTCGTGCAGCTGAGTGGGAAGGGCTGGGAAGGAGACTTTGAGAACTTCCCGGATTTGTGTGAGAAACCTGACTGGAGGGAACCAGGCTCTTTCTGATGTCTTGTTTTGTGCCGTGCTAAACTCAGCACAGGGTGGGAAATGGATGTCCTGCTCCTGCCTATTGATTTCCTCGGGAATGTTCTTCCATTTGTGCCCTTTCTCCACGGTTCCATTTTGCGGTGTGTGCTTGAAAGGTTTCAGCTCACTCCTGACAAGATGATGTATTATTTTTCTGTCTAGCTGGCTGAATTCCCATCCCAACTTCTTTTCTGGGCTTCTCCCTCAAGTCAGACATTGCTGCTTCCAAATTTCAGCCTCGATTGCCTGGTGGTAATGGAATTAATAATAACATTTAAAAACTTTTAGGATCTGTTGTCTGATGTTTTATTAAAGAGACTAAAAATACACAATGAACCCCATGCAGATTTTATGTAGAGAAGGGGGCAAAACAGATCAGATTTTATTGGGCTGCCACCAGACTGGGTTTAAATTCTGTCTTTTTCTGATTGCAAACAGAGGTCAAAGTGGCAGCAGGAGAGATAGTGAAAAAAATAAAGCTGTGACCTGTCTGCCCATCCAAAGTTGTTGGATTGCAGCTGTTTAGAGACCAATATTTTTAAAGCATTCAGCAATAGAACTGTTTGCCTGATCACCGTGATTGGATTTGGAGTTACTGACCTTTCCCTCCCTCCTAAACACTCTCTGTTGCCTTTGCAGGCTTACTGGTGGAATATTTTTGCAAAGACTGGTATAATTTATGAGGGTTGATAGAGGTTTCAGTCTTCAGATCTGTTTTGTCCTGAGGGATTTCTGTTCTCTTCTTAAATGGTTTCTAAAGACTGCTCAAGTGAGGATTTCCTGGTGGAGGAGGAGCAGCCATGGTATAACTTTGTACTGTAGTTACTTTCCTGCACCTATGGGTGTATAATGCCAGGTTTGAGTACGGGGTTTAACACTTGTGCTTAACTTCTTTTGGCTTCTAACTGCAACAGTCTAGGTTTAGCCAAGATTTCCACTTTGATTTTTCCAAATTTAATTTTATTTGGTTGGTTTGTTCAGCTTTTTTTTTTCCCCTCCTGTTCTCTATATGAAAATGTCATCACAGAGTTTGTACAGGAGATGGAACCATAGAATGATCTGGATTGGGAGGGACCTTAAAGCTCATCCTATTTTACCCCTGCCAAGGACAGGGACACCTTCCACTACCCCAGGGTGCTCCAAGCCCTGTCCAGCCTGGCCTTGGACACAACAATTCCTTCCCAATATCCAATAAACCATTCCCTCTGTCAGTTTAAACCATCGCCCCTTGTCCTGTTACTACAGGACTCGGTAAAAATTCTCTCTCTTTTAAACCCTGTTTTTGTATTGAAAGCCCACGGCCAGGCCTTCCTGGAGCCAGAGCAAGCTGCTGCTTTGATGGGTAGCCGTATTATTCACAGGAAAAAACCCCAAACACCTTTAATTTAAGGGATGGATCCAGCCATGCTGCAGTGCAGGGGAGTCCAGAGGTCAGGGTGGTTTTTCACCCATCAGTGAGCCCCATGTGGATATCGTAAAGTACCAAAACACTGTGTGAGAGAGAAGTGTAGCAAACCTATTTGCTTATCCTTTCAGTAAATCCTCCTCTCTGAGTAGTGGCAACAATTCCTTGAAGTGTCTGTGGCTACAATTTCCCTGGAATAATAAACAGTGGTGCCTGAATGGCTTTTCCAGCCAGGCACAAGATCTGTTACTGTGCCTGCATTTTCTTATTAGCAAGGCTCTACCAAAGGAAGATCAAGGCTCAGTGCCATGCTTAAGTTACAAAAATAAATATAAAATCTGTGTTTTCTGTTTTTTCCTGCAAGAACTCTCTCTCAGCGGTGAACACCTGGAAGATGAGTCCTTACATACAGGAATTTTTAAATCAATTTCTTAACTGAAATTATCAATGAAGCTGAAGAGGGATGTGGGTGAGGAGGAGCAGCTGTAGGTCTGCGAGCACGGGGATGCTGCTGCCCCAGCCCTATTACATAAAGAAGGTCTAAGCTGTTAGGGGTGCTTAGTACAGCCTAAACTGGATAAACAGGATGTAGTAAACAGATTACAGCGGTGTTTATTGGGAATTCCTTCTGATGTGGGGAGTGAAGGGACCATTAACGGCGTGTAAACAGGGGACGACGAAGAGGTGCTGCGCAGCGCTGAACAGTTTCCGAGTTCACTGAGCAACAACTGCGGAGATTCCTCTGAGGAGAAGAAAAAACCAGTCAGTTTGGCTTGAGCAGGATGGAGATAAACACGCCGTGGGTTTGGAAGGTATGTTTTGAGCGCTAGGGATTAAGTGGACTTGGCAGTTTCTTTGAGCTTGCCACTGATACTGTAAGGAGCTCTAAATAGCCGATTCCAGCTCCCCCGTGCCCCCGAGGTCAGCCCCAGGCTCGCACTGCGCGGCGGGGGCACGGCCCCAGGTGACACCGAGACTGCTGAAAATCTGTCAGGTCATCCTGAAAATCTGTCCGGTCATCCTGACTCACTGCAAGAGCCACTCTGGAGGAGGAGCAGGAGGAGGAGGGATTGCACCATCCCCATCCGCCAGAAGCCTCCTGCTCCCCACGGCTTTGGAGACGTGGATTGGGTTCGCTGGAAGATGCCACGGCAGAAGAGGCTGGTGGGCAGAGGGGTGAGGAGCAGGGACCAGGGCACAGAGCCCCGGTGCCACTGCAGGGACCTCCCCTGTCACACCCTGTGTGTGACAGGATCTGTTCTTAGCAGCGGAGACAACTTTCTCCTTAAGCGTTCACACCGTTTCCATCCAGAGCAGCATTCCAGAGAGGAATTTCAGTTCCTGCAGTCAGAATGTGACGGGCTGCAGTCTCTTTGTTTGAGAGAGGCCAACTGGCCACTGGAAAATACAGAAGCAGAACTGGCCTGGTACCTACAATGTTTAAAAAGAGATGAAAGGCCATCACGTTTGTCCTACTTCAACATCCGAGACCTTGACGTTTCTGCAGTGAGATCCTCGTGCCTGATGTGTTTGCAGGTCTTCATCAAGAAGATGGCCAGAAACAACCAGCAAAGAGAAATATTTTAGACCAGGTCAAATGACTGCAAAATTGTTTCAGTTAATGTCGAGAACAAATTTCAGTGAAAATAACTATTCTCAAAAAACTTTGAGCTAAGCGCGAACCAGGCATTTTTATTCTGAAACAAATTCAGATCGTTGCTGTTATTCAGGAATGATAATTCTGGAAAAGTAAATTTGGATCATCCCAGTGAGGTGAGAAGAGCAGTTCTGAAGATCTGTGCTCTCAAGGTAAGGACCAGCAGTAACTTATGTGGAAATGCAGGAGTATTCCAAGAGAGTAACACTGCCTGGGATGCCTATTTATCAACTGAATATTGACACCTTCTTTCTCATCAGTTTTCTGGGAATAAATTGATTTTATAATCTGAATTATTATCTTATTTCTAAAAGCTAAGTGGCCATGTGGTTACAATGCTGTAACCTGTTCATAATACAGATGAAGGATGCAACGAAGACCATAGGAATATTCTTCCTACTGTGAGTAACTCTGGAGTAGCTGGCTTTCAACATTTTAAATGGACCACAAGAATTGCTTTTACAACTATTTTGTTGTTTAAGGAGAATCTTGTGCCAGTTCTGAAAAAACACCAAATCAAGCAGGCCCGTTCTCCCCCACAACCATGGAATCAAAGTGGTCTGGAAAACTGAATCTACTCTTTTCCCAAAGAGGATGACTTTGGGATTTGAATTTCTAATGTTTGCTGAGACCCATATTAAAAAGTCAGTTCTAAAACTGGAACAAAAGAACTCTAAGTCAGTCTCTGGAACAACTCTCTGAAACTGTTCTTGCCAAAAATTCCAGTAAGCATCTTCACTGGTTTTAGGTTTGCAGTGGAAACAATTGTGAAGTTCAGGACGTTATGTGAGGTACCCCCAGTAAAATGTGGTTTTTCTGCCTGCAGAGGCAGTGTTCTTGCAGCTCCTGAGTCTAACCAAAACCCAAACTGGAGTAAAGAGTTACTCGAGCCCCAGATTTCCGTGCTTCCCGTGGGTGTGATCGAAGGCGTGCAAATGGTGACTTTGCTATTTAATCTTTCTTTGGATACTTTGTCACACTAACAGTTTTTCAAAGATCACTTTTATTTTCCTGAAAAATGCAGCTGCGACAGAACGTGGCACCCCAAGAGCACCCAATTTCTTTTTTCAGCCGGAACTTCCAGATGATGATTCTTCATGCTGCAGTGGGAAGTGACACTTCCACCTTTGCTGTCTCTTTTCTTCCTGGCAGCGTAGAGTAGGAAAGGTCAAATATGACAATTTTCTGGGTAGGTTTTTTAAACAGTGTAGGCACAAGTTTGGCTTTGGAAAAAAAAACCCTGTGCTATTGGCACGTGTCAGTGAGGAGCGAACTGAGAACGTTCGGATTTCACCTCTACCACGAAAGCTGAGGTGTGAACGTTCCCACCTTGCTGAGGGTGCAACAGAGAACGCTTCGGGTTTGTTTTTCTTCTAAATCAGGAGCAAATTGTTGGTCCAGAGCCCAAGCACGAAACTGAGAATCCTATGACCAGACCCAGAAATTTGTCCCGTGACCAACGTAACCAACTCTCGAGGCATGTGTTGGGATTTGCTTTTTTGGGTTGTTTTAGTGAAGGTTATTTTCGCCCAGACAAACCCAAGAGTTTGCAAAGTTATGGTTTTCTGTCGTGGAGTAACAATAGGAGATCTCAGCACGTTTTAAATCTGTTTGTCTGTTCTGAAATGTTCTTTCAATGAAGCAAAATCCATCCTGATCCTTGGAATTGTGCAGAGAGGGTTCTTTGGGGCCATCGGAAGAGAATTTTGGTCATTTTGCCTCTGTGGAAGTGATACAGGCCTGGATGAATTGGCCTGAACCGCTTCTTATGTTGAGCTCCTGATTCAAACAGAAAAATATATTTAGAAATAGATTTTCTTGTTCTGTGCCACCTCTCCTTCTTTTTGTCCTTTTTTTGTGCATAAGATTAAATAGAAGAAAACATTAATGAAGTTCACTGATGTTTGCAAGCATTTTCTGTATCAAAGTCACCCACTAATGATTTATAAATTTTAAGATATTTACAGATGTTTTATGCTTAAGTATTCTTGGTAATGGTGAAGCTTCTGCTTTCCAGTATGACTTTCCATTGCACTTGTTACAAGCTAAATGTAGCTCTTCAATTTTGTGACGTCTTAAGCTGTTCTAAAAATCATTTTCACAAAAGTATAAAATGCTGGATGAACAGTGAAGGCAATTTTTGATGATTTCTAGCTTGTATTTTTGTAATGCTTTAATGCTTTGTAAGTATCAACATTTTTCTCTTTCTACTGGAAACAGATTATTTTGAGATTTTCAAGATTACTTTAAAATCAAAGTGGTCAGCATTTTAGTTCCTAATTCTAGATTTTTTTTTTTTTGCTCCTATGCTCAGGCAACCAATGCAAACATGGATTAAATTTAATCTGGGGGGATAAACAGAAGCAAAATAAACTGCATTATTATTATTATTATTAGCATATTGAATTTTTAATATGCAATGATTGGTTTCATATCAATCTCAAATCTCAACAGCAAATGGTTGTCTTGAGGATTTCTGAATTCCACCTGGTGAAGTGAAAATGAACTCATTTGTTCAGAATGCAACTGCTGAAAGCTTATTACACACCCTGCTTGTTCCTGAGCCCCAGCTGGGTGGGAATTGCTGCCAGAAGGGACTGGGGGGGTTTTACAATGATTTTTCATCTTCAGACAGAGTCAGTCTGAAATGGGCACTGACTTTTCTTTACACTGTTCCATCCTTAGGAGAGCTAATGTTTTAATTCTGTGTTTATCTATATTTACATTTACACTTTGTGTTCTTCTGGACCAACACCATTCCAATTTTCAAGCTGCTGAGTGGTTCCCATCTTCCAGCTGAATGGTTGGATGCAAGATAAGACACTGGCAAGGAATGAAAAATCAATCTCTCCTCCCCCTGATTTGCATTAATGTGTCACTGGGGCAGAATAGCATCCCTCAACCCATTCTCTCCTTCCCAGCTCACTTCTTGTTCACAAGCAGTGCTTTGCAAAGTGGCTCTGGAGAAATATTCTGGGGTTTCAGCGTTTGTGGCACAGGGATGGAGCGGTGCCTGAACGCCTGTTTGTCAGTGTGAACCATTCAGCAGTTTAGGAAGCAGCGCCTGTATCTCTGTGTGCTTTTATATCCTGAGAGGTTTGGTCATTTGGGCAAGGGCAAAGCGTCTGTTCCTTGGTGCTCCTGCATCTTCTGGAAAATCTCTGTCTGCGTTTGTTTCAGTGGTCTGAAAGGAGAATTCTACATTTCATTTTGGAAAGTGCTTTGCCCTGGTGGGGCTTATGCGTGATGCTTTCGTTCCTGCTCCAGGAATTCAGGGAAGCTGCCTGTGAAGGCAGAATGGTCTTTGGGATCTCTGTAGACGTTGGTGCTCTGGGGAAAAAAAGGAGAGAAATTTTTCTTGTGATGACTTTTGTTCAATGATTTTAGTGACTTTTGGAGAAGCACAATAATTTATTAACCAGCAGTCACCCTCAAGCTGTGAAATATAAAGGTCCATGATAGGGACACTACAGGTGTTGGTTCTACCTGATCTGAGGCAGATCAGAAGAGCCAAACTTCCGTGCAGAGCCTGGTGAGAGCCGGGGCCGTGCTGCCCTTGCCAAAGGCTGAGCAGCCTGAGGCTCCCCGAGCAATTCCATGCAAATATTTCAACCAGAGCCATTGCACCACTCAGGTGGCTGGGAAACACTTTCCTACAGATGACACGTGTTGAGGGCTGTGATTACCAGCGCTAGAACCAGCTGAAAATTTCTCTTTTGCTGAATGATTTATTAAAAAGTTTGCCTTGGTTTTTATATTCTGTATGTGTGGGGGGTTTTCTTAATTAAAAAGAGCAGGATTTCTGTCTTGTAATGGAACTGGCCCTTCATCCCCAGAACAAAGCAGATGTCAAAGGATGCAGGATCTTTTCCACGTTGATTTAACTCCATAACTGGGCAGTCAGCAGCTGCTGTTGAGGTTTCTTGGGAGATGTTTGGTTACCAGTCCGTGCTCCAGAGCTTATGGGCTTTTTGGGAGCTACGTGGCTGCTGTGCCTGTGAAAGCCCCAGGAGGAATCCGAGAGCTTCCAGGAGCTCCAGCTGCTCTGGAAATCCAGCCTCATTGCTGATCCGTGCTGCTCTGGTGCAGGATGTTTGCTGTCAGGTATCTGGAGTGTCTGTGATTATTCTGTGCTCAGCCCTCGTGAGCCCTGCTCGTGTTTGGATTATGGAAATGGAGCCTCGCTCTGCTTTTCATGGAATACAAATCGCTATGGATATATGGAATAGCCCTAGCTGGAAGGGACCCACAGGGATCGCTGAGTCCAACACCCCAGTAATCCCACCCCGTGCCTCAGAACATTGTCCAGTGTGTCCATGTGCTGCTGGACAGTTGGGATCAGGGTATGGCAACTTTAACCTGAAAATTACGGGAAATTCCCACTTTATCTGGGAGAGGTTTGTTATCTGGGATTAGTCGTCCTTCTTAAATGGGATGAGGATATTTTTAAAACGATGTTTATGTTTTGGTCAAACATTTGGGACATGCTTATTATAGTTTGTATATTTTCATTGTCATAATTATGGAAAAAGCATGGTGGGGGATGGATTGGGACTGTGAGAACGGTCCCAAAAGTGCACAAGTGCAATCTTTAAATCCCGTTCTCTTGCTTTAGGAGATGCAACACAGCATGGGATTAAAAGATAATTTTACTGAGGTTGAGAGGGGTTTTGCATCTTGGACTTCTGCTGTTCTACCTACCTTAAAAGGCAGATGAATTACTTTAAAAGACTGGTTCTTCTGAAAAAAACCAATACTTTTTCCAGAGCCTTAGAAAGTAGAAAACACTTTTAAAACCTTCTTCTCAATCGAGAGTTCTGTTCTTACATTGCAGAAAGGTTTGTCATGACAGACGCATTTGGGTGAATTTAGATTAATATTTCACTTGAGGAAATGTTTGATTGGACACAAACCAAACTGTGGTGTGGACGTTGGACAAGAGTACAGATAAAAGGAATGTGTGCAGATTGATAAAATGTAACAAGATATTGCTGGGTCAAATTTTGGGTTCCGGTTGATAAATCTTCAGAAGTCAGTGGAGCAAAATTGTTTTGTTTTGCTTATTCACCTCAGTTTATGGCAAAAAAATCCCCTTCTCCTCATGCCCGGGGTTTCTGTAACATATCCCAGAAAGGTTTGTGTTGGAAGGGGCCTTAAAGCTCATCCAGTGCCACCCCCTGCCATGGGGACTTGGAGTCACCGTTCATAATTTGAAATATATTCAACCTGCATAGAGACGTAGAGTTCCAACACCTGTATTTGTACACGAGTTTGTGTCACAGGGATGGTCAGCGCCGTGTGACAGGTTTTTGCAATTATCTCTAAAATCTGGAGCCACCAGGGCTGCCTTGCACTTCTCACTTCCCTTTGGGGGGAGTAACGTGACACCTTCATAAAATATTAGTGCTCAGTTGCTCTCAGTGTGTCTGAAAAATGTGCTGTGTGGGACGGTTGGGTACTGCTGCAGCAGCACAAAATCTGTGCTCTTGGGTTTGTTTTTACCTTTCTGGAGGTGAGGTCGAATTTCCCACACACACATGGATTTTGGAGCTCGTCGTTCAGGGAGCTGGTGGAATACTGGGGGCCAGCAGACACCGGGTTATTGGGGGATGAGAGTTCAGAGGGTCAGTGGCACATGGGATCCCTATCTGGTAGCTGTGGTCAGAATTCACAGTTCTAACTCCTTTGGTCAGAATTCACAGTTCTAACTCCTTTGGTCAGAATCCATAGTTTTTACATCTTTGTTCAGAAGTCCTAGTTCTTACTCCTTAGGTCAGAATTCACAGTTCTTACTCCTTTTCTCAGAATCCACAGCTCTTACTCACTTCTCAGCTCTGCTCGCAGAGAATTGGTGCAATCAGAATTGCTCCGAAGATGGGAAAGGGAAGATCTGATATAAAGGTCACCCCTGAAACTGTAATGGATACGATCGTATTGATTGGGTCAAACCCACTTTTTTTTTTAAATTTCAGACTTTGGTAGCCATTTTTTGTTTAAAAATAGTAGTTTCTTTTAAATGAGCTGTTGTATTCTTGAATTTGAAATGGCATTGCTAAACTTATGGAAAAACAGGTAAAGGTTGGCCTAGTTGTTCTATTACCCTTTTCCATTTCATTGTTTCCCAGTACTGTTACTCAATTTGTTCTTCATGCCCACACATACATTCCATCACCTCCAGTCCTCCTTATCCGTTCCTTGGAATTCCACTCTCTCCTTTAGCCTCGTGCCTGTGCCTTGATAAAATGATTTGACACAGATTTGTCAGTTTTCTTACATGTAACTCTTAAAAATTTAAAAATCTGGTGCTTCTGTTACAGATTTCCTAAAAATGACTTGGTTAAGAACCAATATTTTATCTGTTTGCAGAGCTGTCCAGGCCAGAAAGTTGCATTTATGTACAGGAAGATGTGTATATATCTGCCTAGAAAAGACAATTATATAATATAATGTGGAGATAACATTCAGTTACCCTGAGCTTCATGCAAATTTTAGAGCAGTGGCAAAAATGACTTTCCTAAAATAATGTCTTGAACTGGTCTTGAATGTCCCTTTCCCGCCCTGTGAACCAAACTCCTCTCCTTTGGTTTCTGTAATTTTTAAACACTCCCCCCTACTCCAATCAACTTTTTTTTTTTTTTCTCCGTAAATTTAGATAAAACAAATTCAGAGTTATTCAGGATGGAGAGTATCACAAAGGTAAGAGAAATAAGTTCCTTTAACGCTTAAATTCAGCCCGCTGTGCTCAGGCTGGGCACGGCTGCTCGCGGACGTTCGCCGTCCGGAAAATGGGAATGCCATGAAAAGTGTTTATTTGTGTCAGTGTTGGGGCGCCAGCAGAGCCTGCTTTGAAGTGACTTTTACCTTCTGCCTGTGTGGGAGCAGCCCCTGTTGTGCTCTTCCCGTGCCAGCTCCCAGCACTCGTTATTCCCAGGTAGGGACAGGGTGGAATTCTTGGCCGGGCGCGCTCTGCACTCCTGCAGGTCACGGTGCCACTGGGGCTCTGCAGAACTGTGTCAGGCACTTCTTGGGCACTTCTTGCCTGTGCACAACGTGTGCAAAGCCTTCATAAATCAGAGCTGCTCCTCGGTGGAACGGGCGGGGAAGGAGCTGAGCGGGGCTGGGGAGCCCTGGGAGCTTCCTTGGATGTTCATGGGGGATGTCAGAGCCTGGGCTGGAGTGCAGGGAGCCCTCAGATGGGACTGGGAGTATATTTCAGGACAAATCAGTGGAAAATACCTGGAAGACACCAGGAAAAGATGAGCTGCAGGTGTTTAATTCTGCCATAGCCGAGGCAGAGTGGCTCTGACACTTGGGGTTTACAACAATTTGAAACCCAGCAGCTCAGCAGTTTCGGTGCTTTCTTTCTCAGACTCTTGTTTGGACCTGGAATATGAATAAAAATGATTTTTAAATGTATAACAAATAGATCTTTATCATATTTCTCGCTTCCACTTAAGAAAGGGGTCCTCTCACCAACAGCAATTGCTTCTCAGTGCTTAAGAAAAAATATTTTATGGAGGTTGCACACACTGCCTTCCTGTTAAGGTATAGTTTGGTTTTATCTTGAGACATTTGCATGCCATAAATGTACTTTTCTAACAGCTCAGTGCCATATTTTGTTCCTGTAGTATTTTAAAATTTCTTAATTACCTAGATTGTAACCATCAGTTTTAATAGTCGGGTGAGACCATCTCTAGTATTTTTTGGAGTCTCTTTTTACACTCCCAAAATTTAAGGATCTGAGACTGTTGGTGTCTTCACCTGGAGGGTCTGAACATGTGAAATACTCTTTTGAAATTCTGATCAGTCAAACATGCATTAACTCACAGAATTTGATTTTCTAAGGTAAGTCTGACACTGCTTATTTTTAAATGTCACAGTATAATTCTTCTAGACTCTATTCAAAGTCCTTATAAGCTTAGAGGAGAAAATGCTACTCTTTACAGATACAAAGGTCTGTAATTCAAAGGAATCAGAAGTTAATTTCCATAGTGTGACTGTGATAAACATGATTTGCACCATTAAAATATAATAATTTTTCCTGAGAAAATGCGACAATAACCAAAAAAACCAGCGCTAAATCTTTCTTACAGTTGGATATTTTATCATCATTTTCTTTTTCTAATATAAGTTCTGTCTTTTATTGGTGGGAGAAAATGTTTGCCTGTGAGCAAGTACCTGAGGATAATAATAATGATATGAATTTAGTGTGCGTATGTATCCACCCATATATTCTCTCTCTTCCATAAAAATATTGGTTTGTTTTTTAACGTGGATTGTCCCACTTGTCCCACTTATTTTTGTGTGGACATCTTAAAAAATTGGAGCTAGTAGGGACTCTCTTTTTCCTTTCCTCCATTCCTTTAAAACTGAGAATAGTAGTTCAGTATATTTGTGTTGATTATGGAAAAAACCTGTTACAGTTCAATTTGGGCAAGTTTTACAGAAATAGAGGGCCAGGCTTATACTTGGTGTCCAAACCCTGGAAGAAAAGCTGAGAAATTGGAGCACTGACTTTGCTGCCTCCCCTCCTTTGGGGTGTTTTAGTGGTTGGGGGCTCAGTGAGAGAGGCTGGGATTCAGTTTCATCCTCTCCTTGATCCCATTTAACCCACTACCCCTCATTTCCCCAACCATTCCCATACCACATAACTTGTCAGGTGCTCTGGGCTTGGTGTGAAGGCTTTCTTTGCTACTGAGTTTACGTTTCAGCACTTCAATAACTAAGTAAAAAGTGAAAGGTGGTAGTTGAAATTCTGGTGGCTCCCTGCCTTTTCAGCGGCATTTCCTAAGAGTGGTTTCAAAAGTCCTTATTTCTGCTTTAAGTGCTTCTACCTTCAGAGGCTCTTGTTTTGCCCAGTTGTGCACAGGTTCCCGTTTGGTTGGTGTGTGAGGAGCTGTCTCGTCCCTGGCACGACAGCCCGAGGTGTGCGCAAAGCCAGGCTGGGTTTTCTGGGCTTAAGGAATTAGGAACACAGGAACTGACAGGGCACACGAATCCGCTTTCCTTGCTGCCTTCTCTTGCAAACTGATGAATTCTGCCAGGGCCACTTTGAATGACCCCGGCTGGGAAACCGCAGAAATGTCATTTTGTTGTTCAGGATTTGTTAATAAAGGGAAAAAAAAGCATCGCCCTCCTGGCGGTGCCTCCTCCCCGGCGCGCTCCCTGCTCCTGCCTCCCCTTCCCGAGGCAGGCTGTGCAGTCAGCTGGGAAAGGGGAGAGGGATTCAGGGATCCGAGGGGGTGGAGAGAAGCAGGAGAGGTGCGTCCCTCCTGCCGCACTCCGGGGTGGTGCCGGGGGAGCGCCTCACTCATCCCATGGCCAGCGGCGCTCCGCGGAGCGGGGAACGGGGCTCACCTGCACAACCCAGCCGCCGCTTCGGTAGCCCGCTCCCGGGGGCTGCGGAATCCCAGGTACGGGAGAACGATGCTTTCCACGGGAGCTTTCTACGCTTTGCTACCCAGCAGGGTTGTTCTGGGCTGCCCGGAGGGTTTCGTGGCGCAGGGAGGGGGCACGGGCTGCGTGTGCGCTGAGTGGGGAGCTGGGCTCCCTCCGAGCCATGAGGCAGAAGTGTGGGTTTGTGAGAGGGGGAGAATGTCCATTATTAGTTTGCACAGCCAGAAGGCAAATGATAATTGCTTAGAAAAATGTCCCCTGCATTTGACTTTTGGGAAGTATGGGAATAGAAATGATTCATTAGAATGGAGCCATGCATGTGGGAGAAAAATGTAGCTATGAGTATTTTTGCGGGATTTGTTACCTAGAGATGATGCTGTACCTGCAATATTCATCAGCTGTTTTTCTCTTTGACAATTGTCACTTTAGCCCATTACAAATGCAGTGTTTTGGGATGAATTTCATAGATAGCAGTAAATGACTGATATTGCAAGGAAATGTTTGGAAAGAAAATAAGCAGCTTACTAATGAACTTTATATAATAATTCTTATATTTCGCATAATTTTCTGCGTTGAAAATGTACACCCTTTCTTTTTAAACCTGATCTTTTAAAAATGCATTCAGCACCAGCTTTTGCCTTGTCAGAATTTCACCTGCACTCCTGTTTTATTCTTTTCTTGCTTTTAGACTTTCTAATAGCTGTGAATTTTATTTGTCTTTAACTTGAGCTTAGGCACCAATAAGAACAATATCCAGGTATTTGTTTTGGAGGTTAGAATATTTCTGAACTAACTAAAGCTGTTAAATGAGTGAAATTAGACTAAATATTTTAGTAAATCATAGAATACATCGCTATTCCTGCGTGCTATTGGAAGTAGGGATAGATGAAAAGAGATGACAATATTAATTTTGATAAAATGCAGCAACATTTTTCAAGCTGTCATGCTTAATGCAGTCTAATTTTGCTTATCCTTGAATTTTGCATGGATTCACAGTGCAGTTTTAGCTGAAATTCAAACGGTACTGAGTGTCTGGATAGGGTGATATATTTGGATTTGCAAATGCTTCTATGAATTTTATCACCTCTCTGGAAGGAATTAGCTGAAAAGGGATTCTTAAAAAGACTTTTTATTTTTAAGGGTTCAAGTTGGATGTGAAATATTGGCAGCCAATCTGCCATTCGTCTATTTACCTGAGCTCTTTTCATCCCCTCCAGAGAGACAATTCATACTTTTAAAAATCTTTCTGTGTGGGCAAGTCTGTGAAACTGAATTCTGCCTGAAAATACCCAGAGTTGGTAAAGCATGGTTATGTAACGAGTATTGCATAATAATGCATTTAATGATATTCTAATAGGAGTTTACTTTTGCCACTGCTTCTTTGGGAGAAGAGGTTGCAGGGCTGTGACTAATTACCCTCCTTCTTTAAGGTTATCAGCTGTCCTCGTTTTCAAGGACATCCCTCGCTAACAGGGACAACCCTGGAATCTTGGAGGCTTTATTGAAAATGGGGCAATGTTCTAATTTCAGAGCAATCCCATGTCAGGCAGACATCTGAGCAGCTCCAGAGCTCACGTGGCTCCGAGGGCACCGCATCCGGCCGGAGCGGGACCAGCGCCGGCTCCTTTCCTGGCACACAAAGTGTGGCAAACAGAGGTGCTGCAGCTCTGTCCCACTGCTGCACAGATACAACAACCTTAGTTCTAGAAGTGAAAAAAAAAAAAAATTGGGTTTTCCGTTCAGACACGTGTTCATTTTCCCCCTTCTGTAACATCCCACAGCCACGGGAATGGGGCAGCAAAATCGGGCTCATTGCCCCATTCCACTTGAGTGGAAAGAGCAGGCAGCAAATGCTGGAGCACTGGGAGGAATTTTCACAGAGGCTGAAGCTAAATTTAAAGGAGGAACAGCTCTCTGCACTCTCTGTTCTCAGACAGTTGTCAAAAGAGAAAAGTAGGTTTCGGAAGTGTTCAGATTTGTTTGACGACTTTGTTATCTCTGTGCTTGAACTCAGACTATTTTATATGTGCTTTAAAATAAGGAAGTCCTGGGATTATGTAAGGGGTTAGCCAAGTACAACACAGAGGAAGATGCAGGAAGGATTGAAGTCTGATTTTAAATGTGTGAGAGGACATCTGTGATTGCATGTATCTCCAAAGGTTCCTGCTATGGAAGAGGTCACTGACAGCTCAGTTCTGCCCCTCTGAAACAGGAATGCCTGTAAGGGCCTTCCTGGTCTCACTGAGCTTTCCTGTGCTTGAGGAAACCCTGTGTAATGGCATCTTTTACTGGAATTAAAGCTTTCTAATGTTTTTAGCACAAGAGACCTTAATAAATTTGAGGGCTTTAGCAGGAAATTGTTAAACCGTGAACTCCTTCACTTTTCTCCAGGTTTTAGGAAGTGATGGCTCCAGAGTGTTCATGGCACCTGGGAGTTGTGCAGGTTGGGTTCCAGGGCAGTTGTCCTGGAGATGTAAAAGGCCCAGTCGGGTATTTAAATGCCCAGTCCTCCCGCGTGGCCTGTAACACAATGTGTGAGCTCGGCAGGAAAGTACATGCATTTTTCATGTATGATGCTGTGTCAGGACACATGGCAGGCTTTCCTTTCTTGGTTTGGGGCTTTAAATGTATCACAAACACACACACACACACACACACACAGCTTGTCTCTGTGTTATAGTGACAACTGGTTTTGTAAATAAACAATTCGAGTTACCGCGGCTGTATTTCGTAACAACATCCACACTTGGTGTCGGTTCACCCGGAGCTGAATGAGCCTAAAAGAATGTAGTTTTTTTATTTACAGCAGCTGACTCTTACCTGGGTAAGTGACAGCTCTAGTGTCCCATTACTTCCCCTTCTGTCATTTTGCAGTATAGAATTTCATGCATCTGCCAGCTCAGTTTCCCTTTTGCCGGACAGATTTCGTGTACTCCCACTTCTTGTAATTAGAATAATGGTGCCAAATTTTCTCAAGGTTAAGAAAACTGCTGGAACCAGAAAATAGAACACAAAGGAGCTGTGATTGCTTGGTTTTTTAAGTGAAGATGTGAAGCTTTCAAAGAATGACCGCAGTTTTTATGGGGATCAAGGGAAGTGTCACTTCTTGGTGGATGCTGATCACTGAGGGCCCAGGTTTCAGCTGATGTAAAGGAATGATTTTGCTCAAGTGTTAGACCTGATGCATGCCAGGAAAAGCATCTGTGCACCAATTTTTAAGCTATTTAACACTGCAAAAATCAATGGAAAAGTGTTTGTGTTTTCTTTAGTAATGAAATAGGGATCACCTCAGTGATAATGCAGTGTGTGGACCGAGTCCCAAGGTTCTTATTGCTGCTAATGGAGTTTGCAAATGTTGCAAAATTCGTATTCATCTAACAGGAAACGTGCTTCAGAGCACCTTAGAAAGCTGTTCAGTCTTTATTTCTGGAACTTAGGGTGACTTAAGTTGCCCAAATCCAGTTTTGATTGGCTTTGCCTTCAGAAGAGCACTGCTCTGAGCTTTCCTGCCCTCACCTCTTGTGAGTACCCAGGCTGGGTTTGGCCAGCAGGGTGTAAGTGCTGGTCCCGTTTGGGCATCACAGCCGGAGTGCTCTGTCCCTGGTGAGTTTGGCAATATGATCTATCTGGGAAGCAGAAATGAGGATGTTCATTTCTAACCCAGGAGGGCCTGAGAGATCTGTGCTGCAGAGCAGTGTTGGCAGCTTTTCCTTCATCCGAATTCCAGGGTGAAGGCCCGTATCCATCCCACTCTTTCTTTGTCTTCTCCCTCGGGTTGCGGATATCTGGAAAAGGCTTAAGGGCATCTCCTGCTCTTTAGCCACTCTTCTGACTCCTCCTTTCTCCAGCTTTCCTGCTTTCCTGTCTCTCCTGACACATGGTGTGACAGCAGTGCCTCCAGTGGGGCCACGGACAGAGCCTCCCCTTTCCCACAAACCACATCTCCCAGGCTGCTGGAGCTGAGAACGAGACAATGCTGGGAAACGTTTAAGAGCTCAATTAAAATCCTCTCCCATGCCAAGAGATGCCACCACTTGTTACCTGTGCTGCCACCTGCCTCCCTGTTGCTTTTTCCGGGTGTGTGCTGATTTTATTTTGGTTAAACATCACAGCCGCAGACTTCATGCCCGGGTTCTCTCTTTACTGACATTGTGGCCCTGCTGAAATGCTGATTGTTTTGGTCCTTTGTTTTTCCACCCCTGTCCATGATCCCTGCCCACCTCTCAGTGCACCTTTCCCCCAGCAGAGCCCGTCTGGGTAATTTTCAGCCTTTAGGAGTTTGGTTGAGTTGTTAATTGCTGAATTCTGCTCTGAGATGCTTTTGTTTCTCTGGATATGCCTTTACCAAAGCCTTGTTTTCCAAACTGTGTTTATGAAACAAGGGTAGAGGTGATTAATGATCTGCCACTGCCTTGCTCTGATCCTAAATGGTCGTGTTCAGTTTTAGGTATTGCATTATCTTGTATAATGTAACAGTTCCTATATAGCAGAATTTAATATTGCTCTGAGTATTTTTGGGAATTATGCAACCTGCTAAAGCAAGCAAACAATTTTATTTTCCTCCTGATAATCAGAATTAATTCTTTTTAGCAAGGCTACCTTGATCACATTGTGAGTAGAGATTTGTAAATGCATCAAACTCCTTTGCTGATTTTTCATGTCCCTTAATTCCAATAGTTTGTGGACTGAAGGAAAACAGTTTTTAAAACAATATTTTATGTGGCTAATCCTACATATAAGAAATGTAGTTAATCTGTATTTGCAACATTTGACCTTGAGGTTCAAATGTGTTCAGAAAATTCACTCTAGGATTAGTGTTTTGATTAAATGGACGGCCTTCACCGTATGGAAACATTTTCCCCCTCTAGTGCCAATGATGAAGACTTATTCTTGACTCTGAAAATGAAATTCAGTTCCCAGGGACTTTGGCAAAGTTCATCCCAACTCTCCCTTTGCTCTCAGCACCCCTGGATAAATGGTGCTGTCGTGAGCTCAGGGAAGCACTTTGGAACGGCAGGTGCAGCTCAACTGCTCCGTCGGAGACGCCTGAGCCAAGATGTGGGCATTAAACTGTTTAATAACTGTCATCTTCACTCTTTTTAACATCCTTGCTCTGCTTCAAACTTGTGGTATTGCGTCTGGAGGGCTGTGACCAGTACAGCAGAGATTCTGGTGACTGGAGGGAGCCCAGGGAAGGGCCACCAAGGTGGGAGCACGTGGCACACAGGGAGAGGCTGGGAGCACCAGGGTTCCTCGGTCAGGAGAAGGGGTGGATGTGGTTTTATTCCTTTCTTCACTTACCCAGTGGAGGCTATAAAAGCAGGAAAATCCAGACTTGTCTCCGAGGTGCATAGCAAAAGGGTTTGAGGTAAAAGCTGTAATTCCAGTAAGGGGAATTCTGGTCAAATATAAATAGCTCTCTCACCAGGAGGATGTTCCAACATGGGAACAGTGGCCCAGACAGGGGTGGGAATCTCCATCCTTGGGGACTTTCAAAGCTCAGCTGGGCACGACCCTGAGCAAGCTGTTCCACATTTGAAATTGGCACTGAGCTGGACTAGATGACCTTCAAAGATCCTTTCCAACCTAAATCAACCTGTGGTTTTCTTAGGAACAATGGAAAAAAACCAACCCCAAAACCGAAAGAAAGCTGTTTGAGCTGAAGTTGGTTTTCAAAGTAGAAACACAGGGAAGTCTGAACCTGTGTTTTTGTGAGCCATGGGCAACTTCTAGCCTGATGGGACCTCTGTGAGTGTTGTGCTGTGGAGTCACTGAGTTCCTCTGGCAGTCCTGGAGCACTGATTTGCAGTGGCAGCTCACGCTTAGCTGTTATTATGGGTTATTGCTTTTACTTTTTATTACTATTATTACTTTACTATTATTAGCAGTTATTGTTACTGGCCATTCTTTTTGAGATTTTTTGTATTTTTCCATGATAAGTTTGTGATTTTCTGTTGCTTTAATTGATTGCGTCAAGTAGAATTCACACAGGTAGTACCAAAGGTGCAGAAACAGGAGAAGAGGAGTGAAAGCAGCACAGTCTCGTCCTGTGTAGGGAATTCAGAAAATGTTACTGAAATTCTTCCACTTCAGACATTTTCGTGGAGTTGCTTTCAACAGTGATAAATGACCTGCCCCAAATTTCTAGGTGACTTTTCCATTTACTGTGTGAAATTATATAAAAGTCAGGGTAATAAGGAAAAAAATGTTAACTTAATCTTGACTGCTTGAGTCCGTGCAGGGAGGTTTGACACTTGTTGCTGTGGTGTTATTACAGTGGTTCCTAATTAATGTCTCCTGTTAAAGCACCCTTCCTGCAAGTGTCACCTTCCTTTGGGTGAGTTGTGCCGTAGTGGGATTAATGGGGGATGCTCCATGAAATAGTAAATAATACATCTGACAATCATCTTGATAAAGGCCTGTGTCTGAGGGGGATATGTGGGTAAGGAGGAAAATGAGTTACGATAAAACTTGTGCTCAGTTAACATAAGGTGGCACTTCTAAAATGCAGGGTGGGTTCATTAAGGTTAGGAGGATAAAAACTGGTAGGAAACTGCTACTCCTTCCTTTCCTTGTTAAAAGGAAAATGGCTGGGGGAAGTGTCACCATCATTCTGTGGCCTTAGAGATTTTCCTTCATCCCTGAGATTTGGGGGACAGGATGGGCGGGGAGGGCAGAGGCAGATCAGGGTAGCAGAGGCAGAGCAGGGGAGCAGAGGCAGAGCAGGGGGAGCAAAGGCAGATCAGGGAGGGCAGAGGCAGAGGGGGGGAGCAGAGGCAGATCAGGGAGGGCAGAGGCAGATCAGGAGGAGCAGAGGCAGATCAGGGAGGGCAGAGGCAGAGCAGGGGAGCAGAGGCAGATCAGGGAGGGCAGAGGCAGATCAGGGAGGGCAGAGGCAGAGCAGGCAGCCCAGGTCGGGGTGGCCACAGTGCTCCTTGGTTCTGGAGCAAGAGATCTGACAGTCAGGAGGGTTCTGTTCATCTTGGGGTGTGGGGGGAAAGAATGAAAATAAATCGTTGTGTACGGAGGCAGAGCGAGATCCCGCAGACGGGGTTTCCAACAATTTCAGGATGTAATTGTTACAGGGAATTCCAGCTGGATAAAGGCTGAAATATTTGAACTGCATTTACAGCAGTGTCTGTCTTCCCTTCCCGCTAAGTATCTGTGATGCCCTGTGCTGGGGCTACTCTTTCTCTGATAAAATGTTTTTTAACAAGGCACAGAATCATTTAGGTTGGAAAAGTCCTCTGAGATCGTCAAGTCCAAGCTATCACTGATCACCACCCTGTCAACCAGACTGTGGCACCAAGAGCCACGTCCAGTCTCTCCTTAAACATCTCCAGGGATGGTGACTCTGCCACCTCCCTGGGCAGCCCCTTCCAATGTCAAATCACCCTTTCTGTGAGGAAATTCCTTCTGAAGTCCTTCAGTACAGCTCCTTCCACTGCCATTGCAGTGTTTGCAGAGGTACCTTTTGCAATGGTGTTCCTTCTGTAAAAGTTGAAAAGCCTAGAATTGCTGTTCCTGATAGACAAGTGCTTTGAATTTGAATTTTGAGCCTTATTTGAAGGGTTGTTTCTGTAGTGTTCCTTTTCAATAGTTTATCCTGATAGTGGATTTGCAGGTACTTCAGTTGGACTAAAGTTCTTATGCCCAATGCATCAGAGAATTTGTTACAGAGCCTTGTTTACAAGGGAAGTTTTCTTGGTGTGAAGTTGCTGGTTGATGCAATGTTAAACAAATGATCCCACGCCTGAAGTGTCTTGGAAGGTTCATTCTGGGAGAGAATTTTTAACAATTGGAGTCAGACCCCTGTAAGAGGGAGGCATAGCTCCGAGGCTGTAATCCAAAATGGAAATTCATGCAATTGAAACAAGAATCTGGGGATAAGACACGGAAGGTTGTGAAGATCAGTAATGCTGAGTGAATTATTTAGGGAGGCCCGGGAAATAAAACGATTACAGAGATAAGAGGCAGGAGTGGAGTGTGCAGTGCGTGTCCATCAGCAAGGCACTGGGTGCATTAGAGGTGGATCAATAGCTGGGAGCTGCTGGGAGGCCCTGGATCCGTGCAGGTCTCGTGTCTGACTGGATCCAGCCCGAGCCTGTGGCCCGACAGCGCTCCTGCCGGGACTGGAAGCTTTCCAGAGCCCTCCGATCGTTTTCGACCCGCGTGTGCTGGGTGTGAGCCTGCAGCGGGGCTTCTGCTCTGTGCTCTCCAGGAGCATCTCCTGCCCGGGTGGCAGAGCTGACACACAGCCAGAGCCACGGCTGGAGGAGCTGCTGCCCAACTGCAGCGCTGCTCGAACCCAAAACGTGAATGTAGGGCACAGCAAAGTCATCTGGCTCTGAAGCCTGGTGTAAAAATACATCATCTTATCCTCTGCTGGAGAAGCAGAGGTCCTTCTCTCTTAAAGGAGAATTTATCAAAATGAACTATATTGGGTTAAATCCATTTTCTTTGAAGTTGATGGTAAAGCTTCAACTGATGTAAATGGGAGTAGAATTAGGCCAGCACTGATCACTTAGGGGAAATCAAAATCTAGGCTAGAGAAAAGGCAAAGATCAGCTCTGCACAGATACAGAAATAGTTCCTGTGTGCTGTGCCACTGGTGGCTCCTGTGTGCTTCAGTTTGAGTTGGAGGGCTCATTTCTAGGGCAAATGTCACTGAAATCACTGCACCCAGGGTGACACCAAGTCAGTGGTTCCCTCTGTGGGATGCTGGGATGGTGCAGCTCCAGCTGCAGCCCAGCACTTCTCCCTGGGGACAGTCTGCTCCCAGACACGGTCAGAGCTGTGGTGTGGGGCCTTGAGGAGCCCTCTGCCACCACGAGAACCTCACTCTCTGGGTTCCCTTCCTGACAACTCGTGAGTCAGGACAAACACTTCCAGCTTTGGGATTTGTAGTGCTGAGGTACTAAACAGTTTAAGTGCCAATGGTCCTAAAGGCTTCAGCAAACGGATTTACCACCACCATCCCTCACCTTCTTCCTGTGCCATCTGTGCCAGCAGTGCTGGTCCCTGCAGGAGGATGCCACCTGCAAGCTGCCTGTCTGTTTTTCCCTGTGCTGGAAATAGCAATGCCAGCACAAAGAAATGTGTGGTTTTTAGTCAGTCTGGTGGTGCTGAGGACTTGAGCTCCTTTTCAGCCACGGATTTGCTCCTTTTTTGTGTCTGGGCAGGGTCTTCCTGCTCTGTTCTGGAAGAGCAGAGGGGCACCTATCCCTGGAGTCACTGAAAACAGGCTGTTTACGAGGCTCTCTGGATCTGTGTGCTGGGATGTCACCCTGGTGCACGAAATGTCTTACACAATAGCAACAGAGCTGTGCTCAGAGTGTGACTCTGGGGAGAAAACTCTGTCACAAGGAATGACAAATCCACCAGTGTTCCTTACGCAATTAAAATGGCAACTTATCTCCGTGTGATTCATGTTCCTTCCTCTCGAGCCGGTGAGCTGCTCCCAAAAGGAATCGCTCCCATCTCCTGCTCCCCTGGCTCCTGTGCACCCCTGATTTGGTGTGTCTTTACACCGACACAACCCTGGGGAGGTTTTAATCACAAGAGAATAAGCGCTTTGCGATTCCACCACGGCTCCCTGGCTGCTCTGAGCTGCAGCCTCAATTATATTAATCTGACTGTTGCCTATTTAAGCACCGTCCTACATCCTGACTGACAGTGGGGTAAACAGATTCAGCAAATAAACTGTGCTCGCTGTGCGCTCGCCAGTGGCAGATCAGGTCAAGCAGAGCAGCAGCTCGGCAGCCGACAGACACACACACACACAGCTTTCCCCGCGTCCCTGCCTCCCGACTGGGGTGGAAATGCAGAGCCTGAGAACACACAGCGCCACGAGAACACCTCTTCAAATGAGGTGTGGGTGCTCTTGGCAGCCTCGGGGCGACACTGGGGAACTGCAGCTTCCAGAAGGGGTTAAAGAACTTTAGATGACAGCCGTGTGTTCTTCCTATTCGTTTGTTTTCCTGAAGGTCACTCGAGTTGCTGTTACAGGGGTGGGAAGGGTCTGTTCCACTCCCTCTTTCCACAAATCATTTCTGACAAGGGGAATATATAAATCCTTTTTAAAAATGGCTGTGTTAGAACTTGGGAAGTTTGGTTCTTGCAAGAAGCGACAAAAAGTAAGGCAAACATAAGGTTATTAAGGAACACATCTGAGGAAGTGTTTTCTGCTCGTTTTCAAAGAAGGCAAAACAATAATCACAGGAACATATGCGGAAAAAGTTGTCTTGATTTCAAATGCTAAAAAACCTGCACTGATTTACACGGAGAGCACCAGATTGAGATGGGCTGCAGCAAGAGGTGGGATCTTGTTTGTTAATCCCCAACCTGGTGGAGTTGCTCACTGCCATCAGGAGTGGGCTGGATCTGCTTTTTGTGATAGCATGTGGGTTAGGTGCATGCAAATCAGAGACGTGGGCTCTGCTTTGATCAGTTTTGCTTAATTTTCTGAGATAAGCTTGTATTTTTATTTTTTGAGGGTTGTAGTTAAACATGCAAAGAATTGAAGATTCCCTTTTATTACCCTGGAGATTGTTGTGGGCGTGCTCTCTCTGTAAGATTTCTGATTTAAAAAAACAGATTCAGAGATTGCTTAAAATTATTAGAATTGCGGTAATTGTGAGTCTCTGATGTCTGAATTCTTTCAGATGGGTCCACAAAACACAGCTGAGAAAACCAAAGCTGTTGCAGAAGGTGTGAGTTTGCATCTCTAGGAAATCTGTAGGAGTTGATGGGTGTGAAAACCTTGGAAACAACTGGATTTGTTTTTTGTTTACTTGCAGGTTTCAGGTGTTATGTCAATGCAGGGGGTTGACTCAAAGAGATTGATCATGGAAATCCCAGTGTTTAAAACTTGTTTTAAAACTTGATCGACCTTGTACACGCCCAGCCACAGATATGACCAATAATATTCCATAGGTCAGCAATATTATGGTTAAAAACTTTGGCTGTTTTAGACACATTCAGCACTAGCCTGGATCTTTGGAGAATTTGGTAACTCCTCGTTGCCACTTCTGCCTGTAGAGGGAGAGATTTAATTTTACTGGTCCACTGCATGCATCCACATCTATAATGCCAGAATACATTTCTTTGGGGATCCTTTACTTGTGAAATGCTTGTGGGCCTGGTGTCAGAGGGAAGGATGTGGCTTTCCAGCAGATCTGTGATGACCACAGGTGGTGGTCACACAGGAATGAAGAATTCAGAGTCTTATCAGAACCATTTGGGTTTAGAAGTAGGAATTGAAGTAGGAATCAAAGTGGTAACCAACTGATATTTTTGTAGATATTTATGTGGTGTCCCTGAAAGGGTTTTGAGCCCAACAAATCAATGAAACAATGTCCCCTGGTACCAGATGGAGCTTCATAAATGGGAGCAGTCAGCTTATCTAGGTGTTTTGGGGGCTATTTCTCCCAAACATCTCAAGACACCTCTCCCAGAAATTCCCATTCAGACATTTATTGATACTCTGATAGGAAATGAACACAGGATATGATTTCATTTTCAAATAATCACTTTATAGTCAAAAGCCAGAACATTCTGCGTTGGATCAGCTTTTGAGAGGTAAAAGCAACAGACAGCAATTTCTTTTTCAGAAGCTTTATTTAGATTAAAAAAAGGTGAAAAAACCATGCTAAAAATATGCTAAATTTCTTTCGATCTCGATATCCCTGGAGAAGCTCTTCTCACAAGAACACTTGTTGCTTTTACTGTTTTAATTTTCAGATCTGCTTGGAACCTGCAGTCACAGGTGTCACTCCTGGTGAATGCATAATTAACAGCACTTAAACTGATTTAAACAGAGTGTTTCAATCTCAAATTGCTCATGGTGCCTGTTGGCTGAGGTGTTTGGGTGGAAGTCATTACACACTCACTCCATCCCCACCTCCAAACCCAGGCCTGGTCTCTTGAAAAGCAGTTGTGAAGTTTGCTGAAGGTTTTAGAACTTGGAGTGTTTCCAGTGCCTGTAGTCTTCTGACATGGAAAAAAATCTGTGAGAACATGGGAAATTTGGGTTCATTCCCCTACGGGTTTTGTTTAATCTGAGAACTGAGCTGAACTCTCTGCTGTCCAGAGAATATTCTAGTAATTAATATGCAGAATTATTTTCAGTTTCTTTTGCTGACCATTAATTCTGGGGTGGTTTGAGCCGTTTCTTACCTCACCTTCCCATATAAACTCTCTTTATCTTGCAGAATAGATACAGGGTCAACAAATGATCTATTGAATCTTGATAGCAATATGGGTATCCAGCACTCAGGACACTTAACAACTGAAATATGTGCATGAAGAAATGCAGATTATCCCCATGCCACCACCATTCACACGGGACCAATTAATTACCAGTTTTTTACAACAAATCTCTGCGAAGAAAAAAAAAAAACCCAAAAAAGAGGAAGTCACCAAAACCCTTGAAGGGAAAAAAAAAAAGAAAAGAAAATTCCAGATTTTAGTACAATACCCAGAGAGCTGGCACTTGGTACGGTGCTTGCGAGTGAATGGCGGTCGAGTTCCAAAATGGAAGATTTCCCTGAGAACCCTCGCTGTCAGCCTCTCACAAAAATACCTTCTCAGCTCAATTGTCTCTGCTTATCCCCATCACCGTGCTTAAGACATGAGGAGGGAGCTGTTCCCAAAACAGACAAGTCATTTGCTGGAAATAGATTTTAGATCAACACATTTGATTACAAGGAGAAATCAAGCTGAGCTCGTGCACTTTGTGCAACACAGGTCTATGTTCTCGGCAAGAGCCATGGTTAAAATCAGCAAACAATCATGCTCTGTAGCAGCTGAGACATCCAGATGGTCTCAGTTTATCCCTCATTAAAACACACTTCAGTGTTCCAATCTTTAGATAAAGATAGGCTTGAATAGCTGTGGCAAGGCCCATATCCTAAAAGAAAGGTCACAAGCATCCAGGCAGTTGCAGAAAATGCATCTCAAAGCAGCCCTGAGCCTTGGTTGTGTCCCAAGGTCATGGAATCATTGAATCCAGAATGGTTTGGGTGGAAAGGGACATTAAAGACTATCTCATTCCACCCCTCTGCCATGGGCTGGGACACCTTCCACTGTCCCAGGTGGCTCCAAGCCCCGAACAACCTGGCTTTGGGCACTGCCAGGGATCCAGGGGTAGCCCCAGCTTCTCTGGGCACCCTGTGCCAGGGCCTCCCCACCCTCACAGGGAAGAATTTCTTCCTAAAATCTAATCTAAATCTACCCTCCTTCAGCTTCAGGCCTTTCCCCTTGTCCTGTCACTCCATGCCTTGTCTCAAGTCCCTCTCCAGCTCTCGTGGAGCTCCTTTAGGCACTGGAAGGAGCTCTGAGGTCTCCCCAGAGTCTTCTCCGGGCTTTTCCACAGCTGCTGGGGCTCTGTGATTCCGCTGGGAGCCCCGGAGTTGATCTTATTCGTGCCCTTCCGTGCGAGCGCGAGCGGCGCTGCGGCAGGATGCCGGAGGGAGCGTGCAGCACGTGTCCTGCGCGTTAACTCCGCTCCCGCGCACCCCGAGAGGGCCCGGAACAACTCTGAACCTTCCCTTCCGCCCTTGCTGGGAGGAGGCAGCCGAAGGAGAGCAGCTGGAAGCATCTGATCCATGAGTCAGACGGTCCCAGAGCGCCGTGAGACTCATCTCCAGCTGCCCATCTTTCTTCGTGTGCTGGGCGGTTAACGAGGACCCCAGTTGTGCTGAAACCTGAGCACCTGCTGAAGGGCTTCACCGGACAGGAGCCCGTGCATCCTGCAGCTAATTATTCATTAATCTGTTAGCCATTCATTAATCTGTTAGCTCTTGATGACGGGCACGAGGGTCACTGAGAAGGATTCAGAACCAACCTGGCAGCTAAAGTATTTATTCCTTGAATTCTGATGATTTATTTCTGTGCTGCAGCCGTGCAAAATCCTCACAGGGAGTTATATTAAGGGATTCTTAGAGAAAATTCCTGTTTCTTCCTTGTTCTCCCAGGTTTTTTTCCCATATATGCAGATAACTGATGTAGCTTAAGAGATGCAGAGTAGGAAGATTAATCTCTCTTCCCCCTTGCAGCTCCTAAAGAAAGTTACAGCTTTATAGCTTCAAAAGAGAACATTTTATTTTTAAGTTGCTATTAATAGCACAGAAAATTAAAAACTCATAATGGTTAGGACGAGATCCCGATTGAACTTGACAGGGAAGAAGATATTTAATAAAAGTACCAGGCATGATGATGGCTTTAAAATAAATCTGTGTGTTAATAGCTAAATTATGAGGCGATAATCTGCTGGTCTGCTTAAAAATATGTTTGTAGGAGGATTTTTGGGATGACCCTACAGCTAATGCATGGTTGTTGGTATGTCCTGTCCTACTGCTTGTATTTTTTGGCTAATTGTATGATTTTAAGGTTGGGCAGCAACATTCTACATAGCTGTGATCGCTTTTTATCCATCAATTGATGTCTGCTGCTGTTTTATCAGCTTATTTTTCTGAGCCACCAGCTAGGATAATGTGCTTGAGGGAAAATTATACCCTACATCAGTGGTTTTGTTACAGCATGTTGTACATTATTGGTAATTTGAATGCACCCAGATAAAAATAGAAAGGTTAAGTAGTTTTCCAAATGTTGCTTCTGTGAAGCAGAAAGAGAGTAATGTCTGTACTCATACATGTTTCTGAGGGAAGAATGGGTTTTTTATTTTATTTTCCCTTTGCTAAAACTGATGCTTTCCCTCAAGCTGAATGTAGGGAACGCTTGGCTTTGGAAATTTCTCTTCCCAAACCCTTTTTTTTTTTTAATTCTTCCCGATGGATGTTTAAGTTTAATGAGCCGGTTTTCAGCATTAATGTGCCAGTTCTGTCTACACATGCCTGCCCCCAGAGTGCCTTCCCGTGGGCCAGGTGGTGTGTGCTGGTGCCAGGGAGCAGAAGCCGCAATCCCACCGTGCCCAGTGCCCTCTGCAAGGGTCCCTGGCTCCGGCAGCTCCTGGGCAAGGCCCTCGCTCCTCCCTCCTTCTGCCTGGGGGCTCTCAAACCTTCCTCATCCCCCCCAGATGGTGTTGGCGGGCACAAGCAAGGCCATTTTGGTGAGGTATTTATGCAGGGCCTGTCTGTGGTTTCTGTCAAATTGCAGTTCATCATTTCTGCTCTGAAAGGATTTTGTGATTCTCCGTGCACGGCCACAACCTGGGCACAAAAGTGGGTGTTGTGCTAGGGCTGCCTGATAGGCATCTCCTTGGGATCCTTTGTGCATGTCCTATTTAAAACCTCTGCAGAACATTGCTGTGTGTCTTTCAGCTGGTGCCCACTGAGATTTAAAACCTCTTTTTGGCCGCTCTCTTTCTTAGCAGTGACCTTGGCTGACAGTTCCTATTGTGCACCCGAGTCCTGCGGGGATGGATTTTTCCCTCTCCTCCGTTCACACGGATTCTCGTGGTGCAGACTCACCTCTCCAGCACCTCTGCTCCTCTTGCCTTGCAGGGCACATGTTCTAAACCACTGTGGAGAAAATATGTTTGTATTTGATTTTCTTAGCGATTAAAAATGCAGCGGGGGCTGTTAGGTGCCATCCTATCCGAGTGCTTCCCTTTCTCCTCCCCTGGTTACAGGGAATAAGAATCACCTGTGGTTTTCATGGCAGGTGAGAGGAATCAGCCAGCTGGGGGTGGGGCTGGGGACTCTTGGCTTTCGTTTCAGCTGGGCACAGCCAAGGTGGAGGCTCTGTCTCTTCTGCTCTCTGCAAAACTGCAAAGAAATTCTTCCCAAAGCCTCACTTCCACTGCAGTTTCTGGTTCTAACTTTCTGTCGCCTGCAAGCTCGTGGCTGAGGACGTTTGCACGTGGAGCTGGAGTTCAAAGCTGTCCAGGTTTGGGTCTCTCTTTAGTAGCAAAGATGGGCTGGTGCACCTTTTAAAGGGAAGTTTTATAAAGCTGTGACAGTAAGAATTATTTAGGTGGACTTTTTTGGAGCAAAAAATAAGAGAATACGCTTGTAGCAAATTTAAGCTTTTGAAGGGAAAAAGCTTTTTTCTTCTACCACAGAACTTATTTTCCATAAGATGGAGCAAAGCTAAAAAGTTATTTGCCTTTGCTTCCGGTGCTTGCATAATGATGGCCTGAGAGTTCAGTGGCATAAAGGAGATTTAAAGAGATGCCAAGTTTTATAGGAGCTGAGCTCTGCTCTGTGTGCTGGTGGTGGTAAACTGCTGGTAGTTTATTTTTAGCAGTTTATAACCTATTAAAGCTTGATTTTAAATTTGTTATACTTTCACCTGCTGCTTTTTAATCCCGATAAATAGGTGAGCAGGGGTGGGAATGCTCTCTATTCTCATTTTGGAGAACTGCTTCCCATCCCAAGAATAAAATAGCCCAGCCTTCCATAAGGATTTTTTTTATTATTATTTTTTTCAGAAAAAGATGCAAGAGTTCTTTTCACCATTAACAGAAAGAAAATGTAGATATATGTTCAGAAAAGCAGATTATAGCCTGCAGTTTCCTTTTTCAGCCTTTATGGGAATGGTGCAAATGAAAAACGTGCCTCTTCCAATTCCACTTGCATGTATTTCTATTCAGTCATTAAATAACAATGTATTGTTTGGGTTTTTTAACAACCAGATGATTTACTTTCATATTTCATGTTCTTCCTGTTTCATTTTTCTGCTTGCACTCACTTTGCATGGAAGCTGCATTTTCTGGATCTCAATAACAACCAATGGTGCTGCACTAAAAGCTTCAGTATTGGCTTCATGTCTTTATATCTTTACTTAATATTATAAGAAAATGCCTCTGGCAGTGCAACTGGGTGGCAGAAGAGAGGTCTGCAAATTTAGACTGGAATGGAAGTTGGTTCAGTTTGTTTAGGGGTTTTAGTTTCATTTTTTTCTTCTTTTTTTCCTTTCATTTTTTCCCCCGGACCAGCTGTTTCTCATGATCTCTTTGATGCTCAGCATTTCACCTGCTGAGCAATCACACGCCCCTGAAAAATAGGAGTAACTCCTGGAAAAATGGATTTTTCTGCTGTCAGTCTTGCCCTGCTCTCAGATAAAAGATGTCATGTGTACAACGCCGAAGTGACGGCGTTTTTGGCCAAACACAGAGATCTGGTTCCGTTTCTGTGCAGCTGTGCTGGGCTCTCCTGTCTTTTGGCTAAAGGTCTGCTAAAATCTGCTTGGATTTCATTGACTTTTATAGGCAACAATAGCCAGGCCCTTTCTCTGCTGTTGGCTGGGTGAGCTGTGTGATGCTGACAGAAGGAGAGAGAAAACAGCAGAACAAGGCCAGGGGTTTTATTCTTCTTTTGGTTTTTCTTCCCCCTTAATGGTGTCCCTTGGGTTGTTATGTAGGAATTTGAACTCCTTTCTCAGGGATATGAGTGTCAACACTGATCATGCTGCAACGGCATGGATGTTAAAATAGGAAAGGTGCTTTAACCTCCGGAGTTCAGATCATGACACAACAAAATGAATCTCTCTGCAGCTGAGCAGCTATATGGATTTCCTCAGGTTTTCAGTCTCTCTGTTATCCCACGGATCCATATTTATGGAAAACGTGATACTTGTCAACATTTTAGGAAGAGCAATCCATCAAAATTGTATTTCACATTAATGAGTGCACTTCCACCACGTTTCCTTGTCCTCATGCTCCTGACAAGGAAGGAAAAGTCTTCAAGTTATTTCCAACTTACTCAAAAAGTGATAAAATTCGGCCTCCTTTAAGTCTTTGAGATTGCTCTTATGACCAAGTCCTATCCAGGACTGGAATATTTCAGCTCCCATTTCAGAACTCAAACCAGTCGTGGGCTGCTGCAGCCCCCAAAGGCAGAGCTGGGAGCACAGAGGGTTGTGGCAGAGGAATCATGAAATGAAATTGCAGCTTATTGATTAAAAGCCTGATAGATGGTTCAGACACGGGTAAGATTTTCTTCATTAATCTCAATTTTTAGGATTGAAAGTCTCTGTAAAATACTGCTGAAAAATCTGAGAAAGGAATGTGGAAAGAGGTCAACATGGATGTGACCAATCAGGAGAAATGTCAGCTTCTACCAAAGAATTAAATATCTGGGTTAATCTCAAGGTATGAACATTAGAGAGGCCATTTTTATAATGAAATGATTAGTAATGGACTAAAAAAAGTACTAATTAGGAACCAAACTCAGTGTCCATTCTCAGCAAAGACTGAACAAAAGCCCACAAATTTTAGGTGGGGTGGAGCAGGACTGTCAGCTTTAATCAGTCTGTCAAGCCTCAGATCCTGTTTGTTGGAAGGAGCTGGAAAATCGATTTCTTTTGAGATGTTCTGGAGAATTTTCTGATAAAATGAGATAGAACCAGGTATTTGAGGCACACAGACTTCTGGAACTCCCTGAAATTTGTGTGCGCCAAGGTGATATCAGGTAAAGGTCGCGTGGTAGCTCAGATTCTGGATTTAAGAAATCTGGTATAAAACACACAAACGAAGGACAGATGTAGAATGCCTCCTCTTTTTAGTGTTTGTGTTTCAACAGTTTGCTTTTAGTGAAGCAAAGTAAAGAAAATATCCAAATTATAGCCTGGTGAGTTTGGGCTCTGCTCTTTTGTAGGATTTTTCATCCTTGTCCCCTGGGTCAATACTGTAATGACTGGACAGAACTGTAACTTTGGGGGGAAAAAGAAAGGAACCTCAGCCCGAGGGCAGAAATTTTGAACATTTTGCCCTGGAGATAATGGTGAGGAGCTGCTCTCTAACATCCCTCCGTGGTGTAATAGCACTGTAGTGTATCTTTTGGGTGTTTTCTGCTGTAAAAATGCCTTCCCCCCACTCTGGAAGTGACGCAGGGATCTGTGCTGGGATATGTTCCTTTGTTCCTTGGCTGATCACCTACTGCTTTTAGAACTTTTCGTTTAGATTTTTTTTTTTTCCACATCTGCTTTATTTAATGATATGAGTGTCTGAAGTCTGAATATCCTTAGGTTTTTTCCAGCTGCATTTTTGATTAAATTGATAACTCCGTTTGGCAGTTGGCATTCCTTGCAACAACTGTGCAGTACAAAATCAATTCTACACGAAAACATGAATTTTCTGAAGCTTCTAGAGGTGTAGAATGGGGCTTCAGTGCCCGAAGTACAACCCCAAGGAGTGGGGATACGTGGTGTGTAGGAAGGCAGTGAAAGAAAGAAACCCAAACCTGCTTTGCAGTGGGGAATTGGAGCCCTGAGAGCGTAAATGGCCGATGAAAAATAACCTTTCATTTGAGCACTGGAAGCAAAACAAAAATAAATTCGTGTTAGCACCAGCAGGGTGTGAGAGAGAGTTCTGAAAACTGGTGGCTGGGGCAGACTTTAGTGGAAAAAATCCCTTTGCAGGGCAGATCCCACCTCTGCAGGCAGAGTGAGGCTCCTACAGAGGCTCTGGTGGCAGAGCAGGAAGGGTTTCCTCTTCAGGACCTGCTGCAGTCCCCCAGAAGTCACTGATGGAGTAATTTCATTATTTAATGGGCCTGAATTGATTCCTTTAAAGCAGTTTTGTTGCTGTCAGGAGTTCATTTGGCTTTGCTGGAGCCATTTCCATGGGGAGCAGGGGAAAGCAGGCTTGGTATCAACTGTACACTGAATAACTGTGCACTGCAGCAGGGGCTGGAGGTACTTTAATTCACAACTCTCATTTCAGTTCCCCTCATTATACCAGTGCAACATGGGGGAAAAAAAATCAGCCAATTTGTGCAAGATTGTTTGGTAGAAGTCCTAAATAAATAGGCTTGTTGTAGAACTGAAATTAGTGATAATTTGTGCTTCTTTAATAAAAATTCCTTTTGTGAGAAGGCTTTTGTTGCCTTCAAATATTCAACAGTGTCTACAGGAGGCATGGAATCCTTTTTATTTATCCTACCTGATAACAAAACTGGTACAAGGAGTCTCAGCTGACTGGAGGCCCAGGTCCATGCTGAAAGACTGAAACAGTTTTTAAGGGATTATAACACGTAGCTGCCTGTGGGTTTTTAAAAAATGTTTTAATTTTGTAATATTTTAAAAATAACACTTTAACTTAATTGTCTTAATGCCATCCTATTAGCAGGGGAAATATATCACTGTCTAAAAACAAGGACTGAATGAAGCATCCAGTGTCTCCTCTGTGTGTGCTCAGCGTGAATGAGTTATCCCAGAATCACAGAGTGGTTGGGGTTGGAAAGGACCCTAAGGACCATTTTATTCCAGCTCCTTCCTCGGGCAGGGACTCCTTCCACGATCCCAGGTTGCTCCAAGCCCTGCCCAAGCTGACCTTGAACACTTCCAGGGATGGGGCAGCCACAGCTTCTCTGCAGATGGACAGATTAACTTAATGCAACTTGAACTTCGCTAAGAATTTTCGGGATGAGGTCAGGAATATTTTCAGACAACGCTTTAGCTACAAGGTTCGGTTTCTCTTTCTTTACCTACTTTTGGATTCCTGGTATTAAACAAAATGTCACGCTTTGGAAGGTGCCAACCAGCTTTTACTCAGGTGGTGTGTTTCCTTAGCTCCTCCTGCATCTTGTGCGTTCCTGATAATTGTGCTTCAAAGTCAGTGTGGGGATTTTTTTTAAGTGAGTGTGAGTTTAGGCATTGTTGGGTGCATTGAATCAGCTTTGCTGGCCGCTGGATAGAGAATGCATTCCTCATTCTGCTCCATGAGGATTGTGTTCACAAGTGGATGGACATTTTGGTTCTGACATGAAAAGATGCCGCAGCTGGGCCACACTTGATTTGTTTCACACATCTGGAGGCCTCTACGGAGCAGGTTATGGTTTTCCTTCTCAGCTCTTTTCCCCTTGCAGAGCTCTGCTGTGAGGTTTTCCTTCTCTGCAAGCAGTTGTTGCCCTGCTGCTCCCAGCGCAGAGTTCACGGAACTGCAGTCTCAAAACAACCCCTTTCAGATGATTTTGCTCAGACTCAAGGGAAAATTCCCTTAAATCTGCATCCAGTCCTGTTTTGTCAAGGAATGGTATTAGGGAATACAGATGAATCTGGTTATGCACCTTGTTCTCACTAAAATGTGACACTGTGCTGCTTTTTCCCCCTTTCTTGGGGGTTCTCTATAGAGCCCAGCTGGAATTTTGTTTACAGCCAGCTAAAGTCCACGTGGGGCAGTGGTGCTCCCTGTGGAAGGGTGGGAACTGCGAATCCCCGGAGTTTAATCCCCAGAGAACCAGCTGTGTGCTCCCTTCCAGCTGCACCAGGGGTGAACAGAGCCTGGGCTTTGCTGATCCCTCTGCCCTGGCTGGGAGTCGTCCCCCTTTATCCTGCAGTGCAAGCAGCTCCTCCACCAGCAGATTGGGAGATCGGGGCTGCCCTAATCTCAGGTGGCAGTTTAGAGGAAACAGTCAAATTAGGAATATATCCTCACTGTTCTGACCCATCGTGACTCCATTATTTGTCCAGACTCCGAAATGCAAGCCCTGTGACGCTGCCCTGGTGTAGTCTGGCTCATTGCATTGCTGTTAACTTTCCTGCCAGTGGAAGCCCGAATGAAATCAGATGTCAGCATACTCGGGGATGGTATCTGCATTCTAACACACTGGGAAAATATTTACAAGCTTCCAAGATGAGACTTTTCCTGATTAGGGAAATCAAAGAATAGTTTTCCCAGCAGGCCTGCAGTTAGCTCATCCAAATTGCTCCTGTTTTAATTGGCGTGCATTTCCTCTAAGCAGCTAGGAGATGAAAAATATTTGACTTGGGCTCTACAGGACTGGAAGGCTCTTCCCCCAGATACAGCCACTATTGGAAACAAAACCCAACCAAACAGCAGCCAGCCTAAGTTTATATTGCATTTGTACAACAAATACCCATCGTTGACAAGATCCCAGACCAAGTTGCGGATGGATATTCTGACTTTTTAATGAGGAAAATAAGGGTGGTACTTTACTCAGGTGTTGTGGTGTGTGAAGTCTTTTGTTACCTGAGTTGTATCTAAGTGGGCTGTGATTTTTATCTCTGCTCCACAGCATTCTGTGGTTTTCAAACTGCACTTTGGGACATCTTTTACTCAGTTTTCTAGTTTCAGAAGCATTGGGAAGAATAAGTAAAAACAACCTTCGTTAAAAGTTGTTTGTCTTTGTTAAAAGACTGCTTTTGTCTGGGAGAAGAAATTACATTGCGCGTGAAATTCATTTAGTGGAGTTTTTATTTCTCTTCTGCTGAACGTGTCTGAGGAGGGACGTTTTCCCTCTAAGTTGTTCTCACAGGGAATGATGAGACCAAATCTGCCTCATGGAGGAGGAGGTGACCCTGTTCTAGGATGGTGTGGAAAGCCATGCTCTCTTTATATTGCAGGAGACTTTTGGTTATGAGTTAAACCCACCATGGATAGACCAGAGAAAGCAGCACCCAGAGCCTGAAATCCAGTTCACTTTATTTATTGGGTCATTAGGATATTAGATCATTTTGATTGAAAGATGTGCCAGCATCACCTCCTTTAATCAGGATTTCTTGGTAGTTCACCTAGGACATGTGTACATCTTGAAAATATCAATGTTGTGTGTTTTGTGAAATAGTCCCTTCCCTCTCCTCCACCCAAAAGAACAGCAAACAAAGAAACCCCCACCCAAACCCAGTGCAACGCTGGGGTTTCTTGAGGATGAGACTCCTAATTTCCTCCAGTTCTGGTAACTGGATGTATTTTGGAGATGCAAAGCCCCACGATGGGAATATTGCCACGTGCCAGCCACAGCTTTTCTATTCCTCAGCTTTTGGTGAGGGAATATTCAACATTCACCGCTTAGGAGGGGTGAGATGGTCGTGTGTCAGTCCTGCCAGCCTGGCAAGGGGCCTGGGCTTTTCCTCGGGGAGATTCGGGGATGGAATGGAGCCTGAGTATCCTGTTCCACGGGATTAGGGGCTGCCTTAGCAGGGAATAATGCCAGTCACGCTCTGTGCCCGCTGCGGTTCGCCACCTGCCTCTCAGAAACGTGAGGTGGTGTTTCCCTGGTGGCACAGCATTAGGTGAGTCACGAGCAGCACAGGCTCCCAGTGATTTGGTTTGGAAGCTCTGGAGGAAGTGTGAACTTCATATTTGTTGTTTATTGATTAATATTTCATCGGAGGTGAAATTAAAAATTAAGCAGGCAAATGACTCATGCTGAAAAGCAACAGCACTGTCTTGCTGTGGCTGACAAATGACAATGAATTTCTAAGAATAGGAGGAAATATATTGATTTATAGTGATAGCACAGGGAGCCTAAAGACATGCTTTGATTGAGAGGGGTGGACACATCCCACAGAGAGATCATGGAGAAAATGTCTTTGATGCTGTGTTTAGTACCCTTTGCATCACAAATGAAATTGGTAGATGGCTCTCTTCAGAAAATACTCAAAATTGTCTTTTCTCTGTGGTGTTATGGAACAGTTTAAGAACAACTTTATTTTATTGGAGCAATGTTTAAAATGATTTTTTTTATTAGAACAATGTTTTTGCTGCGTTATTTTTTTCTTAAAATCATGGTTGTTTGAGATGCCCAGCTTTCAAAACCCTGAACTGCACTTAGGAAGAGATTTGTTTGTTGTTTTTTTTTTTTTTTTTAAACCACTGGAAGTAAAGAGCAGCCTGTTATTTCAGCTATTTGTTATTATTACTGTTGCCTCAGCCTTTTTGACAATCAGGTCTCAGTCTGCATTTTGCTGTGGCTGACAGAGGCAGAGCCTGGGATGCTGCTGCTAGGAGGGAGGAGCACGCCGGCAGCGGAGGCCGTGGCGATTCGCTGCCTCCTGGGATGAAGCCTGCCTGACTGGGCATCTGTGACATTTCTGGCCTGCAATTTTTTTCCAAATAATGCTGCAGGCTGATGCTATTTCTGTTCAGAATACTGATCCATCCTGTTTACAAACAGACAAAGCAATAGTGTGAGTAAGGCCTTTTCTTCCTGCTGCATATGGAATTACCTAGGGTTGGATTGAGGCTGGTCAGTGCCCAGGGTGCAGGCATGGAGAGCTGAGCGTGGTTCACCATCTCCTGCTTGGCTATTTCTTGGCGAATAAAGGCCTTTTTTAGTTGCTACTTCTAGTTCCTCTTTGTTGTTTCCTGTAAAAATATTTCGTGCTGGAATTCTCATCTCGTGAACGTGAAAAGCAGTGTGCGAAATTGAGGGTGGCTGAAGTTCTTAGTGCTGGAATATACATCAGTAAATAGGATGGGTGGAAGAAATGTGTAGGAATTGGCTCCTATTTTAATTGTGGTCTGTATTATCATAGTGAAACTCATGCTTCCTTTTTTTTTTCAGAAATCATGGGACTGTTGAGGTTTGAAGCTGTAAAAGAGAGGGCTGGTAAAGGTTCACTTTTGCTAATTGAGCAAGGTAGCTCCAAATTAGCACACACACAGGCCTGATCTTTGTCACTGCAGAGCAATGGCAACATCCTTAGACAGTGGAAACAGCAAACTCTACGTGTTTGCTCAACTGTAGCTGGGTGGGAGATTAAAATTATGGCACGAATATAAAACCGGGACTTGAAACGCACCGGGCTCCTCTTGATGTGCTTTATCTGGGCACTCATTTCCACTGGGGATTGCTGTGCCTGGAAAGTTCAACACGTGCCCTCTGCCTGTGACAGGTTGGTCAGTGTTTAGGCTGCTGGGGTGCCCTTTGAAAGATCTTTTTTATTATGAAAACTATTCTGAGACCTCTAGATTAGACAGTGCACTTGCACTAACCCGCTTGAGGCAAAAGAGAAACCTTTAATCTCTGTTAAAACTCTGCGTGCCAAATATAATAGCTGGTTTCAGCAGTATTTAAACCAACTTCATTAGAATATGGGAAGGGGAAACAGGTTTTAAAGGCTGGCTTTAGCAAGTAATCAACTGTCTCCCAGATGGTCCAAATGGGACTTGTTCAACGCTGCACATGGGCAAAAAAGAAAATAAAAAAGGGGAAAAAGAGGAAAAAAGAGAGAGCCCAGCACCATCCTGTGTGTGTCTGTGCCTGCTGGTGGCTGGGCTCAGGGGAAGGGACCCACTGGGTGCCTGGCTGAGGAGCAGCTCTGCCTCTTCCAGCCCAGACATCCCAGTGCGTTCAGGCTGTGCTCACTTGCACAGAAGGCAAGGCTGCAAGATGTAATGTATTTAAATACATTCTGCATTTGTGATGGTGGCTCTCTGGTTTTCCCCCAGTTTCATTACCCTTGCACTGAAAAACGGTTTTTCTTTAATCCATTATGAAAACCGGTAGCATTTAACCCATTTTTAACCTCGGAGCCTTATCAGGGAGCCTTTGTTCTGGTCAGAGGACAGCCTGTATGGAGCAGAGCACGTACTGGGGGTGCATCCTGCACACCGGGCTAATCGCTCGCTAATTAATATTCATGACTCCTCTCATTTAGCGGCTGCTCCTGGGACTCGAGCAGCGCTGCTATTGGTGCTCGAGCTGTGGAGAGCTTTATCTAAGGCAGAGCTGGTGCTGTCGTGGGGTGGATGCTGCCGACCTGCAGCACCTCCAGGACACCCCACCGCGGTGCTGCGCGGCTCCCCTGAGATGCCAGGGTCCGTGTGACATCCCCCTCTGTCCCGCTGTTGTAATGAGCCCTTTCTGCTTGTTCCCAAAGGTCCAGAGGAAGAAATGACCATGTAGATTCTACAGCTTGGGTGCAGCATAATGGGAAATGGTGAATGGAGTGGAGCTGGTCTGCAGCCTTGAGAGCAGCCGTTCTGTGACCTCCAGTCAGTCAGGGACACCCTCCACGCCAGAGGCATCCTCCACGTCGCTCGCCGGCCACACGCGGGATTCTTTTTAATTTCTCAGATTGGAATTCAAGATTCCTCTCCTTCAATTTTTAAACACTTTTAAGATTGTATCAGCTACAACGAGTGGAGCAATATAACCAGCCACGATGGGTGACATGACAAATAGCGATTTTTATTCCAAGAACCAAAGAAATGAGGCCAACCATGCAGGAGAGTTTGGGTGCACACTGCAGGAACTGCGCTCCCTCATGGAACTCCGAGGGACAGAAGCAGTAGTAAAAATTAAAGAGACATATGGGGAAACAGAGGGGCTCTGCAGACATCTGAAGACATCACCAACAGAAGGTAAGCACTTTTCACTTCACTTGAATTTGGGGACTTTGCCTAAGTGTTCTCCAGACGGTGAAAGAAAAAGGTTTTGATTCAAACCTGAACAGAATTCTCATGGTGCTGCCATTATTCCCAACAATAACAAACCAAGAGTCTTCTAAGAAAGAAGGTAAAGCATTCCAGCTATAGCTAAAGCTGGCGTGAGAGTGCAAGGAGTGGTTTTTGTTCTAACAGCTAAGTGCATTAATTCTTCCTTCTTAAAATGACACAGAAAATCAGCACAAGTTTTAGGCATTGCAAAGAGGTGCAAAATAGTTGCTTCAAAACAGCTTCTAGGTATTTGGACGTCCTGAGAGTATGAAATGACATTTTGAGATGCACATTACGTTACTGTGTATGTCAATATATATTTTATATTTATATATAGGTTACTAATCTTCACTTACTGTATTACCATAGATAATTTTGCTTCAATCATCAGTCTGTGATTATATCAATGTTTTTATTAGTTGGACTTCTATTGTGTGTAAAATTAAGCTCCTTACTTTCTTTTGTTTAATAGTATCAATCATAACTTTCCAGGATCTATTTTTCTAAGTGTTTTTAGAGTCTTCTACCTGAGCATCTTTTATTAGTCTGGTTTCCAATGCTCATACCACATATCTCCCCATAAAGCATTGACAATGGTAGAATGTTTCCCTCTCCTCACACAAATCTCTTGATTGCCAATTCTTTCTCTTTAAGTGCAAGTAAAATTCTGTTTCATTCTAAGAATTCTATTTTCATCACTGTATTTTCATCTCCAAGGAATATTAACACTTTTGGAAATTACACAGTCTTTCAGTCTATAATATTTCTGCAGTCTTGTAAAGTAGCCAAGATGTTCATTTTAAGTTCTTTTCTTTTTCAAGAAGATAGAAGTCTTGGCTTTGTTCCATTCTCTTCTTTCTAAAATTAATCATTTAGTTACCTCCTCTGTTTAAATGCCTCAAAATACTGGTGTGATCATAAACATGTCAATTGTAGTGTGATACCATGAATTACCCCAGCTGAGGGGTCCCAAAGGAGCAGCTATCAATGCCTCAGCTTCAAGAACTCCACGTCTGCACAAAGTCAGAGCTGAAGTCTCCGTCTGAGCCGAGCTCACGGCGGTGACTTCAGTCAAGTTTTGCCAACTCATTCTAGTGGTTACCTGGTCAATGTGAACTTCAAAGGGGATGTTAATTGCATTATGTGTTCAATTTATGACATCAGGGAAACTCAATTCCTCATATCGGAACAGAGCGTATGGATCCAGCAGCGTGGCACGCTGACTCCAGCAGTAATCTATATCTGATACTGCAGATAAGGTAACTTTCCTCCCAGCATTACGTGCACTTCATCACTTGTGCATTAGGGAAAAACCTTTCCAGCTTCAAATGGCAATCAGCATAGCCTTGGAATCGTGCAGACTCCGCTGGGTTTTAATTTTCAGGTAGATCACACAGTAGGAATTCCCAGTCACACGAAGCTTGCATCTTACTTTTAATTGTTTTGCTTGGAAAAAGTCTCTGAAATATGTCTTGTCAAACTTGGAAATTTTCTCTGGAGAGAAAGCATCCGTAACAGAGAAACTTTAAAGGCTTGTGGCAAATACAAGCTTATATTTAGTTCAAAGCCCCAAGCCATTGTTTTTCTTGATTCCAAGCTCAGCGAAGAGGATATCCTTGAAGATATGACTATTCTTAGAGGAAAGAAACATAATAATTTCTTACGTGGAAATGGAATTCTGACATCGAGTAGACAAGATTTGCAAATTAATTTTGACATAGTTCTCTCTTTTGGTGTCTGCAGCAAACTGTGGATTCCTCATTGAATACCCTTATGAAAAACCACAATTTGCTGCAATGTCTGAAAACCAAGTTTCCAACCAGGCATCATTTATGGTGAAGCACATATAACATATAACATCACATATAACACAACACAACAGCACATATAACATCAACTTCCTTTGGTGTGTTGCACACCTTACATGGTTTTATGGGAAATACGGAGTAAGAATTACTGCAGGGCACTTCTTTCAAGAACCCCAATGGCTGAGCAGGAGTCCTGAGTGGCTGTGAAACAGTGAAAAGGACCTGACTGTAGAACTTGCTTCTTCCCTGCCTTGTAAGCTCTTCCAGAATTTATTTTCATAAAGTCCTTGTAATTCTGTGGGATAATTGCTGAAACAGTTACTGAAACGAAGGAAAAAAGTAGTTCCTGGCAGCAGGGACATGATAATTCAGTAAAATGTGGTCTAACCTGAATTTACTGGTTTATTTAGAAAGTGAGAAGTAGCCACGAGCTCAGAGTTGACTCAATTCATTTCCCATGTTAATATTTGATGTCCCGCCTATGGATTGATCGGATCAACCACACTTAGAAGTGTCTTTTCAAACTGTTTTAAAGGCCTTGAACTTCTCAAGTTAGGATGTCCAATGTGTAACTCAGATATCATTGACACCAGCGTGAGGTTCATTTCCCAGTGAACTCCTGTCTCAATTCAGTGTGGAGCTGGGCAAGTCTGCTGAATGTTGAGTAGAATAGTATTTGCATGCTGAATGAATTAATAATATTGTTATGGGTTACAAGAACTTCAGTCTCTCCTTTAAATTTTCTTTGATTGCTCCTTTAGCTATGGATGCAGTGGGGATCCCAGCTCTCAGTTATGCCTGAGGGATTTCCTGCCTCAAAGTGATTATATTATAATGAAAAGCTCCCATTTAAGTGCTCATAAGAAGAACCTCCCCAAAATCTATGGAAATAATACGAAAAAATACACATATGTGTCGACTTGAATTTTCTTTAAAAATATTTATATTCAGATTAGTTTCACTTTCATTATCCTAGAAATACCACATATAGGCAGGATCTAGCCCTGTCACTTTGCAAAACAGTGCTGAATCCCCCCTTGGGCAGAGCTGTGCTGACAGTTGTATAATTTTCCATGCAATTGGAGTCTCCGAGGCCCACTGGAGCATCAGTGATACCTTATAAAGGACAGCTGGTAAAATGGGATGAGTTAGTTGGATGAATACCAAATGAGGCTGGAATCCATTCTCCCTGATACTTAGCTATATTTATGCAGAATTTTATATAGTACCCACCAATTTACAGCAAGTTTTTCATCTACTTTCCTTTATAAAAATGTTTATTTCTTATAGGAGCATGTCAGTGAATTAAAATTCCATGATTTTTGGCTTAAAATACTTGGATGCTTTAATTTCCAGTGCGTGCAAAAAGCGAAGAATTCACTGCATATAGAATCATGGAACACCCTGAGCTGGAAGGGACCCGCGGGGATCATTGAATCCAACCCCTGACCCTGCACAGAGACCCCAACAATCCCACCCTGTGCATCCCTGAGAGCTTTGTCCAAAGGTTCCTGGAGCTCTGGCAGCCTTGGGGCCGTGCCCATTCCTTGGGGAGCCTGTTCAGTGCCCCACCACGGTATAGTGATGCTTTTTAAATTTTTATATGAAGGAAGAACCTTTCCGTGGTGGTATCTGTGCAACCACATCCCAAACAGGAGCTCCAGAAGGTGTCACACGTTGGTGATGGCTTCACAGCAGTACAGAAGTTTTCCCGTTGGTATTTAGTGGATACAGAACTGGTTAAGGTTCTAGAAATGGGCTGGTGGAGAGCACTGGGGGAGAACATTTCAGCTTTGTTTCGGTTTTTTTTTCTGGCTGTAGGTCTCGGGATACTATGAAAAGGTTTTATGGAAAGACACAGTATCAATTAACAGTTAACTGATAATATTTCTACTGTAGAGGCTGACTTTTTAATCATCACAACTGCCCTTAGTTGAGCTACCAGAGAAGTTCACTCTCTTTTCAAATGCATGTTTGTTGTGTGGGGGATGTAGACCGAATATCAATTAGGCCAGCTGTGGAGGTGTGTTTATTTTTCATTACTGCAATCTAAAAAGTCTTTCACAAATTTAAAGATGAGGTAAAAGATGAAGAAAGAGACTGAACGCAACAAAATTACCCAGCTGCTTTTAATGCTTGTTAGTTTTGGTTCCTCACACTCACTTCTATAAAAATGCACCTTTAATAACTTAATAGTCTGTTTGGAAGCTGCTCTTGCTGCTTCACACTGAATTGCAGTCAGGTGCACCACTGTGTTCAGTCAGCTACAGAGATGTGAAGAATTAGGAAAGAAATTGGGAAAGAAATGAAAAATATTCGATTCAGACAAATAGGAGTTTAAAACAGAAACATAAAATAATTGATTCTGTGATTGCCAGAGACTGAGCTTTGTAAAAACACACTGCCAAAATAGACCATGAATGTAGAGAAATTGGTGATAGCATCATTTTCGTTGTTAAAAGAATACACTTTTTCATGTATAAACCATTAAATATTGTCCATAAACTCAAGACCTTCTTACATTATTTTACATTTAAGGTTAGGGTGGATATTATTTGATTGATTTTATAATTTTTTTTTTAAAGCCACATTGCCAGCTCTCTGGAAGTAGATCTTAAGAGTTTCTTTGTGACGTTGAGCTGAAGTACTTTGGGAACCTTCAAAGCAGCATCTCAAAATCCCTGTAAGAGCAGACCCACTTGTCCTCTCTCCAGATCACCCTACTGCTTAATTCCTTGTCCTTATCTGTGGCGTCAAAACATCTCTTGTAGTTCAGGCCCATTTGTCAACCCCCCCAGGCCAGAAGCCAAGCTCCGAGCACACATTCAGCCCTTATTTGTCCATGTTCTCCCCGCACGGAAGGTTTGGTTTGAACAATGAAAACAGCCCTGGCCATGAAAAAAACCCCTCAGCGTTGTCAGGGCCAAGGCCTCGCGGGGTTTTTTCCTACCCCGCATGGGAAAAACCCCACGGACAAACTTTAAGCTCATATTTCACCTGGCTGTTCACGCAGCGCCAAGCGTGGCTGAGCTGGTGAGAACCTGGATAACTTGGCATATTCCTGTGGTTCCATCGGTGGGCACTGGCTGCCCCCTGAGCGCCCCAGCAGGCTCCCAGGGATCTGTGCTTGGCTCTTTCCATGAGAGGCTGGCTAGGAAGGAAGGAAGGAAGGGGGTCCTGGATGCTCCTTCGTTTGGAAATCGCAGTTTCAGAACCCCTGATGTGTATCCCAGCTGGGTTCGTTCTCCCTGGAGAAGAGAAGGCCCCAGGGAGAGGCCATTGCAGTCTCCCAGTATTTGAAGGAGGCCTAAAAGAAAGATAGGGAAAAACTTTTTAGCAGGACCTGTTGTGATAGGAGAAGGGGTAATGGATTTAAACCGAAGGAGAGTTGATATAGATTAGATATAAGGAGACAATTTCATACAGCGAGGGCAGTGAAACGCTGGGTCAGGCTGCCCAGAGAGGTGGTGGATGCCCCATCCCTGGAAACATTCAAGGCCAGCTTGGATGGGGCTCTGAGCAACGTGACCTAGCTGAAGATGTCCCTGCTCTCTGCTGGGGGTTGGACTGGACAACCTCTGAAAGTCTTTTCCCACCCAAATAATTCCGTGATTCTCTGCCTTTATCCCCGGGGGAGCCAGAGGGATGCCTGCCCCCTTGGCAAGAGTGGGCAGCACAGGCTGTGCACAGGGGCTTCCCTCCTGCACCGTCCCCACTGGCGCCCAGGGGCTCCTCCTGCCCCTGCTCTCCCCAGGGAAAAGCCCTGGAGCAATCGATGCTCGTGTGGCTCTTTGCAGCTCTGTTCTGTGGGGAAGTGCTGGTCCCGTCCCAAGTCACGGGGAGCACCATTGTCACAGGGGGCCTCTCAGGGCTGGGAACAGCTGGAAAAGATCGAGGAGAGATGGTTGTGCGCGAATAACTCGCGGCGGGTTTGCTTTGGCACGCGGGGCTGTCTCAGTCCTGCACAACGGGCCTGGCCCAGCTGTAGGGCTTGGCCTTGGGGAGGTTGAATTTGGCTCCTGCGTCCCGATGTGTCCGTGGGCCAGTGCCAGGCAGATGTGCTGCTCCAGGGGTTCCTGCACTGCCCTCCCGGGACCCGCAGGAGCTCTGGGGTGGGAGGAATGGCTCTGTACTTTTGACACTCCTGCTGTAGGCAGCGTGTTATATTTCCATACAATCACATCTCCATGTTCAAGGATTCGAAAGGGGCGCATGGAGCTTTCTTGGCAATGGCGGTTCTTTTCCTTATCTAATATTTCCATTGTTTGTATAATGGAACAGCAAACATTCTTCCAAAGGTTACCCAAACATAAGCATCTCAAATGAATGGCTCAGATTTTTCTCTGTGATAAGTCCAATTTCATTGCTCATTTTGTTTCTGGGTTCTGGCATGTCGTGCCACTTGCTGATTTACTTTGGCTTTGTTCATGTACTTGTGGAGAACTGGAGAGATATTGCATGATGCATTTTCCCCATAAAGCTTTAGAAAAAAAAAGAGATACCTTCTCCTTTGAGAATCCTAAATGGCTTGCAGAAAGGTGCTCTCTGGGTAACAGGCAGTGCTTTAAAGTGAGGCCAGGAAAGGCAGAAAGTGAGTGAGTGTCTTCTGCTTTTTCTATTAGGCAGCATCAGAGATTTTCTGAGGTCAGTGCTGATTTATTTATGTGATTACCCAGAACATCATCTTCCTCTCAATGATTATCTTACCTCAGCAGGTGCAACACTTAGAAAGGAGGCTATTTTCATGCAAGCTGAATTCCCCTTTTCCCTGCCAGACAGTGCATTAAATACATGCAGGCAGAATGTACTGACCACAGCCATACATTCTGCTCTTGTACCTCAGATTTAAATGAAGAGAGTAATAAATGGGAGTGAGGTTTTTTTTGCACCTGTTCTGCACAGGATTAGTGTTTGTTCATTGTAGTTTAACTCAATTACACCTACAATGTATCATAAGTCAGAGGAAAACCTGGCCCAGCAACTTTCTGTTGTTCTTTCCCTCTTTTCAAAGAGGTTATCACAGGTCACTGTTCTCCATAACGTGTTGTGCCCGAGTTTCTCCTTGATCTGAATGCAGTGATGCAATGCAGTGATGCAATACACTGAGTCAATGCCTTTCTGCTGAATTAATAAGTGATGGAAAGTGTTGCCATTTTATGGGGCTGTAATAAATTGATAAAGCTGTAATCTCGTTCTTAGGAGTAGTGGTTTGAGTATGTTAGCATAATCAGCTCATTCATTGTGTGAGAAAAAGAAGAGGCCAGGCCTTCAACGTAATGGGCACAGCGTACATAACGATGGGGGAGTGATCTTTGTATTCCATCAAAGCTACGTCAGCTGTCCCAGTGGCAAACTGGGATTGCGTTGGTGGTGCTCCCTTGGAAAAAAGGCAATTAGGCCTTTGCTCGGAGGATCAAACAGGGATCGTTCTGGGCTGGGGTGTCAAAGTGGCTCCTGTGCTGGGGAAGGCAAAGCTGGAGGTTGGATCAGTGCTGGCAAAGAAAGACCTGAGGCAGGGGTGGCTGCAGCCTTTTCTTGGTGTGTCCCTGTGCTGGGGAGCCTCTGTGAGGGCAGCAGGACTGCAGAGGAAAACATCCTTGGGGAGCGCTTTCCTCCTGTTGTATTGCAGGGCTCGGAAATCCATAAATACCTATAGACTGTCAGCCTTGAGTGAGAGCTGATTTATCTTCATTTTGTTCTTGTTTTGAGACGGCTGCAGGAAGAAAGCAAAGTCCATTACACCAAATGAATAATCCAATCGATGGAGCCAGTGTGCCCTTGATGGAATTAAGCTTTGCCTTTGCAGTGTATCGGAGACAGAGAAGGGTTTTTGCCTTATTTTGTCCGTGCCTTGTGAAAGCAAAGAGTGGCCATGCAGTGGTTTTGTCCTGTTGGGACTGGCCCTGCTGGAAGAGAACAGCTCTTAATTCGTTGTTTCAGCTGGCACTTGCAGGGGTGCAAAAACCTGCTCCCTTTAAAGCGTCGCCTCAAAATGTGGAGGTAAAACGACAACTTGAATCTCTGTTAGGTGTTCCCAGACATTCTACCAAGTGTCACTGCTAGCAGTGGTGCTGCTTCCAGCTGAACCATGGAAACCGGGAGACTTTGCTGCTAAAGTCTTTGTAAGGATCATCTGTGGATTGGACAGATGATGACAATGCCGTTCCTCACAATAATGAAATGCTGAATTTTGCTTTTCTTTTATTCAGCATTACATTTCTGTGTTTTCACAAAAGAGGGCTGTGTTATTTGTTTTGGATAAAACGGGGCAGTGGCTTCAACATACAAATCTAAGCTCAGCAGCCCTGCAAGTGGAATTAGCATGATTAAATGCTCATTTCTCTTTAGAAGATAATTTCTTTCAGCAGACCTGGGATAAGAACAGTGTTAGGTGCAGTAACAATTTCCTGCCTCCTGTCCCTTTTGCAATTACTACTCACCCTTCAAATCTAGACTGTCCAGTTTTAGTTTAGTTTCCATTTGTTTTCTAAGAAGTCAGAGGTTGGTGTTTGACATGCCTGTTATTTTTTATAAAGGTGAGTGGAAAATAAAGCCAAATATGTATTTTTGGCAGTCAGCTCAATGTGTTTCCAAGACAAACATATCTTCATTCCCTCAGTGCTGGCTTCCTGTAATGTGGTACACTCATAGTTTCTGTCTTGCCTTCTAAGTATCTCTAGAAATTATTTCTCCTCTATCTCCAGGAGGATTTTTTTTTTTCACATCTGTGTAGGTGTCCTGGAAACTGTGCTTGAGATCCTGAAAGCTGTGAGGACAAAGCAGCCTCCCCAGCATCCTGAAAAGCTGATGATTACCTCAGACATAAAGAACCTGTTTTCACAGATAATAGATGACATTCTCTGGCACAGCTTTCAGCAGGGTATAGTAACTTCCTTTTTAACTTTTAAAGAAGGAAGAATGCTCATTGTAAATCCCGTTCCTTGTCCTTGCCTTGGAGCTGGAAAAACAATGCATTTCAATGTCCCATCCTAATTGCCAGTCCAGAACTTGGCAATGCAGCCACGGAATTCTATTGAATGCAGAGGGTTTCAGTTGTGTAATAGAAATAGCTGGGTGTACGGAGCTGCTATTTCTGTAACAATAGCATTTACTAGCCCTTGTTTCCTCTTTGCTTTCAAACGAAATCCTTTAGGGACTGCAGATACTCTTTTCCTGTGTGGATTGTGAGCTGAGTCAGTTCTGCTAAGACTCACAAACCTGAGCTTCCACAGGCTGTGCTGCTCCTTTGATTATTCCTTTTGCATTTTGTGTCGATCTCTCCTCCCCAGCACTTTCCACAGAGGAACAGTCTATTTCAGTGTGAGGGCAGCTTAGGTAGTTACAGTCCTCTGAGGTACAAAAAGTCTGAAAAAATGAGTGTTGGGAAGGAAAACCGACCAAACTTATGGAGTGGTTCAAAAGCTGTCACGATTCTTTTCCTCTGATTAGCACTGGAGATGAGGGAAAATAGGGAATAGCCCGCTCCTTTGCAGGTGTGCTTCAAAAGGTGAGCTTGCCCTTGAAGGAGGTACAGAATGAGAGGAGAATTTTCTTAAAGCATCCAGTAATTTCCCCAGGATTTCACTTTGCCTCCATAAATGAGGGTGCAGCTCCTCGGATGCTACAGGCTGAATGCAGTTTGTTCAGGACCGTGGCAGCATCAGTGTGGAGGACAAACGCGTGGGAACGCTGTGGAATTGCAGGGCAGCTGTGCAGTTCTGATCTCAGCACAAGCACTACTCTGGGCACCTCAGCCAGTTCTTTCCTTAAACAATACAGCAAATCCACTTGGGTTTTTTGCACCATTTTCCTGGCAGTCTCGAGTGTTTGCCTCAGCTTGGAAGCTTGGGTGGCCTTTGGGGGCACCGTGGGGTTCCTTGGGTTCGCCTCACTTCAGTCCCGTGTTGGCTCCCTCCCTTTCCCTGGCACAGGAGCTCGGTTTGAAAGGAACGAGCATTCTTCTCTGAGCCATTCTGCTTTCTCTTTTCCAGTTTGCTTTTGCTTGCTCTTTAATTACACCCTGAAGTGGTTCTGCCTTCATTAAAACAGCCCTACAGTAATAGGGATTGCTGCATTACATCATCATTCTACTTTGCCAGCGGGGTCATGACCGTTGCATGGTTTTCCATGGATAGCAGAGGTCATCCAGCCTGACATCTGCAGCCAAAAATCTCTGCCTGTCCTTGAACTGTAGCGTCACAAGTGACTTTTAGCCCATGGAAACCTCGGAGAAAATCCCTCCTTGTTTGTGGTGATGAATCTAAAGAGTGAAGAGGCCGGCCGGGTCAGAACCTGTGATTTTCACTACTCAAATTGTTGAGTTTTTACTGAGAGAAAAACCTCAAAATACTGAAAAGCCCCCTCATTTCCTGCAGAAATATGGCGTAAACTTGGAAAACTATGGAAGCACTCAGGTGTGCTCCCCTGCTGGCTTTGTGCAGCTCTCCCGCGGGGGTGCTGAGCGCCGGGGCTGCTCCTTTGTTCCATTGTTTTCTCAAGCCAGTGAGTTTTTGGGTGTGTGGGGCACTGCAGGGACAGTGTGACAGAGCTCACCCTGCCTCGCTGGGGGTGTGGAGCGGGTGCCCACTGAAGTGTTCAGGACAATTTGCTTTCCAGACTTCAGACACAATAATCTGAGGGGACCACAGCGGTAAATTGTAGGTGATTATCAGCGGTGCAGGAGCGATGATGGTAGCACAATCCTCCAAAAAATGGGGGAAAATAACCCTCTCCGACACTCTTTTTTAAATGTTAGTAAGGCATTACTTCATTCTTGACCAAGAGGTGAGTGGCTGACAAAGCTCCAGCCTCCACACTAATGCTGATACAAAACTTTTTCACTTATTTACGCATTTTTAGCAAAGAAATTAATATTCATTGGTTCTAAGCGACATGATTATCTTCATTAATTAATATTCTATCCTCTATTGGTTATTGATTTTTTTTGCACTTGGTGCTAATTTGGTCCCCGTTCTTTAGTCCTTTTATCACCTTTTTCTCCAGCTTTCCAGGCCTTAGTCTCCCCTATATCTTTGGTTACTCCAACAAGAGTCTGTGAAGAAAACTAGTGCTGGCTGAAAGTGGGCACTGCTTGCAATTAATTGAAACAACTAATTAAAAATTAGTTAGAGTCGTAATTTCCAACAATTCAGTGCTATGTGAGGCTGTTACATGAGAGTTGTAGTTGGCCCTAGGAAGATAAATGCGCCTATTTTTGGTGCCTTGGCCAGCTGATGACTCCAAGCTCCGAAGGACTCTACAAATGAATTTTTACAATTTACAGGTAGCTAAGGAAACTCTGTGGGTATGTCGCTGGGTTTGTTCCCGAGGAAATCTCAGTGGTTGTGCTTACACCGCGTGTGCTGCAACCCCCAAAGTAAAACCCACAACCCGAACCCTCAGAAGTGAACCCTCATCCCAACCCTTGAGGGGTGTGCACGGTTTGTTGTGTTAGCAGGGAAATGAAACGGTTTTAGCTGAGGAAGTGCCAAAGGTCAGTCGTGTTTCCTTCAATGAGCTGTCCCTGCTGGTTTGGTTGCGTTTAGTGCTGCGGCACAGCTGAGTTCATTTGCTTCAATAGGAAATATCAGATGGCAGAAGTCATTAAGCTCAAATTGTCTGATTCACTGTTTTGAAGTGACCCCTCAGCAGAGGACAAATACACCCAGCTCATTAATGTGTGTGTGCAGCACTGCTGCAAAACACCACGTGCAAGCTGAGAGTGAGCTGGATTCGTGGCCGGGTTGGATGTTAAATAAATGTCTTTGAAGAAACAGATTTTGTGCCTTCAGCCCTGAAGAGTGTGCATGGTAAGAGATCTGCAGAGTTTGAAAAGATTTAAAAATAACTCTGTTTTAGCGTTTGCAATAGATGAGGACTCTTAAGGTAAAATCAGAGTTGTTTCTTTTTTTCTTCACCAAACCTAGATGTTATTTTAATTCCTGATGTTAATCCTATTTAACAAGGCTATCACTGTGGCATGTTTTGCCATGAGATGCTGGCAGCTCTTTTTGCTGCCCCACTTTTCCCAAAGTATTGATGCTGACACGAATGTCTCTGCAGCTCACAGCTTAAAATTACAGAGAAAAATCGGGTGGGACTTGCCGTGGGGTGGCAATCCAGGCCACTCCCTGGATGGGAACATCTTTGTGTCTGCTCTTCTGCTCTCTCCTGTCAATGTTCCCACGCTCAGCAGCTGCTGCAAGGGACACTTCACCTTCTCTGTGGGTGTGAGGTGTCCCTGTGGGGACACCCAGCCCTGCTCTGGAGTCACTTCCAGCTGCTGTTCTGGGTGCACTGGGGGCACTGCTGGCATCCTTCCCTGGAGAACCCACCGGGTGCTTCTGCGAGCCTGTGGCATCTCTTCTGTCCATGTTCATGCAGGACACAGCAAACTGTGTTTTAAATGAGGGATTGGGAATTAATGCCCTGAATCTGGGACCCAGCTTGCAGTCCCCTGGACTTCAGTGTGATTTGGGGAGACTTTCCTCCTCTGTTACCTCTATTTTGAACCTCTTAACTTGCATTGTTGCTTGAAAGTCCTGCATTTTATTTGGGAGGCTTCTTCAGTCTTTCTTGAATCTTCCTTAAAAGATTCACTTGCAGGAGGCTGCCATGGGATCTTTAAGAGAAATTTTTGCCATGTTCATCTAAATTTGGGAGGTGAAAGGAGAGGAATAGGCTTAAGCCCGTTTTCATTTTGAAATATTTTGCAAAAGTTCATTCTATTATTAAAAATCGATAGCACATGTTGACTGCCCAGGAAAGTCGTAGCCTTGGTGGATTGCAAGGACTGGTGGTGGCTGACAGGAACAACAAAAAAAAATCTTAAGTTATGTAATGCCTAGGAGGTATTTATTCATCTTGCAAATTATCCACATTTTCTGGTGTTACTGAACAATTGCAGATACTGGTGGGAGTGGTCAGCGATGGAAATGTTGCCCTGATAAATCTGAGTAATCTAATTGCCTTGTTACGAATATCTTCATCTTCCACATTTAAAATTCAGTGTAATGTTCCCTCTTGTGGACTCTTCCATGTCTGAATTTATGCTTATAGACAACCTGAAAAAACAAATATCAAAATGCTGTTGTGTTGTGATTTCAGACCAAACCATTCTTGGTTCAGCTCTCTTTGCTTTCTTCCATTGTCCTTTGGTTACAATTTCTTTGCCAATACATCTTTCCTTACTGCTCAGTTGCTTTTTGGTCTATATTTGTTTGGGGGTTTTTTGGCGTTTTTTGTTGGTGGTTTTTTTTGTATTCTACTGCTTCCTGATGGTCTTAAAGATCTCTAATTTTGAATTGGTTGTGAGATCACCCTTGTGGCCTCTTTTATTAACAGAGGTACCTCTTCCACCTGGAGCCTTTGGAGGTGACCCTGTGCTTTCAAATATTGATCAGGTCACGATGGGTATTTGTCCTGTTTGAACTTGGCCCTTTTGGCAGAACTGCATCTGATTTATCTGCTCTGCCCTATTTTTCCTGTTTGAACTTGGCCCTTTTGGCAGGGCTCTCTCTCCCTTATCTGCTCAGGTTGTTCTGCAGGATGGTGGGGATCAGTTGAATACCCCTTGTACAGCGGGGCGATTGTGGCTGCATCAGTTCCTGGCAGCAGATTCCGTGTTGACTGTTCATGACAAATGGTTCAGGATGACTTTAAATAAAACCCCTTGAGATATTGAACACAGTTGATAACACAAGGCAGGTGTGTTGAATGAGGAACTGGATGGTCTTCTGGAAATGGATGTACCAGTTTTCAGCTGAAATTATTTTAAGGCCAGCAGTGATCTTCAAACTGGGCTTGGGGCTTTAAAAACAAAAAAAAAACCCCCACCCTACCCCAAACCCAAATTACAGAGTGATTTTCATACTGTTTAAAATTAGATCACATTTTATTTCTGAATCTTTGAGAAAAATTTAGGTTGCTCTTTGCTGGAAAGGCTGTCAAGAGAAGTATTTATATAAGAAATTAATTTTGAAAACTTCTGCCTGTTTTCACTGGCTGAGATAATTAAATGTAAAAGTTACAGGCTGAAATTCAGTATTTTAAATGACAGGAAGATTGGCTACTTGTGTTTGTGTTTCCAGACAGGCCAGGATTGTGTTTTGTTTCATTCTGTCCCCTTAACCCTTATTTTATTCACACCAAAGATGAAATTTCTATTTCTTCCTTATGCAAGATAATTTAAATTTTTTACTTTTGGGCACATCACAAGAGTTTTCAATACTTTCTAGAAAAGATGTTATTAATTCAACATTTAAGGTTTATGACAAAGTTTTGAACAGAAAAACTTTGATAATATTGTTAAAATTAATGGATTTTAGTGTTTTGACTCTTTGGTCAACTGCAATAATCTATCCAGTCTAAGAAATCAAGATGTAATTATTAAAAAATTTAGTTGTTGAAATACTTTCATATCACGAGAACTGGTTTTGATAGGAAAAGATTGAAGGTGATAAGGTTTAATATTAGCAGATACTCTTCTGTTTAAAATATCTTTATTTAAAGTCAACTTTTCCCTACTTAAGACTTCTTGAAAAGCGCTCAAGGTAATTTTGGTTTGGGAACTTGGGGGGAACTCTGGAATGGCAATTTACAGAACCTTAATTAATGTGCTGAGTTCGGTGTGTGAAGCCAAGGAAGCCGAGTAGCTTTTTGGCTGGTGAGCAGGGACATTCTCACAGGACTTCTTCACAAATCCAAGTTCATAGCAGTGCTCCTGCTTTTCCCGCATCACAGAAGACTAACTGTACCCGATCCTCAAAAATCGATAAACACAAAGTGAAAGGAAGAAATAATAATTTAAAAGTAGCCGAAAGTATTTAAAAACAGCGCAGCCTGTAGTACACTGGAAGCGTTATAAGGGCTGGGGAAGCAGGAGAGGAAGTGTTGGGAAGTGAAGGTGAAATGTGTGGATAATCCAAGGATTCAGGCACGCTTCCAACCAGCAGGAGCTGCGGGAGCGTTTGTAGCCCACGCTGGTGGGAGTCAAGACCAGACAATAGCGTGGCAATGGAGTGTGGGGCTGGGGACAGAGCTCCCTCACTGCAGAGCCAAGCACTGGTTTGTTCAGTAACCCACAACTCGTTAACGGGAGCTGCAAGCAGCGCTAATTAACGAGCGAGGCCGTGTCTCTTCAGAGGCGAGCACCTGACGTTGTGCTCGGCGTTGAGTCAGTGTGTGCAGGTAAGGTGAGCTGGCAGGCACAATTAATTAAGGCATTCATCTTCGTTAGCAAAGGCCACGGTCTTGTTCTACAGCTTGTGCTGCACTGGGAGATCTTAGCAGGAAAAGGAACGGCAAATTTCACCTCACACAGGTTTTGGTTCCGGCTTGGCTGTGATTTTTGGGGTAAAAGCAGCCCAGTTTGTGCAGAGAAAGCCCACCATTTGCATGATCCTCTCTGCTGTAGGTGTAATCCATAGAGGAGAAATTGTTGGGGCTTGGGTTGGTTCAGGGCTTTTATATGTTTATTTGTGGGTTTTTTGTTTAATATTTAAGGCAAAATTGTGCTCCCAGGTACAGCCAGTTAAACATCCAGGTCTGCCTGTGGGTTTGTAGCTGTGGCCAGTGTTAGGACAGCAGGGCCCTGAAGAGTGTGGAGACTTCAACCCCGTGATCACCACTGCTCTTCATTGGCAGCAGTTCTGCCCAGTTTCTGTTCAAATTAACTCTTCTGTACAGCAGGGCTGGGCCCAAGGTGCCAGTGGCTCCCTAGGGATGAGAGAGTTTCCTTTTCCAGGAGGGTTGTGTGTTAAATAAAAGAACCAAGGAGGCCTGGTCCTTTATGAACAGCTCTGTTTATATTGCTTGAAGTTATGAAAGAATTCATTCACTTGGATCTACTTTTCAGCTGGGAATCTGTTGCGAATTTCCAGCTGGAGTCTGCTGCTCATACTCCTCCTTTCGGGAGGTGTGCTGGGAGTTTTGCCCTAATCCTTTTGAAATACAGAAGTTCCAGTCTACAGAAACACTCAAAGATTTTGACCTTTCTCTAAATCTGAAGCGGCAACTGATAAATACCACCTCGCCATCACCTGAAGAGCTGACAGCTTTATTTCAGTTATTCTAATTTAACAATCCTAAGCAACCCAGTCGCCTAAATAAAGCCCAAATGAGAGTGGTAGAGCAGCAGGCTTAGAGGAAAATTTGTGGGTGTGGGTTAATTGTACCAAAAATGATGTCTGACAGGGGTAAAATGCCTCTTTCTCAGTGTCACGTTGACTTAGTTTTGTGTGTTCTGCTCACTGCAATTTAACGTGCTGCCAAAAAGCCTCGAAAATTGTTTCTTGCTTCCAGTCTGACTTCTGATGTCCCAAAATAGAGGCATATTTTTTTTTTCTTCAACCCAGGTGTTTCTGTTTAGATGGAGTGAAAATTTAATCTTTCACTCAGAATATCTTCTGTAAACACTTATAGTGCTATTAATGTTGTACATGTGATGTTTTTATGGTATCTGACTCTGAAAAGGAACATTTTAAAGTGGAGCTGATTGCAATTGCTCCTCTCTTTCCACCCATTTTCTGGCACCTCCCCCTGCCCCCCCAGAATCTGCAATAGCAATAATACTTTTGAAAAAGGGAATTATTTAAATACTTAAGAACTTCTGGGAACCAAAATTGAAAAGAAATTTTATTAAAAGATGTGTAAAAAAATTGGGTGATCAATCAATGAACCATGTTACCATTCCCAACTGACTAAAAACTTGGAAGATATTTTTAGTTTGAAGAAGGAGAAGGAAGGCAGAATGTAGCTCATAGGACACAGTGGATTCCCAAATTATTTCCTTCAATGGGAAAACATGAACCACAGTTTTTCTAAAGATCTTGGGCTATTTGGAAGACGGTGTTAACAAAATGAGCCTCATTTGGGGAATACCATGCTTGAAGGAATTGTCTACAAAAATGCAGAGAAAGGCAGAGGTGGATTTCACTTTAAATCTTATTGTGTTCAGTGCTGATAATGAATTTGATTTTGAACAGTGCAGAGATTGTCTCTGCCAGAACAGAGACAGCAATGTGCATTTCAAATGCTGGAAATATTGCCCCTGATTTTATAAAGTAGCACTTGCTCCTAATTTAAGTGCTTGTACTTCGTAAGCTCGAGCTGCTCTACACAGAAGGGAATATATTTTACTGTGGCTGTTGTGTTTTTCACTCTGACACAAAGAAGCTTTCTTGAACAAGGTTCTGAATGAGCTTTTCTGTCGTGGAAATATTGGAGATGCTCCTGCAATTAAAAAAAAAAACCAAAGATGAAGGGAATTAGAACAAGAATTAGAGATTTTATAACAGACCACAAAACAAATCTTGGACCAGCTGTAAACTGTAAGAGAGTTAAATGAACATCCAGGGGTTAATATATGTAAACCTGCGTTGGCCACCAGGTGAAAACATCGATTTCCACGGTGAGGAAGAGTTCTGAAAGTGGGTTGTGAATTAGGTCACATCGGAGTGGCCTTTCTGACTTCTGAGCCTTGGGTTTCCATAGCTGAATTTCAACGCCCTGGCTAGTGTAGAGCATGGCAGTAATCCCGAAATCTCCTGTTTTGAGGAGGATCAAGCACAGGTAGTGTTTGAATACCTGTGAGTGGGGGCTGCCCTGAATTACTGAATAACCAAATTCTGGCTGTCTGGGACTGTTTCATTCCCATGTGCACTTTATTGACCTGTAAATGGAAGCCAGACCCATTTACAAAATCCATAGCAGCCCACATGTCAGTGATCTGCTTTCTGCTGCAGAGCAACATGGAACTTTGGTGGGATCCCAGTTCTCAGACTGGTGTGAGCCCAGCTCAGGTACCTCTGGCCTGGCTGGGGAGGAACAAGCATGGATCAGTGTGGCTATTTCTGCTTGTCATAGGTACAGAAAAGGGGCCTTTCTGCCATTTAAAAGTGAGATTTTCATCACGTGGGATCAACAGGGATGGGGCAGTTGTGGTGCTGAGGTCTGGAAAAATCCACTACAAGTCCAGGCCTTTGGGAATGGGTTTTTAGAGTCCCACCAGCTGTGCAGTACTGGTCTGATGCTCTGTATCTGAAAAGACTTCAAAGGAAAAGTGGTCAAATTACACATCTGCATGACCACATGATCTGTACGGCATCGCTTTCCAAGATGTTGTCATTTCTACTTCGTGGTTTTGCAGGAAATAAGAAGAGTGCTGGAAAACTTTAAAGTTTTCCAGCTTTCATAGAAGCTAATTGTTACAGTGGACAAACTCAGCAATGTGGTGATTAGGAATTACTCCCAAGAGACTTTTCTGGAAGAAGAATCTTGTATTTTTTGACTGTTTTGTTCAGATCATATTTGAAATGATGTTTTTCATCTGTTGTTTCAAAGCTCCAAGCAGCTTTGCTTCCTTCTTTATTCCAAGTAACTGACTAGTTGCTGGGAATTGTGAGTTATGTTTTTCTGAAGAGAGGTGTACTGAGTTTCAGATCTCCGTGTTTCAATGTCCTGCTTTTCTCAACATCAGCTGCCTCTGCTCAGCCAAAATTGCCCCTGATGTGGTGCCCTCAACTCTGTCAGTTGTCTCGCGCAGACAAAGACTCTGCCAAGTTGTGGCTTTCCCACAAATGTTCTGTGAGCTGGAACCTGGGATGGTGAATTATAGATAAGAGCACCTGAGAGGGCTGAGGTGTCCGTTCCCGGAATTTTCTGATGAAAATGTTGCCTGAAGAAAATTGTGCCTTTAATAATTGAGAAGTCTGGGTTGGGCATGAGGTGTCCTTGGCATGCAGAACGTCAATATTAGAGCTGGATGGCAGGGTATGGCCGGGACAATTTCCACCTGAATCCACCTGAGGCAGCTGCAGGACTCTCCTGGAAGGCAGAAATTGTTTTTGTGAAGTTTTTGTGAAGTCTTTTCAGAATATCCACTAATTGCAGCTTGTTACTTCGTGAAACTGGGAAGACATTATGGCCAGTGGGGGGGTACCACAGGGATTGCTCTGGAATCAGGGATTTCAGTGTGGGAACAGCAAAGTGGTTTTAGTGCCTCTCGAGGTTGTCCACAAATACTTTGTTTTGAGCATTTTGCTGTTTTTCATACAGGTTCTATTCCTCCATTAATGTTTGATTTGGGGAGATCAGCATTTGCAGTAATTTATATGGAAAAGTTTGTGTTTATGTTCATGTCTTAAAATCAGATCATGGGTGGTTTTGGAGGGAAAGTAGAAATGCCACATTTTCCATTGAGCTAACGAAGCCACTTATCTGTTGGGATATGAGACATAAATGTTGCTTTCTTGCACACAAACATTTCAGTTGCTCGGTAAAAAAGAGAACCACAGATTTAAATTATCTACAATGTGTGGAATTGTTTTCAAGAAGCCTTCTTAGCAGTATTGGAAATGAGTGGGGAATAGAACCCTTGTGTATTATTGTTAAATATTATTATTATTAGCCATGGTACCTACAGGCAAAGTGAAATTTTTTACATAACGTGTTCAGCAGCATCATAGTTTACCAGCACATTAAGACAGGATCAGATGGCAGTTCCTGGTCTGGCACTTGATTTAGCTTTAAAGTTTTAATTCTGTGCACACGTGTAAGATGCAATTCTGACGAATGTAATTCCTGTAATATTCTGCTTTTATTCTGTGATTTATTCCCCAAATCCTCGTTGTTTATAGGCAAGAGGCAGAGCAATATGCCAACAATGTGGGACAAAGGTGAATAAAGTTAAAGATTCTGTTTCAGTACACGGGTATTTATCTTCTGTAGGCTTCATAATAAAAAAGGATTATTTGTTCAATTAATTTCCAAGAACAACTTACTATTATTCCAGTAATTCTTAGCTTCACGCCATGTGCAAGATTCTTGCTGAGAGCTTTTTATGTGGAAAAACAATTTCTCTTTGTGTATTAGAATCCATGTTGCATTTGACGATAACAATGTTATCTTTATTAAATTTCCTTGTTATACCTTTTGATTTATAGCCCTCCATAAATCCTCCTTTTAAAGCAACCTCTGATCTGGTACTTTTAGTGCTCCCATGCTGATACTAAATTGTGGGCTAAAATAATAGAGAATTCCAGTTGTAATCCTGAATCATGGGAACTGGAAATTCTGAGAGATCAGTACTGAGCAGGCAGCACAACGTTTCCTGAGGGGATACTTTTTGTGGAATTTTAATATTCTAGGACATGGTAATTTTTATTCCTTTTCAGCGTTTTTGCTCAGGTGTTAAAGGATATTTTTCAGGACAAATAGTGAATGTCTGGGGCCAGGCTCCAATCGGGTCAGATCCTGCTCTTCACAGGGCAGGGTATTTGGGGCACTGTGAGGGATGTGTGCCTAATCCAGCACAAACCTGGGACTCCTTCCCAGGCTGGGAGAATCCTCAAGGAAGCTGAAATATCTGGACATTCTTGTAGTCCCTTGCCCAGCCGTGCTATAAATACCTGAACTAGGCCAGGAAAGGCAGCTCAGGTGTCCTGTGCTGGAGCAATCCTGAATATTGATGTGCTCCAAGACATTTGACAGGGGAAGGGAAGGCTCCACCTGAGTGTCTGCATGAAGGAAACAGGGAATTATCTGTTGCCACCGAGGTCTTCATCCAAACCAGCTTTATGGCGAGGCCTAAGTGTAACAGGAGAGTTTAGTTTGAATGCCAAATGAACAAAACAAATGCAGAGTTCCCAAAAGGAACCAGGAGTGCAGGTGAGTGTGGGAAAGTCCTGCCCACAGCAGAGAACAGCAGCAGGAGAAGCTCCAGCATGTGTTGGGCATTGCTCAAGGAGGCGTTTCCTAAGAGAGCTTTCACGGATTCTCGTGAGGGTAAAAGGTGTAGAACTGGGCCTCAAAGAAGAACTGTTTGTTGAGGGCAATTAAACGTTGCAAAATGGTGAAGGAGAAGGGATTTTTTTCCCCTACAGGGTTCATAGTTACACAGGGAAAGAACAGTTATGTCTAAGGCTGGCCACTATTTAAAGCTGGACTCCTCCAGTATTCACAGCATTCCAGGCATGTTCTGCAGCAGCTGGAGGGTGAAGAGAAGAGGGAAATTTTATTTCACCGTCTCTAAACCTTTCCAGCAGAGGAGGAAATATTAGAAATTACTTAAAGCGGAGCTGAGGTTCTTCTGGATCTACCGAGGAGCTGAGGGATGGGGGAGTGATGTTCGTGTTCGTCTCCTTTCAGCAGCAGCCGCTCCTGTGCGGTGACACCGGGGCTTGTGTCAACACCGTGCCGAAATGTGGGATTGAACACGGGCAGGGCTCTCCTGGACACTTCTGTGCAGGGCTCTGCTGAGGAGGACTCCTCAGCTCCTCCCTCTCCCTCCTTCCCTCTGCTCTCCGTTAGGATTTTTTGGGCAGGAGACCCAGTCCATTCTGCAGGTCTTTGCACGGAGACATCACACCGTTGTGGTTCAAACAGCCCAGCGCCACCTCTGTGGTGAGTTACAAAACCAAAGCACGGGCCCAGGGAATGATAAATGAGATCCGACTCACAAAATCAAAGCTGTGGGTGCATCACTTTTCCTGGGTGCATTTTGCCTGCCCCCCCCCTGAAGTCACCAAGCAGCTGCCTCGAGAAACAACCTGAATGTCATCTTGACTCTTTACCAATTTTATTCCAACCTGGAACAAGAGGACAACAAAGGAAAAACGCGTGCCTCGGGACAAAACTTGCCTGTTGTCATGAGTTAACAGTTAACTGGTGAAAGAACATTGGAATACTTAGAAATCAAGCTATATTTAGAGTTTATTCAGTGCAGTGGCAAGGTCGGTGCCTCGTCCCCCGTTGCGAGTGCAGAATGCAGGAGGACGAGGGTGTTCCACCACAATTCACAGCTGAACACATCCAGGAGGCTCCAGAGCAGAGGTGCCTGACTGGCAGTGAGGGGAGATTGGCCTTGGAAATCCAACTGCTTTTTGGAATAGAAAGGAGGTGCTGTGTGCAGAAGTCAGGAGTCATCTCCAAAGTCTCTAGGGAAACGCTTGCATGCTGGTAATAACCAATCTAACTCCAGACAACCTGCTTGAAGAAACAAAAGAAACCCCAAAAAACCTCAACCACAAAAGCCAAACCCAGAAAGATGCTGCTAGGAAACAGTTTAGGAAGGATGCTTGTGCCTGGAAGCGTTGGGGCTGGTCACAGGTGTGTTTTGCTCCTGTTTCTAATTAATTTTACCTCAGAATTCGGTTCTTCCAGAGCACAAAGACAATGTGTTAGGGGCTTGTCAGAATAACCGGCAATTGTTGCAAACCAGATTTGTAGGTGTACCTATTACGGATGGAATGGTCTGAAAAGCAGTGCAGGACACTGTGTATCCATATGGAAATTGCTCTAAAGAGTTTGGGGTGTTGTCTACAACTTAACCTCAAGCCTGGTGCTTTTATACTGCTTTTTAGAACAGCAGCTTCACGATTTGAAGTGCAATTAAAAAATTCATGCTAGAGTGAAATGTGGTCATTCACACTTGCATTTGGATACTCTTTAGCATTTATGTATTTGTGTGGATGAATAATCAATGTGGAACAGAACGCTCTGTCTCTTAACTGATTCCCAGTCTTCTGTCAGGGAATGAAGAGCTGATTGCACCACAGAGCAGGAGGCGTGGAGCAGGTTTTTTGGGATAACCTGTAGGTATGACAGGGTTGCTGTGCAAGTGAATCCTCTGAATAGTTCCTATTTCAGAGTTCCAAAGATTTGTACAGAACTTCTACACCTTTCCTAGTGATAAAAAGAAGTGAATAACTCTTTTACCCTGTCTTTTGACACTTTGCTCTATTTCCATAACCTTTGCATCCTGTTGTGTACTGCATCTGCTTCTTGATTCACCTGCTCCTTTGGGCATCTCAAATGAAGGCAAAGGATTTTGAAATTAATTTATCTTAATACCTTTCCTAAGAGTTAGGCTGCTAAAAGTGATGTAGTGAATAAAAGAGTTTCTTAAATAAAATTCCGTCTTCAGAGGCTGGTGAATACAGACATAAAACTCTGAATTAGGAACCCTTGTTGACCCACTGTTTCCTAAAATATAATGCTGCTGCTAAGAATATTCTTACATATCTCAGACATATTTATTTGTGATAAATAACTTTCTAGTTGGTCAGATGAGAGAACTTTCAAGGTAACAAGTTAAAAAAGGAAATAACCTAGTTATTAGTTCTCATCCCAACAGCTGCTTTACTGAAATAAGGATTTTAATAGTCTTGGGGAGCTGTGCCTGGGGAACGGCGCTGCTTTGTCAAAACCGAGAACCTTGAGGGGAAAAGACAGATCCATTTTCTCCAGACTGGTCTTTTAATGGAAGGAAAGAATAGGCAGCTGCTGTGGGCAGGGATGGACGGAGAATGTCTTTTTCAGGGGCCCTTACACAGAGATACTGCTGGGGTATTGAAAAGCATCTGATTATATAAGCCTTAAGTTGAATGAAAAAGAATGTTGCATAATTTTTAGCCTGCTTTGACTTCTGCTCTGGTGAAATATGCTGAAGTTCTGGCACCAGTGTTGGGGCAGGAGCCCACGTACCTGTCTGGTATTGGTAATGTCAGTATGGTCTGAGAGGTATTTGTAGTGCTGAGTTTATAAAATTGGGCCCCATTGCATAGTGCATGACAGGGCAAGCTTTATACCGAAAATCCTTTCTCCTGAGGTTTTATCAGTTTGATACTCTGGAGGTTACACAGTTTTTGGTGAAAATGGATTCAAAAACTCCTTTTTGAAGTCTTAACTTGTAAATAAAATGTAGTTGAGAGCACCATTGTGTGCCCTGGTGAAAGGCAGGGGGACACTGGGTTTTGTCACACACTCCCACATGTCTTTGTGCTGAAGGCAGCGTGGCATTCATGGGGCAGAACCGTGACAGGTTTTCAAAACCATGAGGTTGTTCCCGGGAATGTTTCCCAGACCTCTGGAATCTCTCAGGCACGACCCAGCCCTCTGCAGTGCCTCACTGGGCACGTTCTGGGCGTGGTTCACCTTAGACACACCTTGGGAGACCCTCAGAAAGGTTTTGAGCATTTTCTTCATTTGCAGCACTTCCAGTAAATCCATGCGTGCTCTAATAGTTCAGCTGGAGTTGGATCATCCACAGGGAGAGTTAAACGGGGTGTTAAGTAAAAAGAAGGTTGTGTGTTAACTGGCTCTGTTCTGGAAAAGAATTAATTAGTGCCTGAGCAATGGTTCATCTGTGGAGGTTTTGTTCGAGCCTCCCGTGCTCTGTGATACGAGCAGGGACACAAAGTCAGGTCTCTGTTCATCCTCCTTTGTTCTGTGCTGACGCTGCTCAGGGCACAGGGAGTTTGGCTTTTATGCTGTGACTCCCACGAATGAAGACTCCAAAGCCTCCCTGTCAGGTCGTTGGAGGTGTGTGCGCACATAAAGCTGGGAATGGGAGCAGTTAAGGGGAAAAAAAAGGTCTGCGTTTATTGCCTGAGATCTGAAACAATGGAAATGAAGCTGCACATTCCAGTTTTTCAAAGGTGGTGGAAGGGATTCAGAATTCTGACAGGTCCCAGTAGTCTTTGGTGAGCATTCTGTTCTTAATCAACTGGGATTATTCTCCTTCCATCTTCCACAAAGCTGTACACAAAATGTGATGCCCAAAAACATCGTTAAGAAAATTTAAATTTGTAATCACTTAGTAAATCATTTGTTTTTTGGTGAGATGCAGTTTGTCAGAAATTTGACATTGCATCGAAAGCTCCTGATTTAATTCTGTCAGCCTGACTTAATTTTCTGTTCTATACTTGCAATTAATGGTAAAGGTTACACCTTAGGAGATGCTCTGGATTCCTGAAATCACATTAGTGACGAGTTATTTAATCAGCAGCACTATTTAAAGGTGCTTGAAAATAACGTTGTGCCACTATGTCTGTGAGAGAGTTTGTATGAGGTGTTAAAAACACGTGCAATGAAACAGGAATTAAAAAAAGCTGTAAGTCTAAAACAGGCAGTGGGATGCTAAAAATGTAGGGTGGTGGATGTCAAAAAAGGTTACTTGGTAGCTGCTGCCTTTTCTTGAGGCAGGAACAGAGGACATTTGGTCAGCAAAAGGAAAACTGAGAAGTTTCTTATTGGTAGCTCGGACCTCCATCTTCTTTCCTAGCAGTCTGTAGCCACGAGACAATAGAAATATCTTTATTTTTCACTAGCACTGTTCTGTGCCTGCAGAGCAGAGGAAGATGGGGAATTCTGATAGTGTTTATAAAGCTGCCTGGTGGTTGTGAGGAATCCTAATGGCTTCTCTGCAAGGTCAAACAAGGAGGCAGCCTTCTCATCCGCATACCTAGAGGTACCTTTGCACCTTCCAGAAGCAATCAAAACCCTGGCCCACAGGCTTTAAAGAGCAGTTGATAACTTATTATGTATTCAACTTCCATGTGGTGCTTCCCATATTTGTTGTTTGTCTGTCTCCTGACCTTATTTGTGGGATAAAGGTGGCAGTGAACATGGAAATTATCGTAAATACTGTGTGTGCTTGAATGGGGAGAGCAAATGAATGGCACCAGATAGCAACGTTTATTGTGTCAAGTCTTTGGGATGTCATTTATGTGTAACTACTCCTAATTAGTGCCATTCAAACCAACTCAAACGACTCCAGAGCCAGATGCCAGTTGTTGCAAGGGATGAGCCTGGATAGTTGTCATTTTGTACAGTCAACTGGCACTTTGAGCTCTGACAGATCAGACGTGGGGAAAGGTTTCGGTCCTGGTGCTCACAGCCACTTTTAATTGGGAATATTTCTCTTCATAAACTCTAACTGGGGCACTGCTGCTTCTTGGGTGAGAGCTGCCCTTCCCTTGGGCCTCGGTTACTCCTCGTGAGCAGCAGGAGCTTCCAGCTCCTCCTCCGTGTCATCCATGGAAAATGGGCACCATCTTCCAGCTCCTCCTCCGTGTCATCCATGGAAAATGGGCACCATCTTCCAGCTCCTCCTCCGTGTCATCCATGGAAAATGGGCACCATCTTCCAGCTCCTCCTCCGTGTCATCCATGGAAAATGGGCACCATCTTCCAGCTCCTCCTCCGTGTCATCCATGGAAAATGGGCACCATCTTCCAGCTCCTCCTCCGTGTCATCCATGGAAAATGGGCACCATCTTCCAGCTCCTCCTCCGTGTCATCCATGGAAAATGGGCACCATCTTCCAGCTCCTCCTCCGTGTCATCCATGGAAAATGGGCACCATCTTCCAGCTCCTCCTCCGTGTCATCCATGGAAAATGGGCACCATCTTCCAGCTCCTCCTCCGTGTCATCCATGGAAAATGGGCACCATCTTCCAGCTCCTCCTCCGTGTCATCCATGGAAAATGGGCACCATCTTCCAGCTCCTCCTCCGTGTCATCCATGGAAAATGGGCACCATCTTCCAGCTCCTCCTCCGTGTCATCCATGGAAAATGGGCACCATCTTCCAGCTCCTCCTCCGTGTCATCCATGGAAAATGGGCACCATCTTCCAGCTCCTCCTCCGTGTCATCCATGGAAAATGGGCACCATCTTCCAGCTCCTCCTCCGTGTCATCCATGGAAAATGGGCACCATCTTCCAGCTCCTCCTCCGTGTCATCCGTGGAAAATGGGCACCATCTTCCAGTTCCTCCTCCACGGCATCCCTGGAAAATGGGCACTGTGCTTCATCCTGGTTGGGAGCAGCACTTGAGAATGGGGTAACCTCAGCTACCCACCCAAGAAAAAGGGATCCCGTGCTTGAAGTTTGGGGATTTACTCTTTCCTGGAGGAAATGTGCTGAAAAATAACCTAAATTAGTGACCACCTCAGCTGAAACTCTGGCGATAAATAATTTAAGAGGAATCATTCAGCGATAATTTTGGTTTTGATTTGAATGCAATTTATAAACATAACCAAAGAGCAAATATAGCTCTGCTTCAATTGACATCCAAACAGCAAAGGCTTCACTTTGCAGTGATGCTCCCCCCACCCTCCAAAACTGCCTTTTATTTAATTAAGGCTCTTCAGGAGGCTGCCACTCTTCCATGGCTGAAGCAGCAGCTGTAGTGCAGTGATGAACCTCAGGAAAAGCTGAACATCTCTGGCGCTGCTGTGAGTCTTGGCAGAACAATGGGAAAGATCCTCTTGGTACTGCTAAGAAAACAACCTCCTGGCTTTTATAGCAATTTTCTCAGTCATCACCGTAATACTCTGCGCTGGGGGGGGTTTTGATTTTAAAACCAGTAATTTTGGATGTTTCCCTAATGTAATTTAACGTGCTCTTTTTCAGAGGTATTTAAAGCCATGTTCAGGCTGCCTTTGCCAAGACAATGGTGAGAAAGTCTAAATAAGACTGAGACTTGATGTTTGCACTGCTGTTAAGAGGAGCCGAGATAGTGTGGGGCCAGAGGAGGTGCAGGTTGCCAGGCTGTGATCCCAAGGTCAGCGGGATTAACCTCCCTGCCTGAGCTCTCCTCTCTCCTGCTTGTTCCGTGGGATGCAGGGCTGGTAATTGCTGTGTGCCCTCATGACCTGGGTCAGGCTGAGTTCTGATTAATTTTTCTGTCTCACATCGAGAGAAGGACTCTTGAAAATCGAGTCGAGGTGACAGCAGTAATAGCACTCAGTACAGATGTCTCTAGAATGACTCCCATAAGGAGAAGAGGTGAACCATTAACACTTCAGAAAATATTCAGGGTATTTTGAGGCCTCTGCTTTGTGTCAAGGGAGATCCCTTGGTTCCGTGGAGCTGTGCCAGTTCTCACAAATGTTTCCGAATAGTTCCAGCCTGATTCAAAGCCTGCTTCACTCCACCCTCGGGCACTTCTCGAGTTTCTCTTGGCCATGCTGAAAATAGATTTCTCTTTGGGATGCTTGTGTGAACCAGAGGTTGGTGGAAAGAGAAGAGAATAAATTAAACATGTTTAATTTTTTACCTTTAGTACGCAGTGCTGAGTCATATCCCTGAACTGTGGAGATGGAAAGCTCAAAAAAAAACCATTCAGCATTCAGTGGAGAAGAGGCCTGGAAGGAAGGGCGATGCTAAGGAGCACTAAGGATGGTACAGAGTCCCCCAGGATGCTGGGAATGCTGTCCTGCCACACGTGATGGGATTTGTCCCATTAGCACAGGGAAGGGCTTGGGGGTCACCTCGGGTGAACATTTAGAGCTGAAGGGGTTTGGGGACCATCTCCATGAGCTGGTGGGCCTTGCACTGCTCATCTAGAGACAGGAGCTTCATGCCAGTCTGGGTCCTCACTGTATCTATTTCTTAATTAGTGTTAGCGATTACTTCCTGGAGTTGTTATAAAATTTAGGTGAATGATTATTTTTTAAATAGGAAAAATTGCAGTAGAAGAAAATTTCTCTGAGATGTTCGTTCAAAAATGTCTCGCTCAGGTTAAAGGTAGACAACAAAGACATTTTGTGGTAACTAAACTAACTTTGTGTTAAATTTAGGCACGTGGGTCGTGTCTCCTGCTTGGCCAAACACTCTGAATGCTGTAGGGAAGCTTCAGGAATAATTATTTCCATAGCTTAGCAGCACTCCTTGCATCCTCAGTGCTCAGGTCAGGGCTCATGTGAAAGGGGGGTTCCATGTAACAGCCCAGCTCTGAGGTGGTTGAACGGAATTCTGTGCATTTTGAAGCACAACTCTGTGCAAGAGTTCATCACTTATAAAACTGAAGTGCAATATGATTTTCCCAAGAGGCACTAAATCCTCACACTTCAGACAACAGACCTATTTCTCCTTAATGAGGAAAAATTCACTCTTGGCTTAACTCCCCTGAAGTTAATTTCTCTGACAATAAATTTGGCCCAATATGTCAATACAAACTTAACTCACTTGTGTTCATAGAGATTAACTCAACAGCATCTTATGTATGCCCAGAATAATTAGTTTACTGTCTCCTGAGGTTTATTTAATTAATTTAGAATGTTTTCCATTTAGAAGATACTTGCTGCAGAAACAGGTCTGCTGTAGATAAGAGAAACTGTAGCTACTCCCTCACCCTTGTGCTTGACTTGTTGGACAGAAAGTACTTGGAGCAGGGAAATTAATTTCCTTTTGTTCAAGCTGCTCTCCCTGAGCTTTTCTTATAGAATTCCAGCAACCTGGATTGGCTCCTTGCCTTAAAATAATATTCAAATACGTGGGTTTTTTTACATTTTAATAGTCCTGTGCTTCCTCTGATCAGCTAAGAACCATTGCAATACTTTTTGAAATTTGCTACAGCTTCAGAGAAGATAACTTATTTATGGGAAAGTCTTTCAGATCTGCAGTCAGACGCTGAATTTTTAAAGGCAGGGTATGTGTCAGAAGCTAAATAATTAAGATACGTGCCTTCTCAGCATTTTATTTCAAATATTAAATATTACATAAGAGATTTTTCCCTGTGGAAATCAAGTCTTTAAAGCGGTGCAGCCTTGGCCAGAAAATCACTGTATTGTACAGTTAAATTGATACATCCTGAATCCTACAAATGGTTCTAAAAAAGTTCTTAAAATATTTCAGCATTCTGAACACTGGTTCCAGTGATCCCTGTTTAGGAATGTGATGATAAGTTCTGGTTTTGACATCAGCTCACCCTTGCAGGGCTCGTTTGGAAGCTCCAGGGGAATTTTAAGCAAGCTTTGGTGTTTGGAGCAACACAGGTAGAGACCAGGCTGGGGCTTTCCATCTTTAGCTCACATAAAACCTGGGCAAGGTGTATTCCCTGCACTGCCACCCTGGGAAACATAATTCCAGATGAAACGCAGCCCTTCAACTCCCTTCTGTTGTAAACCACTGTCCTCCGCTGGAAGGAATTAAAACTGCACGAATTCTCCTCAAGGTCTCTGCTGCAAACTGCGAATCTTTCACTGGGAGTGTTGCTGGCACAGCAATCCTCTCTATCCTTACATCTTCCATAAATTCCTTGGTGTAGAATCACCTTTCAACACCACCCAAAGCTTTGAATAGTCACGCGTAGTTTCCTCAACTTTTGCTGGAATTTAAATGGATGCATCAAACATCTATGAAATGGTGGCCCAGGCAATGGCTGTGCCGAAGTTTTCTTCTCCAGCAAAACCTGGGCAATTCAAGGCACCAGGGGAAATTTCCAGCAGCTCAGGTTCCAGCCCTGTCTCCGTTTACCAGCCCTGCGGTGCAGGGTAACGTTATCCGGCCCCACTGGCAGCTCACACTGCTCCTATCCGCTGCCTCCTGTCCCCAGCACTCAGAGCTTGTTACCTGCTTGCCACTTTCCCTGCAGGAAAAGTCTTGGAAATCGCTGGTTTCCATGAGATAAATCTTCAGGAGGTTGGCTGTAGAGGTTGGAGCTGGTAGTGTTATCCCCCAGCTCTGGGGCTCCCATCTCCAGAGGGTGGAACACCAAGGCGTCAGGTTCAGCTGAGGAATTACTTTCACCCTAAGTTGCTCCTATCCTTTTGCATCCTTTCCAAAGGGATGTGGGGGTGTTTGAAGGGGGTGGGTATTTGGCTCCCGGTTGGAGCCGCTTCCCTGCTCCCCCTCACGGCTCAAGGTGTGGTGTCAAACAGGTATGGAACTCCCCTGGCATCCTCTCCGACTTCCCCACATTCTGGCATTCTTCACATTTCCCATCAGCTGCATCTCTAACCTGGAAATCCAGTCTGGCTTTCAGTATGAAAGCCTTTTATACATATATGTAAATGTATGTTATTTTCAGCTGAGCAAACACTGCCCTGTCAGTGCTGCATGCGATACACCCCCATGGTTTGGGGTTTTCTCCCCAGTTTATGTTTGTAGGAATATAAGCAGGTGTCTGCAGAAAGGTCACGCTTGCACCATTTGAGAACTTGTGTCTGGTTTTGGGAGGGTTTTGGCTTTGGAAGGCCGTGTGTGCGTGCTGTGTGATTTACCTCACCTGGCAGTCCCGAGAGCGGGGAGCGCTGGTGACGAGCTCTCTCTCATTATTTGTGAGTTGTTCGTCACTAATCACAACCAGAGCAGTTGAAGTGATTGGCTGGGAGTGTACCAAGATCAGTGCTGAGCAATCCAGGAGAGGTGACCACAGTGACCCAGGAATGGACACACCGGTGTCCTCAGCTCTGGCCGTTCCTACTGCCAGTCTTTTCATGCCCTTCTCTTGGGGATCAATTTTCTCTGCAGAGGAGGTGCCTGGTGGATGAGACAGATCTGTAGTAGGAGGAATGTGTTTTTCACTGAGTTTTCAGCACTCTTGGGATTATGAAACTTCAAAGGGAACCTGCATGAGGCAAGACAATGTGTCAATAACAGCCTCTGCCTGCTCTGCTGGGGCTGCAGCAGCTCTGGAGAGTATTCCTGTCACTCTGGGAAGCAGGTGTAACTTACCTGCTCCTGTATTCAGGGATCATCTTCCACCCTTCCATCAGCTGCTAGGGGTTGAATGAAGGGGATGAATATACAGGAATATCCTTAGTAATGATAAAAGCCTTTAAAGGGCAACACTGGGGGGTGTTCTGGAAATGAGGATGGAGCTCAGGCACCTCCAGGGATGCTGGTTCAACCCCAGGAGATCTACCAGGGTTTCCCTCCCCTTTTTTGGGTGCTGTGCAGGGCACCTGCCTCTGCTGCAACACAGTCCCCTCTTCCCCCCAGCACCCTTGGGGGAATTTCTGCCTTTGCACCTACACTGGCACCCTTCACTTGCACTTCCTCCTCCCACGATCAGGTGCTCATCCTCAGCTTGGAAACCAACGTGTGTAAGTCAGCTGCTTATATCTCGGATTTTTAATGGAAAAGTTGAACTCAAATTGGACGATAAAACACTTTGAATGAATAACATCTCTATGGGGACTCTAAACTCAAGCCTATTACAGGCCATTTCTTTTCCTTTATGAATAACGTGGGTTTATTCCTTCATTTGTATTTCCTTTCACCACACCTGTCTGCTCCAAGGAACCCAAACAATTCCATGCAGGAGTATTTAGTTTTTGCTGTTTTGCTACGTCCTGTATTTCTGGGAGATTTTGTGGCAGTAACACGTGGGGTAACATATTCTGAGAAATCTGACCCCCGGTTTCTAGACTTGGTGTTTATCAGTGTTCATGCATTACAGAGTTTGGCCTTTCGTGCTTCTAGTTTTGATACCCTTCTGGTGCTGGGAAGGCAAAGAAAAGCCAATATCAGTCGGAGTTTTGACAAAAATATTTCAAATCCCTTTCACTGGCTGGAACAAATGAGCCAAGGAGAAATATTAGGTGGTTCTCACTGTCATTTTTGATTTGTTGTGTTCTTAAGGCCCCTCGTCCATGGATTTAATTGACAGGAGTAAGTCAGTTCTCTGCACTTCAGGATTGCAGTGTTTGTGTGTTGGTTGTCCCTCTGTGCAGACTCGGAGCTGCAGCACTCAGCATCCTCCTTTTTAGGCTCTACAAGGTTTTCCTGTGATGTTCAACTTGTGGCATCTTAGGAAATGACATTTTTCTTCCCCGGCACTACAACTCTTACGGCGCCATGCGAGAGGAGTTACAACGCCTTACAGAAATCTTCCCAGGCACCGGGACCAAAACTGAGCCGTAAGAAAGATTAGAAGTGAACTTTACACCACAGCTCTTTTCACTTTCAGGTGTTTCTCAGGGTTTTTCGTTAGAAACCATTTTTTTTAATTTAATTTTTTGGGCCGTTCTTTGCAAGCAGCGCAATTAGAATAGATGAATAATTTACTTGTCAGCTGCAGCTTTTTGCTTTGCCTATATAAACATTTTTATGCAACACTGTAATTACCTTTATTGAGAAAAGAATGAATGGTCATTATTTAGACATCAGCTTAGTCATGCAGGACAGTTTGGTAACTTGTAAGTGCAATTTGTGCTTTTCCAGAGTTGTTTTTATTGGGATCTGTAAGGTTATAATTGAAGCAGCCCTGAAAAATCCTGGCTACAGAGCAGATCATACTTGAAGCTGAGGTTAAATTGCTCTGCTAGAAATTGGGAATTAAAATGCCAGCACATAATCGTTAACTAAAAAGAAATGGAATCCTAGAATGGTTTGGGTTGGAAGGGACCTTACAAATCTCGTCCAGTGCCACCCCTGCCAAGGGCAGGGACAGCTCCCGCTGTCCCAGGCTGCTCCAACCCCATCCAGCCTGGCCTTGGACACTGCCAGGGATCCAGGGGCAGCCACAGCTGCTCTGGGCACCCTGTGCCAGGGCCTGCCCACCCTCCCAGGGAACAATTCCTTCCCAGTATCCCATCTAAACCTAGTCTCAGTGGGAATCCATTCCCCTCTGTCCTGTCGCTCCAGCCCCTTGTAAAAAGTCCCTCTCCATCTTTCCTGTGGGCTCCCTTCAGGCAGGACAGAGAACATTTGAAAATAGCTAATGGGGTAGAAAAAAAGAACAACTGAGGAACACACTGATAAGAGGAGCCTGTTTGCTTTCCTGTAGTTGAGATCAGACTGTGACTTTTTCTGTGTGAAAGTATGAAACCTAAATATAACCATCCCCACGGTATTTTCTGGTGGGATTTTTATATTGCAAACTGCCAGGAATGCTTGAGATCCATGAATTTTGTTAGTTTGCTGATAATAAAAGAAAATTATTATCAGGCCAGGTTATTTGTAGTTTTTCCAAGGGTAAAAAAATACTGTCACTCGCTTTTGCAACATTTTGTTTCCTGCCGTAAAGGTGAGTGCGAGCTGTGGGCAAGAGCAACCTGCTGAACATCAGAGTCATTAGAAATCTTCGTTAGCACTGAAATGAGATTTACAGCGAGACTGAAATTAATACAGCCCCCCTACAACATTGAAAATCCTCCCACAATTGCTGAAATCCCTGTCTGCGTGTCTGTTGTTTTCTCAGCTTCGTGTCCGCAAGTCAGTGGTTATTTATTTTCTGACGGTATTTAAAGATAATGCTTTTGAACTTATTCCTAGAGGTCTGATGTTTTTTTCCCAGATCTGGAGGTTTATGGCATGAGGAGATCCAAAATAAAGGACCTTTAATGTGAGCTTTCAGCTGTGTGTAATATTAGAAGTGACTGAAGTTAGAATACATTTAATTTTCTGAAATCCTTCCCATCCACTGCAGAAGAGACAAACTGGATCCAACGTGGCCATGAAAACAGTACCTTTACTCATCCTTAATTTTGTGTTGCGTGCTAGAAATGAGAGTTTAAAACTCGTCATGCGTGCCTATTAATTCGGAATAGCCTGCTTTGGATTTCTCCATGAAATCCCTGTGCTGACAGGGAGCCACGGGATTTCTGGGCTCGGGAAAAGCTGATTTAAACCAGTGCGAGCCACGCAGGACAGCTTCACTCTCTGGAGATGTTTCCACCAGAGTCTGGTCCTGTGTTGCAAAGAGATCATATCATTTTGTGCAAGTGTAATTGAAAAAAAAAAAAGGGTGAATGCACTTAGGTGAGTTTTACCTTGTGAGCCTGCGCCAGAGCTTTGTGTTTCGTGTTTCTCATCAGTGTTCACATTCCCAGCTTGCCCCGTCCCTTGCATCACCCCTGTGGTATTCCTGCCGTGGTTCCTGCGTTTGCCCAATTTGGACATGATTTGTGTATATTCTCTCTGGCTCTGTTTGCATAAAGGCACAGTTATGTGACAGAGCTGAGCAAGAATAAACACTTCTGATCTATGGCGCGGCGTCTATCGCACAAACCGCGCCTAATCCCCGCTGGATTAGTTTCTTCTCTTTTCTCCGGGAATAAAACTTCCTGGGATTAACGAAAAGCCAAACACTGGCAATACCTGGGCATGTAAGGGTCAAGAAGGATTCTGCTGGTAATGGCCTGAGCATTATGTTATGCAAACACGAGAGCTGTAAAAGCCCAGAGTGTGTGGCTGCATTTGCTGTGAGGATAAACAATCCTTGCTACGAGGATAAACAGAACCTTTTGACCGTCGCTGGCTCTTGTACAGACCATTAACATGTAAACCTCTGCTTGCCACTGCAGTTGCTGCACGGCGATCCCGCTGATTTCGGGAATTTTCCCGGCGCTGCTCCCTCATTAGGTGGGTGCTCGTACCCACGTGCTGTTTGGGGAGGCACCGGTGGTGTTAAATGGATTTTTAGCACTTTGGATGCCGTGAGCTGGGGCTGTTGTCACCCTCTCCGGTTGCCAGTGTCAGCACAGCTGTTTAGGAAATACATCTGGAATCTTGCCTGGCTGGCTTGGGACTGGCCATGGGGTGTTTCACACTTGGCTCTGGTGCCACCACTGCATGGGAATTCCAGGGAAAATTAATGAGCTCAGAGATCCATAATTAGTTGTGTACAGCATGGGATACGCCAAATTGAGATGTAGATGGCTTCATTTTTCCATATGTTTGTGTTTTGCTGGTCTTCAATCAGAATTCAAATCCCCACTGTGCCAGAGAGTGCAGTAATGTCTAATCACGATTCGTAAGCACTGAGTGGGCACAGGAGAGGGGGAGAGTATGGGAAGCTCAGATGATATCCCACAGAACACAGATTATTCACATTTATTGGGAAACAAGCAGCCTAATGACCACACGTGGTTTTCAGGTAAATAAAAATGTTCCAGAAAGCATCCTGTGTTATCCTTCCTGGAACTGCAGCTTTTGGACAGCTTGTTTCATCCATCCAAAGGCAATTTCCAGACACAATTCTGCTATTAACAAAAATCCTCGTGGTCTGTTGCAGCACCAGAACACGTGGGGCTCTGGTTTATGCCGTTAGGAAAATTATACCCCAAAGTTTCCAGAAACACTTTAAATACAGTATTAAAGGAGTTTTGTTCTGAAGAGCAAATATCCAGTGATGTGGGCTGTGGAGTGCAAACCCAGCTTCGTTACCTGCCTGTTTGCCATTTTTTATTTTCTCCCAATACTTCTATGATTCAAATCCTTCCTGCTGGGCACTTTTCCCCCCTTTAAGTGGTTACTTGCAAGGCCAAACTTGGCCGCACCGTTTTATTTCCTGCACCTGAATGAAACAGCAAATCCAGAAAGAGCCTTTGGAGCCAGGAAAATTGAATTGTAGATGCCTCTTTTTTCTGTTTTTAAGCAGCAAGAACACTGATCCGGGTGCTCAGAGTTCCCTCCTCCTGCCCCAGGAAGCTCCCTGTTGTCCCTCTCCCAGGAAAATGTCCCTTCTTGATGAACTCCCCGGCGCTGGGCTGGGTTTTGTGCTGTAGCAGTGAGTCATGGCTGCAGAAAGCCTTTTCAAGGGCAAGCCAAGGGTGTTGGAGGCAGCAGCTCGATAAAGCCAGAATTCAGGACTAGTTCAGCACTTTCCAGCCTCGAGGAATATGGCTTGGAGAAGCTGAGGCCTCGGGAGGGGAGCTGCTCGCTCAAAGTCAACAAAAGCCGAATCTTTAGATGCGGTTCCACGTGGAAATGTTGTATTTAGGTCCTGTGACGTTGCAGCAAACAGGGTTACATAAAGCACAGCAGCTGCAGTCTGCGTCCAGGGGCAGGGGCACAGCGTGTGGCCACAGCCAGAGCAGAGTGCCAGGGCACAGAGAGATGTTTAAGGGGATGTTGTAAGGAATTTCCAAGGGGGGAGCTGACATGGTGCTTAATAACTGCCTCAGCCAGGCATTGCTTCTTTTTAATGTGTAAGGAGATTTTAAATGGGATTTACAACTGGGCAATTGCATCTGGTTTCTGTGATGTGTCAGCCCTGAGAAGTGCAGAGTGTGGCTCTTTCGGGGAGGAAGGGCAGCCCTGCTGGGAAAGGGTCACCTCTGGAGCCAGAGCTGGTGCTGGGCAGCATCCCCGGGCTCTGAACCCTCTGCTTCCCCCGCAGCAAAACTGCTGCTGCCCTCAGGGGTGGGATCAAGCTCTAAATCAGGTGGTGATAAAGTAAGCCAGTCCTGGAGGCACCTGCATCCTCAGTGCAGCTGGAAGTCCCTGCTGGCAGCAGGTGTCCAGCTGGCTTCCCTGGATGGGTGAAGCTGGGTGCCAGAGCTGGTTCCCAGCTTGGGGGGCACATACAGGGCCCTGCTGGGGCTGCACCCGGGGTCCTGTGGCTCTGCCTTCCTTCCTCCCACGACTGGATTTGGGAGGTTTGGTGAGCTCTGTGTGTGATGAAGTCAGAGGCAGCGAGTGCCTGATGCTGCAACAGGCAGAGCAAAGCCCCTTCTGGTGAGAGAACCAGGGAATCCAACAACTTCCCAAACATTTGTGGGAAGAATTTGCTCTGTGTTGGTTCTGGCTGGATGCTGACTGCATTAGTGGCTGTACTTGGTTATAGAACAATGTTATTAATTAATTTTGTGTCCATGAGAGAACAGTATATTGGGTGCATGGTTTTGCATCAGTTTATGAATCACCTGTTGCCTTCAGCCAGTGACAAAGGATTTCATGTTTTGCCGATTTAGTGTCTTGACAGAGCTGAGCACCAGGGAAGCACTGTGAAACATCCCCTGTTTTTATCAGGGCACACGATGGTCTTGTGTGCATCCTCCTGACTGCATGTAAATAAATAAAGGTGGTGGATATTTATCTCCAGGCAAAGAACTTCTGTTTTCACAGCATTAATCTACGACAGCTGAACAAACTGGGTGAATTCGAGATCATTTTCAAGATCCAGCACTTTTCATCTCAGGTCACTGGGATCAAATTCACCCTGACTCAGGATTTCCTTCTCCTGGCAAATCAGTCCAGCGCAGAAGCAGGGGGAAAGGTGAGGGGATCAGGCATAATTGGTCCCCTTGTTGAATGAATTGCTCAGATATCACGATCTGAATGAAATTGTAATCCCTTCTCACTTTTACCAGCCAGGTCCAACAGGTCAGGGTTTGGTAGGTCAGCGAAAAGGAGCTTGAATTACCCACCCTGGGCTGGATCAGGCAGCGAGGGCTGGCAGGCAGTGAACTTCTTATGCACTAAGCTTAATTGCAAATAAAGGCTGTGGCACAAACAAAGCTCAGGAAGTTAAAAGATTAATGCTGTTAGAGTCTTTTTATGTTCTGCAAGCCTGTTTCCACAATACCAGAAATTGTTCATTTTCTAATGAGGAGCATAGAAATGGAAAGACTTATTGGCACTGGCTGTTAATAGGCTCACGTAATTCTGAATTTTTCTCTTGTCTGCTGTTTTTTGTAATCCTTAAATGAGTAGAGGATTTTTGTTAACATTCTCAAAGTCTTGCAATGGGAGAAATATTTTGTTTCCTTGAAATGGCTTTTCTTCACTGAAGAAGAAATGAGCCTGCAGAGTATGTGGTACTCTTGGTTGTCTTTGAAGGCACTCCTGACAGGATATGGATATTGCTCCGTGCTGATCTCCCAAAATTTTGCTTGATTTGTGCTCCTGCTTCTAGCTTAAAGGGGGCAAACAAGCAAAAAACCCCTCCCAAAGAGGTTTATGAGGCTAAATCAGAGCTGTGGCCTCACAGGACAGAGTGCAGTGATTAAGAAGGAGAGGGTGAGCAGTGGGACCCCAGAGGGAAGGAGGAAGAACTCTCTGGTATTTATCAGTGGCATCAGTTTATTTGGGATGAAACGAAGGGGAAAATGAGGAACACGGAAAAGGAAGAGGGGCAAGATCTGTCCAGGGGATCTTTGGGAAGAGCAGCAGACACTGGAGGTGCATGGGGAGGCAGAGAAAAATATAAATGTGTTTAACAAAAGGAATGTTGGAATCAGGCAACACACAGACACACAAAGTCTGCCTTTGAGCATCCTGAGCGTTTCAGCATTCAGCTCCTCTCTGCTTTTCATTTACATAACCTGGAGAAAACAGATGCATGCTCAAGATGTCTGGCTGAAAGCAATGACTTCATCCTCAGCCCTGGTGGTTCAAGGTCTCTGCACTTCCTGCATTCCCCGGGATGATTTCATAACAGAGCAGTGTTATCAGGGCTCTTTAAACTGATAACAGTTTTTGTAAGTGCTGCTAAAGCGTCCACTGAAATTGGGTCTGATTTTCTTGCCTCTTGTTTGGTGTTAATGTGTGTCGTGCTGAAGGGATGCATTAACGAAGCTTCCTTCTCTCCTGCAATGACAATCCTCGAGGCCCAGGCTCTTCATTAATGAGTAATGATGGAACAGAGGAGGCACTTGGGTCATTTTATCCTCTAAGAGCAGTGAGCAGTCCTGAAGAGAACGCTGCAATGCAGCTATAAGCAAAACTGTACAGATGACAAAGTGCCTTTGAATCATAGGCCGTGTTTCTGGAACATTTTGGGTTTTAGGAAGATTGCCAGTTTCCCAAAGCGTTTTTTCTTAGGCACGGAATCTTTTTTTTTTTTTTTTTGCTGTTTCAGAAAGACTTATTCCAATGCCTTCTATTCTACCAACTTGGAAACCTGAGCTTCAATAAAAATAGAAAGTGTCTGATCCTGCTGTGTTCAGCAGCCATTGAAAAGGACTTGGGGAGACTTCTGTTTCATAATATTTGTACAGCACTTGGCTCGTAGTAATTTGCATAAGATTTTGGACTGTGAATTTGGACTGACTTCCCCCAAAACATTTTGTGAGAGGCAGGAACCACACAAGAAGAAATAACCTGACAAGTCAAGGAACAGAGCAGAGCAAACCCTACTCTCCTATTGAAAATCAAAATAGAATTTCCAATTAAAGTCACTAATGAGACAAGTGAACAATTCTACATTAAGTTAGGAAAATGTCTTAAGTGCTGCTTTCCTTGGGGTGAGCATAACCGGGATGACTTCATTTTTCCATCTCTTTTGGTGTAAAGAATGTAATTAATTCCTTAAGTGGTTGTTATCTAAATCTATGCCTCTGTGTTACATGATAAAAGTACTTAAGTGCTTAGAATTCTGCTCCCTTTTCGTATAATAAGAATGTTGGGTTTAGTTACTTTTTTTTTGTAATCTCTTTTTGCTTCTTGGTCTTTCTGTTTCTTTTTACTTGCAGGAATTTTTTTCTAATGTAACAACTGAAATTACTGTGTTCTCTCAACACAAATTATGTTGTGTTAACACATGAATTATTGTGGCACCCACCACGTGTGGATCAGCTCCCAGTTTCCATACTGTGGGATGAGGAGGGGCCTGGCTCCAGCAGCACCTTGGACACGCTCAGGTGGAAGTGGGCTCAGCAAACTCAGCCTGAGGGATCCACCTGTTCCTGGATTCATTCTGGATTCGTTCTGGAACAGCTATTCCCTAATAACCACTATGCATTAACTCTTGGTGGGCGTGTTCTTACTCTGCATTCAGAGTTCCCAGGAAAGCAAAGCAATGCATTAACGGGCTGGAAGTCAAATGGAATGGGTGGCACAATATAAACAGGGGGAACTGCTGTGCAAGGAAAAGGTTTCAAACCATGAGTGGTTTAAATGACCTCGCACTGGAGACCTCCTTTTCACTAAAACCCTAAACTTCCAGATGTATAATGAAGATTAATGAATAAGTTAGTAACTGTTGGGGGTATTTGGGGGGCATTAAGAAAATGTAAATTTTGTTTACTCAGTGAAGCAGCCCAAGGATGTCTGTCCATAGGAATTTGGTGCTTCTATGAAGATAAAATACAATATTTTGTTTTCAGCTGGTGTGTCTAACACAAATTTGTAAACATCTGCAATGTGAGCACACTTCTGCCAGGGCTTTGATCAGAACTGCATCCTCAGGCTGTGAATGCCCACTGGCCAAAGGACACACAAAATTTTCAACTTCTCAAACCACAGAGCACAAAATTAAAATGGAGGAAGAAGTCATCGTTAATGTAAAGAACACAAACACAGATGTTGTGACCAAATAAGTGAAGGGATTTGAACAGAGGCCCTTTCCCGCTTTTGTCACCTTGAATGGAATTCCATTGTAGCTGAGTAGTCCTGAGGGACTTTTTGGATTGCTGGAACTCCATCTTTTGTATCCCAAAAATGTTTCCCACTTTTGCTTTTGTCGTGACTGAGAACTGGGAGAACTTGAAGTGGGCCCAGTTTGGTGGCCATAAAAAAATCCATGGAGCCCTTGGCTGCTTCTGGCTCACAGCTGCTCCAGCTGGTGAGCAGGAACACCTTCCTGCAGGCTCTGACTTTAAAATTTAATTTAATCTTTGATTTGCACTGGAAAACAACCTGGAGAAGTTCAGTAGTGGTTAGTGCACTCGGATTGTGTTGGTTGTGTGGAGGGCTAATCAAGGTGATTGACAATTTGTGCTTCGTGGCAGAGAGAATCTGTTCTTTCGGGCTTCTTTTGTGCTAAACTGGGAGATGTCTGTGGGTGTTGTGCTCCTGGTGGAGTTGCGCTGCATGGGGGTATAGGAATAAAATGTTGCTCTGTCCCACCTTGGGATTGCTTTGGTCACAGCTGATATTTTCTCATCACTCAAAGGAAAGGAGTCGAGAAAACATTGTCACTTTTCACGGTATTTTTATTAACTTTCTATAAGGCTGAGAGCTCTTTGGGTAATAATAACATTTTATTGGCTCCAGCAGTGCCATCATCCCAACTAAAACCCCCTGCTCTGCTCGGTGACACCTGGACACCTTTTGTGGCCTGAACTGACTAATTACCATGAGACACGAAAGTCTTGAGACTCTCCTTGCATCTTCTCTCCATTTAATCTGGAAAATGGGGCAAGAGGGAGCTTGTTTGCTTTGCTGCATTATCAGTGCCCAGTGACTGCTGGCTCTGAGTGTACATCTGTGCTCAGTTTTGGGCTGGTCACTCGTAGCAGAGCTTGTGTTGGCGTTTTGGATGGAATTTTACGTCTCTTTCACTTCTCTTCTTCCTCTAAGTCTGTATTTAAGTTTGCAGGAAAGGCAGATAATGATCTGAGATGTACAAATATTTGCAAATTTGTGTTAAACACACCAGCTGAAAACAAAATATTGTATTTTATCATCGTAGAAGCACCAAGTTCCTATGGACAGACATCCTTGGGCAGCTTCACTGAGTAAACAAAATTTACATTTTCTTAATGCCCCTCAAATACCCCCAACAGTTATTAATTAATTCATTAATCTTCATTATACATCTGGAAGTTTAGAGTTTTAGTGAAAAGGAGGTCTCCAGTGCGAGGTCATTTAAACCACTCATGGTTTGAAACCTTTTCCTTGCACAGCAGTTCCCCCTGTTTATATTGTGCCACCCATTCCATTTGACTTCCAGCCCGTTAATGCATTGCTTTGCTTTCCTGGGAACTCTGAATGCAGAGTAAGAACACGCCCACCAAGAGTTAATGCATAGTGGTTATTAGGGAATAGCTGTTCCAGAATGAATCCAGAATGAATGCAGAATGAATCCAGAATGAATCCAGGAACAGGTGGATCTCTCAGGCTGAGTTTGCTGAGCCCATTTTCACCTGAGCGTGTCCAAGGTGCTGCTGGAGCCAGGCCCCTCCTCATCCCAGAGCTCTGGCAGGATGGAAGCTGGGAGCTGAGCCACGCGTGGTGCCACGGGAGAACGGGGTGAGCGGGCAGTGATGAGCACAGGGAGCAGCGGGAGTGCTGCTGGGGGTGCCAGAGGTCTCATCATTGCGCTGCTCCTGGGCCGTGGGATTTCACTTTTTCGGATGCTCCAAAAGCACCCCCCAGGCCGGGCAAGGCGGTCGGAGGGACGTCACTGTCGCGGCGGGAGCGAGAGCAGGTGCTTGCAGATGGCATCATGATGGCAGCTCCGTGTTTTCCTCGGCGCTCTCGCTGGTTTTCGGCTCCCCCCGCGCTGGGTGCGCGGCAGGGAACGCTGAGCCCCTGCGGCGCCGGAGCCGGGCCAGCGCTGTGTAGGTGACACAGTGACATCGCTCGCAGGAGCACTGGGTGACACTGACAGAGACGTTCAGAGCTGCCAAGTAGCAGCACTCGGAGGTAACACCTCAGGAAGATGCGGTTTGGTGCTATCTGGTTTATCTGTTGGTTTTTTTTTTTTTTCTAAGCGAGTTGGGAAAGAACCGCGCCAAGGAAGCGGCCTTGGGAAAAGTGGATTTTTGATATTTCTTTTTACAGACATCACGAGAACGTGCCCCATCGGAATACAGATTTATTCTTCTGTTTTGTGTTTTTATGTTGAAGATCAAAGCACCCTGTGAGGAATGTACTGCTTAACCTACACACGCCTGGCCTCATCAGAAACCCCCTCTTTCCCGTGCTGCTGTTGTTGTTGTCAGAGCATCTGTTATGCTATGTTACTTTTAACCTTTCCAATAGGCTTCATCAAATAAAGGGTCTGAGCTCCAGACCCTTGGAATTGCTGATGCTACAGAAACTCTGGTGATTGCAGTGACAAATAATAATAGGAAAGATTCTTCACAGAAGAGAGATCCTTTCCCTCCCTGAAAAAGAGACTTTCAGCATTCTCCAGAAGAGCCTTCTGCTGGATTTAAAAGTCCGTCTGATGTGCGTTGCAGAATGTCTCCCTCACTCAGGCCACGCTTTCCCAGGTTCATTTCCTTTATTCCTTTATCCCTTTGTTGTTTTCTCAGGCTGCCATGAGTGTCACCCTGAGCGGACACACAAAATCATGAGGAGTCTTTAGCAATTTAAGCCACATCACCCTGAAAGCACCTTCTGGTGTGAGAGGGCTCTCCATGGTACCCCTCAGCTGTATTGAATTGGTCACCTGGCCACAGCTCCTGGGACACTTCACTGGCACCAACAGCCTTTGAACACAGTGTTGTACTTGCAGAACTCTGAGCACCGTGAAGTCACTCCAAAAACTGTGACGAGACAGGGAAGAAATCGAAGGTGAAGGCTTCTGTCACCTGCGAAGAGCTGCCAGGCCAGCAGCTGTGTGTGTGGTTGTGGGTTTGTGTGGGGCCACCCAGCAGCTGCAGTCCCCAGGCTCAGTGTCCTGGTCACCCAGGGAACGTGTGGCTCCATCCTTTTCCTCTCTCTCTCCTGCAAGGATCCGTGCACAGCCACTCCCTGCTCCACTGGGACCCTTGCATTCCCCAGGCTGTGCTGGATCCATGCGGACAGGCAGAGGCTGCCTCTGTCAGCAGCACTGCTCGACTTGTGGTGTGGGAACAGGGACTCACAGATGGATTTCAAGGCCTTTTTTCCCCGTGGTTGCCACCGGCAATTTTTGTGAAGGGGTGAATTTTCTTGTAGGGTCCAGTGAGAACGGTGATAAGAGGTTATAAAAATGTGCTAATTAAGGAAGGCTTTCCCCTCTGACATTATGATGTCATTTATTCCTTGATCTTTTCCTTGAAAAATGCTTTGGACCTCCTCTGTTGAACTTCCGTGGTTGCTCCTTGCCGTGACCTGGTTGACATGTCAGTGCTTTCCAAGCCTGACCCACAGAACAGACACTTAAGTGTGGCTGAAGATGTAGCCAGGGATGTTTGGTTTCATTTAAGTATTCAGGGCAAGAAACAGCTTTCACGCTACCTGGAACAATCATGTTGTTATAACTCAGCACTGTAACCCCATGTTTTTGATACTATTTCCTTCATCTTCTCAGTCAACATCGTTGAAATGGTCCCACCTCACACCCCTGTGCTTCAGATGGAAGGAAATCAGGGCTTTGTGAGTACCACAAAATGTGCAGAGGGCATTTGTATGGTCCACTCTAAATCCTAACGTTACCTTCTGTGGGAGGGAAATCCTGGCTTGGTTTTAATAACCAAAAAAAAAAGATGTTTGAAGAAACTTCTCAAGGCTTTGACTACCTGGGAAGTGGGGATGGGGGAAGGAACACATTACATTCCCTCATTCTCTTTCCATTCAGAAGCTGAAGATCTGCGATGCTGAACAAACCTGGAGTATCCGGTGTCTGTGGGGTATCCCACTGGCTTGGGATTGTTTGGCTTGGCTGCCAAACCCTTCCATAGCCTTTAGTTTAATTGTCTCTTAGTGCTGGGTGAAGATCTGTGCTGTTACTGCTCTGGTGTTTGCATATCTAATGGAAAAAAGGATTTTTTGTTGGCGTTTTGTTATCTAGTTGGTGATGGGTGGGATGATGGGTATTTATTCTAGATTATTAGTATTTATTCTAGACTATTAATATTTGTTACAATCATTGCCCTGAATCTGATGGCTTTATTATACTTGATATTACATCATGATGGAGCGAAAGAAAAACATTTCCAGGAGCCTGGGGTACCCAAGGTGAGACGTGTGTGGATGATTTAATGATTATCAAACGGGGTAAGAGCTGAAGGAATGATTTCTGGTGGGATAATTCTCTTCCCTCTCAGCAGCCACACTCCCACTGACAGCAGAACATTTGTAAAAGAGAAATCCTGATTCCTCTTTCTTCATCCCGGACCTTGAGCTCTCACTGAATGCTTTATCAGCCTTTGCAGAAAGCTTCTTGCTATGTGCTTAGGCAAGAAAACCATTAGTCATCTTCTGCAGTGCTTGTCTTGCCTTTAATATTTGATGTCTCATCTGTTGCCCCAGTCCTGGCTCGTGTTTGTGTGCTGCACATAAGTCCAGTCATTAGATTATTATGAAATCATGGATGTGTTTCACATGAGTGGCTTTTTTGGGGCTGTTTTCAGTCACAACCGAGAACCATTTCTGGTGCTGCTGTTATTACTCATCTTATGTAAACTGTTCCTGCTGGACGGTTTCATTTCAGGGCAGTTTTACTCTAAAAAGAAATTAGAAGATGATGGAAGAAATAAAACCCCAAACGGCTGGATGGGGAAGGGAATTAAAGATGTCACAGAGCACTCCGTGCTTCTGGGCAGTAACAAACCCTGCCTGGTATCTTGCAGCTGAATGTAAATCAGGAATCGCAGGTGATGGGAATTCACTCCCCTGAACTGCCACCGACCTGTCTGGGGCAGGAACCTCAGCCTTTCCCCGCCTCATCAAACTGAGATAAAGTTTTCTAGAGTTTCTACAGATTGAGAGAGGTTCAGAGATAGGAACTCATGGCAGCAGTGCAAGTTGTTTTGTACCTGTGACTAACATTGACGTTAGACAATCAGTCTGTAAGAACAATTGTTAAGCTCTTGAGTTCCTTCATTTTTCAAAAAATTGTGGCATTAGAGAGGTATTTACACACTTGGTGTGACTGAAGTGATGGCTTCGGTTGCATCCTGTCGGAGGGAAGGTTTCTAGGAGGGTTTTTGTAGGCAGGTTGTTGGATTTGGGATGCTGAGGGGTGGCAGAGCTCAGAGGGCAGGACAGGGTGGCCGGGCCGCTCGTTGCTGTCGGATGTGAAGAGGGAGGATGATTAATGAGGAAATGAAGAGGGAGATAATTAATTTCCTGTTTCTGTGCCCTCTTTTCTGGATGTTGGCTGTCTGGATCTGGCTGTAAAATGTTTGACTCCGGGAGGTTCTGAGTCCTGCAAGGTTCTGCTCACAGGAATAGTCACAGCAGCAGCATAAAGCTTACAGAACACATGCTTGGATGACTTGTAATGCCAAAGGCTTTTAATTTTTGGATGTATTTCTTAACATTTATCTAAAAAAAAAAAAATGCAAGTGATATTAATGAAAAGGGGTAATGAGATTCATTACACCTAGAGACAGCTTTGTATTCCTGAGATTAGAAGGAAATTATTATTTGTTGAGGTTCATTCAGTAGTGAAATTCCAATTCACCTTGCTGGAATTAGAAGATGCTCTCATTAAATTCTCTCTTATTGACGGACAGCATCCTCTCAACTGACTTTATTTTAATTTGACCTGAACAGATTTCAATGTACTGCACGGAAAATCTTTTCCAGGCACCACACACAGTAAAGCTGGGAGGTCACAGAGGCGTCTCTTCCAGGGGTGAATATTTCCACTGTGTGTTTCCCATCTTTGCTGTGTGTTTTACTTGGAAACCGATCATCTTGTGTCGGTTTAATGCAATCTGTGGCTTTCCTGGTGTTTGTTTCCCTTAGATAAACAACGGCCATGAAGAATTCCTGACCTAAGGAAGGCTGATGCTGGGTTACCTCACAGTGATGACATCATTATACCTTAGGGACAAACCAGACCTTCCTTAGCGTTTGATCCAAACCACAACAGTGATCACGGTTTACTGGGAGTGTCTCCTTGCCTTCCCCAGTTCCTTAGGTAGGGGCAGTTTCCTGAGGCAGACCTCAGGAACTAAATCTCTTGGTTCCAAGCTCTTCATTTGAATTGAAAATGTGACATTTCCAGCCCTTTCAGTCACTGTTACGGGGATGCGGCTGCTGAGATTGCTGCTGAAGTGGAAGAAAAAAAGCCAAGCTGTTTCTTGCTTGTTGGAGAGGGAAAAGCAGAGAAAAACTCTGCTTCCAAAGCCAGAGAGTCAAATCCCACTAAAAATGTTGAATGGAACTTGAATTGTCCTTGTTACCCCAGCAATAACTGGGCTGATATTTCTAATTCATGTTCATGATGAAGATGTGAGAGTCTGCAAGAGCTCCACAAGCCCATGGGCCTGGGGCAGGGTCTCCTGAATTGTTATGGAGCAGCAGGAATGCCAGGGAGCTTGATGGGAAAGCAGTGGAATTGGTGAAACCAGGCAAAGAAAATGAAATAACTGTCCAGGTGATTTTTGGGGTGTTATATCTTTTAATTTCTGTGATGGTGGGAGAAGTGCTCCTCATGGGAGAAGAGAACTTGATTATCTAGGGATTTTGGCTTCAGAGATAAAACAGGTCTGGGTTCTCACAGGAAGAACTCAGGTGTGCCATATCTAATTGTTAGTGATCACTAACCAAAACAGTTGTCTTTCCTCTCTCCCTTCATTTCCACAGCATCCCTGGGAAGCCCCTCCTTTCTGTGCTGAACAAATCTCACATTTGATTTTTAAAACGCATCATTTACACGTTTTGCTATTTGAAGTTTTTATCTCCTTTTCTGGATGCGTCAGAAAAAGCACAGAAGGATTTTAATAAGCAATGACTGGTTTATTTGCTCAATTAATGCAAATGTAAATTCTTCATTCTTCGGCTCCTAACTTGAGCCAATTTGAAACATTCTCTTAAAAGTTCTGTGGTGGGTTTTTTTTCACTGTTGTGTTAGTAGTGCTGTGCTTTTGCTGTTTTTGCAGCATCAGAATCATTCTGTGTTTGCCATGCTCCATTTGGTTGCAGTGGAGATGACTGTCAGAGAAATACAATTTTCCAGGCATTAATTGAAAGGATGGCTTTATATTCAGCGTGCAGTAACTGGCAGATGTAGATAAGGAACAGAGAAAATTCGTTAAGTGGCATTTCTCCAGTTTTGTGTTCTTTTTCTCCCTCCAAAAAAGCAACAGTGCCAGATTAAATCATAAATGAATTTAAAGTACTGCACGACGTTGCAGAAAATGTTTTCTGTGCAATCGCTTTCATTCGCCCACAAATTTTGGTGAAAACTTTTGGAAAATGAAATCTTAAGAAATTACTCAAGTGCTGGAAGCATCAGTAAATTTTCACAGTGTTTCCTGAACCTGTGTGCAATATCTGTATATAAATTTAACCCAAATCTGCACATCTGTTCCAAACACTTGGGTCAAGCAAAGTTGCACTGCACAGCTTTGACCTAGAAAAGCGCTTAAATAAAATATTCATGCTTGTGTGGAGAAACGAACCTAAACCCAGCCAGGCTGTGACTTTCATTGCCACGCAGAACAGAAGACGAGAGGCTGCTGCTCGTGCTGGGAATACGTGAAATCTGAAGTCCCACTGAGCTCCTATTTCCATTCATGTTTTTCAGTCCCCATTGGTTCTTCTCCACTTCCTCGGATGTTTTATATCCTCGCACAGAAACGATGTTTTAAATTGCCTTCCCTTGCAGCGCGCTTTCGTTGTTGTCACGGGACTCGAGGGACGGGGCAGAAATAGAGCAATAACACGGAATAATTCAGGGAACGAAGTCGGTGTGTTTAACGCCGTAAAAACCCGACATGCAAAGTGGGAGCAGCAGGGGAGGCACCTCCAGGCTCAGGTGCTGGTGGGGGCAGATGTCCTGCGCTGCCCTCGCTGTGCTCATCGCTGGCCGTGCCATCTGGGCACCGCGAGCCACCTCCGGCCTCGCCAAGCCCGGCCTCGCTCAGAGCCCCCCTAGGAACAGGTAAAACGACGTTTCTGAGCCAAGCAGCTGACCTGGGAGAGATAAAGAGGGCCCCTCTCGTAGTTTCTGACGCGTTCTGAGAATTTGTGGGGGCTTTGCAGAGCAAACCTCTTTGCCTCGGGGGCTTAGTCCCATTTCCCCACAGCTTCATCATTTCCGTGCACTTTTCTGTCCCTTTCTGACCTCATCTCTACAGAACTCTTAAAATCTGATTTCATCACTTTTCTCCATTGTCTCCTTTCCTTTCTCCTTCTCTTCCTCGTTGTAAGAATTTGTTCATTTTTGGCATTCAGTGGGAGTTAAAAAAAAACTAGCCCCGAAATTTTGCTGAACAGGATTCTGAGTGATGGCCAGGTCACGGGAGAAGGGAAACCTTTTGGTTAGAACTGAACAGTGGATGTCATTTTCCAGGATTTCTAAATGATTTCCAAGGAAATAAATGTCATTAATAAAGATGAATATACTCTGGTTTTTAGATGAGATTGACTGGGTGAGTAATTTCACCAAGACTTAGAGAAAACAATAAAATCATCTGCATAGTTTGCCCTTGTTTGTGGTTCTTAAGGAAGATATTAACAAAAATGGAAGAGTCTGAATGACTGATGTCTGAATTCCAGCATTACATGGATTATAGTCTGGAAAATAAGGATGACCACGGATGCTTTAGGCAGTCTGTTCCTCAGCCTTATGGTGTCTAAATGGACAATTTTTATCTTAGAGAAAAAGCAGCTCTTTGAATTCCAGTCTCTCCTTGGCTTTGGAAGCTCCTCAGGTGTATTTTACATGTCCTAAACATAGGACAGGAGCTGTCCTTTGTGTGCCCTCCTGGCAGTCAGGTGCAGGGCATCACTTAAACCTCAGGAATTCAGCATGTCTCAGTCAATGTGATCAGGAAAACTCCTGCAGCTCTTCCCTGTGCTGTCCCAGCCATCCCTGCCGTGCTGGAGAGCTCCAGTCATGTGTGGAGCTGCTGGAGCTGGCCCACCACGGAGCACGTATGTTCTGGGTTGGGAAAGAGGCATTTTTCAGGCATCTCTTCCTCCCATTCTTTGGGTTTTTCCTTCCAGAATTATAAAAGTGCTGCTGGAAGCTGCTGGAAGCTGCAGCAGATAAAAATTTCTGCCCCAAATCTCAGTCAGTGGTGCCCGTGGAATTTCCCCTTCGTGCGTGAGGTTGAGTAGGTCGAGTTTCAGGGGTGTGGTGCAAATTTTGGGTGCCTTTTGTACAAGTCCCATGAGGAGGAGCTGGGAAAGGGGCTCAGCCTGGAGAGAAGGAGGCTTGGTGGGGTCCTTCTGGCTCTGTACAACTCCCTGAGAGGAGGGGGCAGCCGGGGGTGGCTTGGACACTACTCCCAGGGAACAGGGACACAAGAGGAAATGGCCTCGAGGTGTTCCAGGGGAGGTTTAGATTGAATACTAGGAAAAGTTTCTCCATGGAAGAATTGTCGAGCGCTGGAAGAGGCTCCCCGGGTTAGTGGTGGAGTCACCATCCCTGGAAGCATTAAAAAACGTGCAGGTGTGGTGCTTGGGGACGTGGTGGGCTTGGCAGGGTTGGGTTAACAGCTGGATTGAATGATCTTAGAGGTCTTTTCCAACCTTCCTGATCCAGTGATTCTCTGAGTTTTAGTGAAAGCCCTTCCTTTTGGCAGCCCTCTGGTTGGGTTTGTGCTGGAGGCTGGTCCCTGTGAGTGGCTGCCCGATCCCTCACCCGCGTCGCCCAAACCTCTGTGACCTCTGTAGGGTCCCAAAAAGGCACCTCCCTGATGGCTCCAGTTCCTGTGGCAGAGGGGAAAGGGTTTTCCCTGCCTGGGAAGCTGCCCGGGAGCTCTCAGAGGAGTTTGAATCGTGGAGGACAATGCAGACGCTTCCTGCTGGCTGGAACCTGTCTGTCCCTGAGCGCGAGGCCCCGCAAATTAAACGAGGTGAGGTAATAATAACGCCGGCGGGCCTTTATCTGCGGGAGGGGCTCGTGTTTCTCGGCAGCCGAGGGGGAAATGAAACTTTGATGAGTCAACCAAGAGCCAGAAGCCACCCAGCAGCCGTAAGGAGACACCTGAAGGGAAAGGTGAGTCAGGACCTGCCTGATACGGCCAGGAGAGCATCGCTTTCGTCCCGCGGCAACGGGGGAGCCGCCCGTGAGGGTCTGGCGGGCCACGGGGCTGCTGGGGGACACAGGCACGGAGTGGGGACTCCTCCACAGCAGGGGCCTGCCTGGCGTTCCCTGACAGCTTGAAGGGGGTGTTTGCAATACTTCCCATTGCTTTGGGGGGGTCAGGGATTTGCCCCGAACTGCCCGAGCCCGGGAATCCTCACGGCGTTGGGGTTGATGGCTTCCTCCTTGCAGGCACCTTGCTGTTCCTCCAAGGTCGGCTGCAGCGTTCTCCTGGTGTCATGTACGGATGGATAGCCATAAATAACCATAAATAATCATAAAAAACCAGAAATAGCTTTATGTTGCTGATCACGTTCAAAACCTACAGTTTTGTAAAGGTCCCAGCCGGGTTGGTCTCCTCTCCAAATAAGGGGAAACAGCCTCCAGTTGCACCAAGGGAGGTTTAAGCTGAATGTTAGGAACCATTTCTCCATGGGAAGGGTTGCCCAGCGCTGGAAGAGGCTGTGAAGGGAAGTGGTGGAGTCACCGCTTCAGGAGGGATTAAAAAGATGTGTGGATGTGGCACTTGGGGACCGGGGGTGGTGGCGGCCTTGGCACTGCTGGGGGAGCAGTTGGACTCGATGATCCTGAAGGTCTTTTCAATCTAACCAATTCTATAATATCAGGTGCTCTTTGGCAGAAATATGGAACACTTACTGCAGTTTTTATGCTGCTCAGAGGGATATTTGGGCTCTGTTATTTTATCCCGACACTTGCAAGTCTTTTTTTTTCTTTTTTTTTTTTTCCCCCTGTTTTTCTGGAAAGGCACTAGATGTGCACCCTGTAACATAATTAAAGAGGATTGAAAAAAACACCATTGCTCAGCACAACCACCCATTGTTATCCTGTGTCCTTAAATTGAAACGTTCTTAAATTGAAGCATCATGTGAAATACACGGAGCCATGTTGTTTCCTTTTGCCTTTCTGTGCATATTTAACTTGTCACTTTGCCTTTTTCCCCGTGACAAAACCGTGATGCAGCTCGTTCCAGGGATGTGCTGAAGTCCATTTGCAGCCAGAGGTTGCTTTGAAGTAGCTCAAGAGAGGCTTTATTGATTCATCCTTTGCATTCAGAACAAAGATTTGTGTGATCTGCTACAGGTATTACCGAAAGCTTCCATCAGCTATTCCAACTTCATCCCAAAAACAGTTTCTTTGTGCTTTAAGATCTATTTTCAGAAGTCATTGCTTGTGTATGTGTATATACATAGGTGTTATTAATACAAAACTCTGAAATCAAAGACTTTTTTATGATTAAACCTGGCAGGGATGAGTACTAAATGGAGCTCGTGAGAATTCTGTTCAGAATATCAGGACAAATCCTCTTGCAAAAGCACAGTTTAAGTGTAATATCTGCCTGTTTGTAATATGCCATAGGTGCTACAGCTCGGAATTTTTCTTGGAGAAGTAATTTATAGGAATGCATTTCCTATTTCGCTGCAATTTGACCTGATTTTGTTTTATTCTATTTTATTTACAGGATTAGCTGGCACTGCTGCAGACCTAGAAAAAAGAAAGCTTATTTTTGGAAAAAATTTTATACCTCCAAAGAAGCCAAAAACATTCATACAGCTAGTTTGGGAAGCGTTGCAGGACGTGACTCTTATAATCTTGGAAATTGCAGCCATCATATCTTTGGGGCTTTCGTTTTATCAGCCGCCTGGAGAAGGGAATGAAGGTAAAAACTTTTCACAGAAGTTATCTCAGTTTAAGCAAAGCGTGTCCTATATCTCAAACCAATTCCATCACCACCCTCCAGAAGGTCACCAACAGGAAATTTCCACGTGGATTGTTCCTGATCCCATTACATCTGGTCCTGACATATTTTTCTTTTCATCTTGGCATTTCTTTATGCAAATACTGAACCTCATGACGTGAGTTAAAGAAAAATCATAACACTCTTGTAAAACTGGGGTGATTTTGATACTGTTTTCACCTTTGAGCTTGCATTTGGTGTGTTTGATTCACCTTTTGTGGTTGTTTATCACGTATTGTAGATGAGAAATATGTAATTGCTTATGTAACTGCTAGATCCCATCTCAGGAACACGGACAAGGCTCCAGTTTACACCAGATGAAGGCTTGAACTGAGTGAGATTCACACATTTTAGAATTTTTAGTGGCACAGCTCAGGCTCGTGAGCCTGGCTCCGAAGGCAGGATTGGAGCAAAGTCCTGTTACTGATAAATATTCTCCATATTCTGCAGAGCCTTTCTGGCTGCAGGAGGTTTTAACACCCTGCCTGCCCCCCCCTTTTTCCCCTTCCCGCTCTCCCCTCTTTGGAAAGCACTCTTGAGTTCACATGCTTAAAATATTTGTTCCTCTCCATAAATGCAAGATTTCCATTTCTGGCGGCTGATCCAGATTTTTTCTCCCCCCCTCTCCTGCTCTCTCCTAGACTTCTAAAGCTGGATCAAACATGCTGTGTGAAATGACGTGAGCAGCTTGGCAAATGTAGGAAGAATGTCTTCCTCTAAATATAGCCCTGAAATGCTTTTCACATTTGCTGCAGTTTCCTTTGGCTGCTTTCCTTGCAGCCCCTTCCTTCTTCCCTTCCCATTCAGCAGCACAACCAGCACGTAGCCATGCACGGCTCTTGGTCCTGGTTGGGATTCTTTAATCCCTTTGTGAATAATTGGGAATCTTTCAGTGCTTTCTCTCTCTGAATTTTGAATACATGGCTATTGATTCAGCAGGTGCTCGATTTAGGCATGGAAAGATAAAGGAGTCTTTTTTTTTTACCTGAAGAAAATGTTATTTATTGGAATTACCTCATTTAACTGGTGGGATACCTTGGGGACATTGTAAACCATGAGAGATTCTACACAAAATTAGGTTTTAGCTTAAACTAAACGTGCAGAGTGCCGTCTTCAATTTTATTTCATTTTATTTAGGGGGAAGGGAATTTTGAAAGCGTGCTTTGCCCAGGTTTTGGGAAGAGGGGAGATGTGTCATCAGGCAGCGGTGGTTTGTTTCTTTCTTTTTCAAGTTGTTATTCTTATTGTCTTGATCCTGCATTTAAAATGTTTCTTTTCCCATGGGAAGATGCTGCCCAGCTGAGATTCTGAGGGAGTCTGAAAAGCTCAGCAGCACAGCCTGGGAAAATGTGTTTGTGTTTTCCCACAGCACAGCATTTTATTCAATAGTCGCTGTTTCCCCTGTTTTTAGAATTGTTTTCCTGGATGATTTTGCCCTGGTTGCACAAGGAGAATGAATAAAATTAGTGGATATCTTGCAATGCAATTTTTGGAACACATTGTAAAGGTCCCCCACATTTTTTTGGAAGTCTTTCTTCAAGCAGTTCTGTAAATAATTCCCTTTAATTTTAAGATTAGTATATCATAAATTACTGCTGAGGGTACCTTTAATTTATTGGTAGATGACCTTTTTAAAAAGTCCCGAACACTGGAAAATGGACATATTGAGCTTGATTTTGCCTTGGTGAAGTGGGGAGTAATCCCACTTGAAATTGATTTTAATGGTTTTCCCATCAGTATTTTCCTTTTCTGACTCTCCCCAGAATGAAAATTTCATTGAAATGTGCACTTATTTGCAAGTTTTATGTTGTTTTATTTCCTTGAAAATAACATGTTTACTTCTAAAAGTACAGCCAGGTGTTAGAAAGGAGAGCTGGCACATCTTGTTCTCTATTCTTGATCTGCCTCCTCTTTTAAATTCTAACTTTTTCTTTTGTTTTTCCAAAAGAAAGGCATCTTCCTTTTGAAAATGAGTTAACAGGACTGCCCTTTCCACACTGATTTGTTCAATCATCGCTGCCAATATTCCGAACTCGCCAACTTCTTGCTTAGGAGTAACTTGAAAAGTCGTCACCACCTAGGAGAGGCAGTCTTGCTTTGGGGGATTAAGGGATAATAACATGGAAACAAGAGACTTCAGGACCCAGTGTCAGGGAAACACCACCCTGTGTATCTAATTGAGCATTTATCTGCCTTTATTTAATATATTTATATGTGCTTCTCACATATCCTGAACTTTTATCTACCAGTGGCGTTACTGGTTAATATAAGTTGAACTCACCTTTATTTTTAGAAGTTAGTATAACTCTTTCTTTTCTTGACTCTTGAAACCCACTTGTAACTTCTGGTGCTGCAACAGAATTAGCATTTAACTGCTTAAAACATATTTCTCCTGAGGCTTTTGAAGGAGAAATGCAGGATAAAATCCACACATCCAAAAAAATATTAAGAGTGCATGAACTGCTCCAGGAGCCTTGTGCAAGGGTGTAGCCTCATGGACGTGTGTGAGTGTTCACTTCTTCACTTCAGATCTGGGTGACTCTTGGAGAACATTATTTCATTTTCTGGTGCAATCAGGGAATCTGGTCCAGAGGAATCCCTGGATAAAAGTGCAGTTTTATTGCTTCTCCAGAAGCCACTCCAGTTCTTTTCACGTTCCTTAGTGTGAGTGGAAGTTTCAGGAGTGCTGCTCTCAGGAGCTGTGCTGGAGTTGTTCTGATGATCTGCTTTGCATTCCCTTTCACCATCTGACAGGCCATTAGAAGCAATTGAGAACTTCTGCATAAATTATTGTCAGCCCCGTGGCAATTACTGCTCTCATTACTGAGCCACACGGAATCAGTTTTCCACCCTTTCAAAAAAAGTGCAAAACTGCTGCTGGATTTTAGCAAACGCATCTTGAGAGAAAATTCCCAGTGCAGGTGTAGCCTCTACTACAGCGAGGGTCACACAGGGGTGTGGCTGGGGCAAGGGAAAAATACTTTGTTCCTCAAATAAAACCCTTCTGTGTCCTGGGTTTAGGGATTATAGACTGTTCCCTTGGTCATGCAGAGCAGAGGTCCGTGATATCTCAGAGGATTTAATGAACATGTGAGATCCTGGCTTCATTTTAATTTTTTTTTGGATGTAGCTCAGAGATAGTCCGGGACTAAATTTGAGATGTTTGTCTTTGTGTATCAGCACATGGTGAAGTTATTTTTATATACAGGTGGTAAAGAAATGCCCTGTCCTGTTTTTGAAGACAGTGTATGGGTGGAAAGAGCTGCTTCATGAGAGCAAGCAATGGACTCAAACCATTGCACTGCTTGAGGAAAGAGAACATGCTTTAGGAAGGAGGAAATCCCGCAAGGGAATGGGAAATGCCAGGGCTTCTCTTGGCCATTCCCGAATATCTGTCTTATTGTGGCTGTAGAAATGCAAGGATCTCCTTCTCCTACCTGCTCCTTTGTTATTTTTTGGTGGGGTTTTGCTGTTTTGTTTTGTTGCCGTTGTTTGTTTGTGGGTTTTTTAGGTTTTCTGTTTGTTTGGCTGGTTTGCTTTGGTATTTTCCTCATCCTTTTCCCTCAGACCTCTGCTGGAGCAGTCACTTCCTGCAGAAATGACCTAATGGCACTCTGCAGCTCTGTCCCTTTCCGGAGCTCTTTCCCCCCAGTCCCCCAGCAGGATTCTGCTCTTTTGGTTCATCCCCCATCTATATCCATGTGAACTGGTCAAAAATTCCCAGAGCCTTCTGCAAACACCTTCAGCAGCAATTTCTGAGCCCTCTTGCGTCCTCCTCCTTGTTTCTATCTTCAGCCCCTGCATCACATGTGGATCTTATTATCCCTTTGCAAAAACTGCTGATGTCAACCCCTGACAATCATCTGCTGTTTACAGGAGTGTGACAAACCTTTTAACTGTTCTGCCTTGAATTCCCCCTCCTTCTGCGGATTGCAAAGGGGGAAGAAGGCAGCCTGAGGTAAGATGTTTTACCATCCCAGTGTTTACCAGGAAGCCCCAGGCACGATGTCTGTTTTCCAGTGTACAGCTTCCCGCTGCTTAAAGGTGGAATAAAAAGGAAAAGTCTTTTTGGTTCAGGCAGCTTCTGTTAAAATTCCCAAGGCGAAACTCTGGACTGAAAACAAAGTTCAGTGATCAGTTACATTGCTTAATGTTGCTCAGCAGGGCTTGGCTGGGGTACCTTTCCCCTTACTCATGCAACAAGTTGAAAAAGCACAGGAACAGGACATGGTGCCCTGAAATTTGGGCCTCCCAAGACACTTGCATTGAGTGTTGGTGTTTTTATGCTGCTGCCCAGGCTGGGGCTGTGGTTCCTGCTGGCCCCTCATCACCTAAAAGCGACTTTATTCCATGGCGTTCCCCACTCAGGGGTTTTCTCATCATTTTTATAAAATGCCACGTTGCTCAGTCGGGACTCAAGCCGGAGATTAGATCAGAAACAACATCCAGAAACTGGAGAGAAGGTTCAGCTGGCCCACAGCTCCTGTGAGGATGGTGCTTTATCCTGTTCCTGTGCTGAGCCTCCCCCGTGGAGGCAATGCTCACTCGGACTCGTGGCACAACTGTTGTGGGAACGTCAAATCCCCGCACGGATGGGATGGACAGCAGGGCCCAAACAGCCAGGGAAAGGCAGCAGCCAACCTGTCAGCAGTGCTGGAGCCACCAGGCAGCAGGAAAGGTCCTCCCTGCATAAGCCAAGGCAGCCATGGGGTGTTTAGATAAAAAACCTCTGTAAAAATCCCTCGGAAGGGAAGAAAAAACCCAAAGCCAAACAACTTCCCCATCTCACCGTCCAGATCTCTTGTGTGGGGTTTGAAGTGCTGTGCTGTTCCCATCTTCTCCCAGGCTTGTGCCTATGGAGCACAGCTCAAAATGTGTCTTTTGGCATTTCATCTCATTGAGCAAATCTGGAAATAAGTCACAGTAGGAAAGATTTGGCCAGCTCTTAGTGCAGGTGAAGGAAGTGAAAGAAGTAAAAATTTTATGGATATTAGAAAGAATACATCTAAAAAAGAATATAGAGATAGGAAAGAATAGAAAGCAATTGGCAACCAACTTCTTTTTCTCAGTTAGGAGTGAAAATGCTGAATGTAATACCAGCTAGCTTGAATTTCTGTGCACTTTGTACTGATCTACATCTGAAAAAAAAAATTATTCCCTCCAATTTGGACAGTTCTCCTCCTTGCAAATCCCCTAGCTTGGAATTCTGCTGGAGCAGACCAGCTGCAATAGAGTGTGTGCTAGGCTCAGGCACAATGTCCTGTTCTAAAGATGTGGTGTCTGTCCCAGTCCCTCAGTGCTCGGTGTGGGTATTCCTAAAAAAAAAATTAAAACTCACTGGAATAACAAGAAATTGAGCCATTGCTCCCTCAGAACATTTCAAAATGTTGTATTTGTGGAGGTATTTTTTTGTGGTTCCGGCTTTCAGCTTTCCTGAGGTCAGTTTGTGGTTTTCCTGCTTTTCCTGTGATGTGTGGGCTGCTAAAGGGAACTTCAGGGTTTCAGGGAAGGTGGAACAGGCAGAAAAAGCTCCTTTCTTTGTTGCCATATGTGTTAGGACAGCTTGACCACAGATTGGATAAAATTCTTCTTTTTTTCCCCCAGTTTTTAAACTGTGATTTTCTTCCCTTCACTTTCTTTGCCAATAATTGTGGCAGAACTGTGCTCATTTCAATAACTTCAGGTAGGTGATGTTTGGAATTTCTCACTCCTTCCGTATCCAATTCTCAACAATTTTCTTCCCACTCTCCCAGAAACATTTTTCATTCTCACACACAGAACTCCTTCTATTCCCTCTCTGAGAAGCGTCGCGGTCTCAGGAAACGCATCCGGTGGGTATTTCTTCTTTTTTTTTTTTTTTTTTTTTCC
>VXAZ01002029.1:393492-550812 GCA_013399875.1 Gymnorhina tibicen | reverse complement strand
TTTTTTTTTTTTTTTTTCCTGGGGATTCTAGAAACCTTACATCTCTGTGATGAAATCATCTCGTTCTTAAACTGCATAAACACAGCAGATGCCTGGTGGGGAAACCTGGAAATAGAGAGCCCCGCGTGCGTAATCGCGGCTTGGCGCGGGAGCGGCGCGCAGGTGTCGCCGGGGCAGGAGGCGACCCTTGGATCCACCGGGCACGGCAGGATTAGCTCTGCGGGAGCTCCACCGCCTCATCTGCTCTGGGAAATGGCGCTGGGAGCTGTGAAATCCTCTGGGGAGAGCGCTCGGCTCCCGCCAAGCGCAAACGCGTCGGGGTTATTGGGTTTGGCTTTGTCGCCGTTGAGCGTTTGCGTGGTTTTGGGGCAGCAATGAGCACCAGCGAAGCCAGGCGTGGCTCAAGGGTTCGTTTGGAACAAGGAATTCTCCCGTGCCTCTTGGCTTAAACGGCCCAGGGGAATAAAGAGTTGGTTCAAAAGAAGGGAAAGCACTGATTGCTGAGGAAGTTGAACCAAATTTAATTAAACTGAATTAAAAGTAACCTGAGATTAATAACCTCATGAAGGTCTGGTGCCATCCTCTGAGGAATTCAGTTCATTTACTTCCTAGCGAGGCACAATTGAATATAAACTCAATGCTTTAATGCAGCATTTATCAGTTTTTACCTTGTCTTCACCCTTTCATCCCATCCTACGTTTCCCTTAGCATTTTAATTCAGCAGGGCTATTGAATGCATAATGAAGCACATTAATTTCTTAAATCCTTTGCCAGACTTTTCCATCCTGAGGGTCTTGCAGGGCCCATTCAAGATCCCAGGACATTTTCCACAGGAAAAATGTTGCACGTATCTCCTAGTCTCTCAAAATCTGTCACCCTGAGTTTCATTAATGTGCACTTAATCAATTTGATTAATGAGTGAAAACCTCAGAAATGTCAGAAATGAGTCAGCTGAACAAAGTTAATTCTCCAGTCTTTTGTGGCAGATTTACGTCTTAATCTTTTTTTTTTTAGAGCATTTTACTTGTGATAATGTAGTTTACATTAAAAATGCATAAATGTAGGCAGCATAAAAAACTAGTTCGTAAGGCCAACATTAATGTTATTTTGCAACCCTCCTAAAATCATAGCAGCACACAGCAATAAACAGCTGTAAGTCTTTTGCCAGCCCTCCCAGTTATGAAGCCAAGGTCAAGATGAAAAACTGACTCCACAATTTCGCCAGTGTCTCCCAGTAAAATTTTTGGTGCGCTGAAGATCTGTCATCTCTTTAAGTCCTCTCCATTATATAAAACGTACTGGAGAAAATATGAAGCCTTTTCAAAACAAGGTGAGCCAAGATTGACTCATTTTAATACTTTGCAGTGATTGAAGCCCAAATTTCACCCCGTTTCGTGGCCTGTGTCAGTACAGGGCAAACCATCCCCAGCAAGAACAGAATATTCGCAGAACTTTGCTGCAGGTGCTGAAAACAACGAGGAGTGGTGAACATCTTCCAACCTCTGGTGCGTATTTCTCATTCTGTGAGTCTGCACAGAGGGTTTGCAGTGTTCTCCAGGCACTGAGCAATAAGAAATCAATGGGAAATCGTGGATGTCAGGGGGTATAAGGGCCACACAGCCTTAAAAGCTGATGTGTCCTAATAGGAACCCTTTATCATCTTTGCTGCTAAACAAATCACACTGATCCAGCTGTCACGGCACCAGAGGGTTTTATTGTGCTGCCCAGAGAGGAGCATTCTCAAGAGAAGCTGAGCTATTAAAAAAATAGCATTTTTTTAATATAAAATAGATTAATCTCAAAAGCGTAGATGGTTGTCAGAGTTAGAAAAACTCAGCTTCTAAGGAGTGTGGTTGCACACACTCAAATTCTTTTCTTGTTCATCATAAAAATTAAACCGTGAGATTCCCCACGGGTTTTTTAAACCAGTCTAAACAGTCTGTCAGCACAAGAGGATGAAGCAGTTGGCAGCCTGGAAAACAGGAGAAACGGAAGTATCTGCCCTCTTCAAAACAGCTTGTTCTGCCAGAACCCCCCATTTAACCTCCTTCCTCCCAAAGCATGGATGAGGTGAAGCAGCATATGGCTTCTGGAGACATTGCCCCAATCTGTTTGGCTAAAGAAATGTAGTTCCTGTAAGAATTTGCTTTTTAATTCCTGCTCCAGATCCAACTTCAGTGCAAGGTCTGAGTACCCAGGAGCAGAGAGCAGGACAGGTTGGAGCGTGTGTGCTGCGTGTCCCAGCTCTCCTGGCCACCAGCACTTGCACAAGGCTGAGTTCACGGGGAGAAGATTGTGCCCCTCTGGGTCGCCATTCCCTGCAGACATCACTGGATTTCTGAAAAGTTTTTGCTTTTGTGTTATTTTCAAAAGAAGGGACGAATTTAGGTTGGGGGCTCTGTCATGGGGCAAATGGGTGAGAGGCCTGTGTGATGTGGGGTCACGGGGAGCATCCCGTGGGGCTGGGCTTGGGGAATGGAACAGTCAGGGCTCAAACTGAGCCTGCAGAGCCTTTCCTGGGGTTTTGCACCCCCGTGCTTGGGATGATGCTCCTGGAGAGAGCACAAAGCTCAGACAGTGCCCCAGCAGCCGCCCCCGGTGCCTCTCAGCTGGGTGCTGCTGGGAGAGGGATAAACGGGGCAATCCGGCTGGATCTGTGGATTTGGGGAGGTCCCAGCCCCTGTGGGGTCGTTCTGGGGTGCTGACAGTCTGGGATCGTGGGGAAGGTGGTGCAGGGCTCACCTGTGCGTGGTCCTGAGGGCCAGGGCCGGTCAGGAAGGCGGGACAATCCTGGCTGGCCCCAAAGCGACCTAAGGGGATGCTGGAGGGGGTTTAGTCCGTCCTACACTCAAAAGCACCATCAATAAACCCTCCCTGGCAGACAGGCTTAGCTTTGAAAGGTTCCAGTGATGGAAATTCTCTGTATTCCCTGGATAATCTGAGTGTCCCTGCACCGAGACATTAACTCCTGGTGTGCCACCAGGGTGGGTCCTGTAAGAATTTAAACGTATCGCTGCTTTTGTGTTTTACAAGGATGTAAAGACCAATTTGTGTGGTTTATTTCCAGCCATATTTCATCTGCTTGAAGCCAGCCTGATTATAAATACCAGGGAAGAGCTGTTTGTGGAGACCTACCCACAAATGGGAATTCCTTTCAATGGGGATTTGAAATTTGAGCAGCATGGCTGTAGCACAGGGGAATGCAAATATTGCACTGAAGCTGACAAAGGGAACCAAAATATTATCTTAAAAATGTTTACCTGCTTTAAAAAAAAAAAAAAAAAAATCAAAATTCCCTCGAATCAATGAGAACCCAAAAGCTCTCAAAACATTTTTATTTTCCATAGTTAATAGCTTATGAAATAAAATAATATAAAATAGAGGAATATTGAATGTTTTCTTATCTCATCGTGATTTAAAAAGAATTTTTAATTTGGCAGCTTTAAGATACCAATGATTTTTCTAATTTTCAGGATCTTTATGATGTGACTTTTTTAATACAAAGTATTTCTGGATCAGGTTCTAGGATTATTTTACAGTTGGAGTTGAGACAAACTGTGTCACATCCCAAAGTCTGCCTGTGCTTACAGTTCCTCTCTGTTGGAGGGCTTGAATTAGAATGAAAAATTATTACCTGGAAGAAAAAATGTTTAAGCACAGAAACAACCCAGAAATACCTTTTTGAACAGGAAGGCACTTTGCATAATGCATACTTTCATGTATATATATATAAATACACACACATATATCTCTCCTATTAGAAAAGTAACACTTAAACAAGTAATTTCAATTTATTTCTGTCTTGCACAAGTTCTGCCTTTTCTCTCCAGGAGATGCTGCTCCTCTTGTCTCAGTTAAGTGTGCTTAATTAATATGCAGAAAACATGGAATGTACATTCTAAATGGAGATTATCCTAATTACCTGCAGCTCTAGCTTGCTTTGGATGCATCCCTGTGAACATTTTAGTTTGGAATAAGCCACAGAAATCCCATCTCCAGTTCGTCCCCAGCGGGGTTCACATTGCAGGTGTTTTTGGATGTGCGTTCAGGGGGGGATCCCATCCCATCCTTTGGGGCGAAAACGAGCTGAAAAACACAGTCCAGGACACGTTTCCTCAGCGCAGAGATCTGCACTGTAAAACTGCTTTTACAGGGCCACACTAATGGTGGTGGGACTTTCTGATGCCTTCTGCTGTAGGACGTTATGACAGAACTTTGATCTTCTACTGACTTGATTTCTCACCCCTTAAAGCTTTACGGCACGGGGGGAATGGAGATGGGAAACGTAATGAAAGCAACAAACACTGCAGTTCATGAGGGGGCTTTGTGGCTGAGCTCTACAAATGTTCCCTGTCTCCTCTGGCCGGATTTTCTCCTTCTGACCGAGGCAGGGACAGCAGCAGGAGAGGCCCAGGTGCTCCAGGGCTGGCTCCAAGGGCACTGGATGGATTTTCTGGGATTGCAGTTTCCCAGCTGGGGTGGTTGTTTAGGCTACTCAATTGCAAATTTCCTTCATCAGCTCCTTCCCAGCTCTGAAAACTCTGAATTGCTGTGTAGGGACCTGTTGAATCAGTCACCTTTCCTCAGTAACCTCTCTCTGCAGGGCCTGCAGCTTGGGAAAAGTTGGCAGTTTGTCTCTAAATGGTCTGGGGCTGTGAAGTGTGTCAGGCATCACCGCTCCATCCCCTGCTCCACTTGGGGTTTTAGAAGCTCTGGTGAAACATCTGTCAAGGCTTCCAGGCAAAGTCAACGTTTTTCCAATTTTGTTCTTGCAAATTTTTGGTGGTATTTCAGTTAAATAGCCTCAGTTGGAACATCTCGTTTTAAAGCATCAAAACCCAAAAAACTGAAAAAAAAAAATAGGGAATATTTTTGGAAGCAAGTACATTTCATTTCTATTCCAACGCAGTCTGAGAGGGACGGAACGGCACAAGCAGCCATTACTCAGGCAGATGCCACCCCAAAAACCTTCCTCAGTGATTTGCTCTTTTCATCCCTATCCTGTAGACAGAGAAGGAAGAGGCTCTGTTGATAAGCTCAGGACAGACATCTCCCCATCTGATTGTGTCTTTATGAACTATTTGTTGCTCCCTGTCGACGTGAAACGTTTTTCGTGGCTCTATTTTAAGCCGAGTGCCCCGGTGAGAGCCGCTTTGCTGGGAAGCATTTATTTATCTGCCCGGGTTTCTGTGTTTCCTGGGGCTCTCAGAGATCCGAGTGGGAGCTGAGGAAGTGCTCAGAGCCTCCTCTCCTCCCAGCTGGATTTCGGAAGTGCTGGAAGTTGTCAGGGATTGCTACACGAGGAATGGGAGCATTCTGCCTGTTTTTAGCACCCAACTGCAGCTTTCTCTCTCTGACATGGCTGCTGAGCTGGAGCTCCAAATTTAGCAGGTTTTCCTGACTTTATAGATATTTTTTTCCTTCATCAATCCGTGTTAAATAAGACAACTTTCTCCCAGGAGCTGCAGTGTTCCCTCTGCCATTTTTTTTTTCTAATAGCTAGGTTAGAATTCGAAATCAAACTTAATTAAACTTTTCCAAGTGAGTAAATGTCAACATATGGACAGCCACTTCCCTGCTAATATCAAGCCAACAGAAATTCTAATTTCTAATTGGTTTTATTCCTAATGATTTGTTTGCATTGGCACAATAGCCTGTTCCAAATGTGGTCTTGCAACATATGATCGTGAAAAAAAGGGCATTTCTTTCCCTCCTTCTTTTGCTCTGAATTAACCAATGACATTTGTTAGTGTTCCAACCAGAACTCTGGGATCACGGTTCCCTGCGTGGCTAATTTAGTCCACGCATCTTTCAAACTGAATTTGTGTTTTGCATTGACTTTTTTTCATAGTTATGCCATTTAAACAACATAATCTGAAGGGGATCCCTTATTTGTGCTGCGTGTTCTTCATTGCTGTAAATTGAATTTTGATGCAGTCTGAACTTAAAACACTTTTCTGGGAGAGTCAAAGCAGCTGAGTTACCCCCAGGTAGAGTTCCTGGGGGTATCAAGGCTGGCTGCTAAACCAGATTTCTCAGTGTATTTTTGTTCTGCACTGGAACTGAACTGAGTTCATCTCCAGCTTTTTTCCATGAAAAACTCTGAGAAAAAAGAGCCTAAACTGAGCAAAACTATTGAAAGTTAAGACCGTGTGCACCTGTTCTGCATTCTTGGAACAGTGGCTTAAATTTGGAGAATTTTGTAGCTCTATTTTTGTACATCCTGCATGAATACAAAGAAACCTTCAACTTTCACCAGAATTTTCCTTGTGGCCACTGATATTTGCACTGGAATGAAAAGCAATGTCAGAATCGATCATTACCAACAGATGGATTTTTAATATTTGATTTTGTTTTTTACTGTTTCTGTAGAGAGAGTTAAATAATACCAAGTATTTGTTCCTTTATGGAACTGTTTGTAGCTCTGTCTTTTGGAGAGAAAATCAGTGTTACAAATTATCCCAGCACAGCCTTCCTGGCATGGACCAAACTCTTACACTATGGAATCTTCCTGTATTGGGAACCTGAGTTTTTGACTCACAGTCTTAATTTCTCTCAGCTAACCCCCAAATAATTAATTACTGACAGAATTTAAAAGAAGAATGATTATTTAATTGAATTATTTTGTCTTCCTTTTTTATTTATTTACTTTTTAGGTTCAGTAATGCCTGTGAAGCTGTTTATGGTTGTTTATTATTATGGGGTTAAACATTCTTGTGTAAAAACACTTGTTCTGCAAGTCCTTACTGGGCTGAAGAAATTTAAGTGAATGAAATTGCTCTTTCCTAAGTGTTTTGATGAACATATATTGCACTGGTCGCTTTGGAATATGCCCATCTTGATTTTTACCATATTCTAAAATGCTTATAAAAGACCTGCTTCTGGATTGAGATTGCATTTAAAATTTACCAGTAGAAATTGTCTTTTCCGAAGCCTCCCTGTTACAAACTTCTTGATTCCTGATTTCCTGCTTTCCTGGCTGGATATCCAGTCAGTCTGTCTGTCTTTAGGATTTTCTCTTTTGAACCCATCCCCTTTGAAATGAGAGAAGAAATGAGGTCCTGCTCATCCAGCACTGCTTGGGGGTTTTGCGTCAATCCATCTTTTTATTGCAATGTGGAGTTTTTAAAATTTTTATTTATTTTACTTTGGTTTTTTTATTTATTACAATCCGGCGTTGCTCCACTGCATCAAACTCTCCATTCTGTGGTGTTCCCCATGCCGGGGGAGCTTTGGGAGCCAACTCCTGGCTGGGTCTCAGTGCTGTGGAGGGTGACAGAAGTTTAAGGCTCGAGCTGGCGTCAGCAACAACACACTGAGAACCTGTAAAGTGCAAAATGTGCACGTCGTGTGGCGTGGGACCTGCAGATTAAATTATTTCCTAATGCAAGGTGACCTACATCTGCTTCCCACAAATCCGGGCTGGGCTGCACAGACTGAAGTCCCCCAGCTGCCTTCCCTTCGTTAGGGATGTGTGGGTCTCTGGCAAAGCCGGGCTGCTGGTGGGTATTGCTCATTACAGGCACTGCCAGGGTGCCAGGCACGACTCAGCTCCCGCCTGGGGACGGCAGGTAATGAGATTGAGAACTCTGGGACGGAATAGAAAATCTTCTCACATATTTTCCAGGAAGAGATCCTCCAGAAATATCAGTTCTGTAAGTAGGACTCAGCTAGGACGTGACCTTGCAAGCCAAGTGGCTGAATAACTGCGCTCGGATCCTTGTTAATCACCACAGAACAACTTCTCAAGGCCTCGTTCCTGCATTTGGAGCCCGTGCTTTACCTTTGGAATGTGAGGTTCTGTTTACCAGACATCTCTAGCTCGGAGCAATGTAACTGAAGCTACAGCAACCCCATGTCAAGGTTTTCTCTCGCGATCCATGAGAACAGGATTTGTGGTGAAAATTCCCACACTTTTTTGCCTTTCTCCATTTTTTTCTGTGGCAGCAAAAGGAAATAAAACTGCATCTAAACATTGCAGAAGTAGTTGCTTGGTCCTTTGGTGGAGTGAGGACCCATCCCTTTGCCTGACCTCTCCAAACTGTGTTTCCTTGGAGGTGCCAGGCAGAAGAACCTTGCTTGACATATCCCATCCACTGAAGTGGAGGGAGTATTCCAATTAACATCCCCGTGCTCGTGAACGTTTGTGATCAGGCTGAGGAAAGTGCGATTATATATATGCTTGCAGGGCCCCCAGATTTGTTTCCTTGCATATAGATGTCAGAAATGTGTAAATATTTAATAGCAAGCTCTGGAGCTGACAGTTACATAACAAACCCACAGGGACAGCAGCTCTTTGCTTCCCCCTCCCCGCCCCCCTGGAGCCCTTACATAACAAACTGATGGATCACAGAGCAAGGAGTTCTAATATTGTGTCCCAAAGTCACTTTTAGTGAATGTACAAACCCCCTCAACCTCAGTGTTTGTAGGGGAAATTTTCTGACAGCCACAAATCCCTCCTGTGGGGCGGGAAGGAGCGCGGCTTTGGGGAGCGCCGATTACCGCGGGTCACTTTTGGAAACGCTTCTCAGGGCTGACCAAACCCCGGCAGAGAGTGAGAGAAAGGCAGAAATCGTTGAATTTCCAGTAATTTCTGCCCCTCTGTGGCTCTGAGGTGACGCTGAGCCGAGCCAGCCCCTGTGCGTCCCTCTCTGCCCTCGTGGGAAGTGATTCAACATCTGCTGATGCCTTGTCACACAGCGCGGGGTTTGGGGCAGGAGCGGTGCTGGCGATCGCTCCCGGGACTGATGGTGCAGCAAAAGATGCTGCACGACGAGGAATCTGTGGACACAAACGCTGCAGGGTCTGTTACAGCTTTAAAAGCCTTGTTAAGGAGGGGAATTTATGGTTTTTATTGCGCAATTTTTTTGGTTATTGTTCCTCTTCTCACACAGCTAAATACATTTGCGAAGTAAGAAACATCAGCGGTGATGCTGGGAACCAGAGCCCTGCTCTGCTGAAGGAAAAGCTGTGACTTAGAGCTGCTCAATTTGCTTTAATAACATCAGTGCTGGAGCTGCAGCCGGGGAAAAACGTCTTCAGAGAAAGCGATTCAATAAAAAGTTTTTGTCAGGGGAACTGTTGTCTTTCTGATGACAGAACCAGTTTGACTGACTAAAAAAAATTACCTCTGGGGGTGTTAGGAGATTTTCCTAGGGAATTTAAATGCCACAAGGTATTCTCAGCTTAAAAATAGCAGTGTGTAGGTTGAAATGAGTAGCTGAGAGGTATGTGCTGTAGGTTGGGATTTAGGAATACAGATGTTCACAGATTTTTAAAAATGTACTTTTTCTGATTTAAAAATTACTGTGCTGCAGCTCAGGACCGTGCAGTTTGTAATTATAATCATTATGTTATTCAAGGCAGCTTTAAGAATCTCCTGATAACTCTTTGAAATTTTAAGCAGATATTCTTTTTAGCTGCACTGAGCCCATGTTCTTCCTTCTGTATCTGCCCAGATTTGGTTGATATTACGAGAAATGTGTATGGAAATGGTGTCCGTGGTATTAAAAGCATTCCAGATCCACCAGGACATGAGCCTGGGAAGCTGTCAGGTGATGCTGTCTGGCTTTTTGTGGCTTTTTCTTATTATTTCCCTTTGTGGCTTTCACCAAGTTGAAATGATTAATAACATCAACCAGATTATTATCTCGTGATGCTTCTTGCTCACTGTTCCTGAAGAGCTTGAACCCATTCTTGTGTCTCCTCCTCTCCTTCTTCCCCTTCCCCTTTCACCGCAAGCACACTCAAGTTTTCTGTGTCTTTCTTTTTTTCATTCTAAACACTTCTATATCGTTAAATTCTGCTAATGCAGAGAAGGTTTCTCAGGCCAGATCTGAGTTTGCTGGCAGTGAGGGGCAGCCCAGGCCAGTGCCTGGGTGTTTGCTCAGCTCTCCAGGCTCCTGGGCAGGTTTGGAGCCCGGAGCTGCAGCCCCTGCTGAGATGGAAACCCAGCTGCTGCTACTTCAGCTGGGCTCACTACGTGTGGTGGGTGGCAGAACTTTGCTGTTCTTCCCTTCCTGAATGCTCCTTACTTTTGGATTTTTTCTCCCTTTCATCTCCCCTCTGTAGAAAACTTTTCCAACAGCCCTTGCTGACCTGTTTCTGGTCCAGCTTTAAGCTTTTAAAATTCTCTTCTCCTTCCACAAGGTTCTGGTGACGTCCTTTCAGATATTTTATGGGCACAGTCACCTTGGTCCCCTTTGTGTTTCTGGGTGTTCCTTGGGGCTGTGCTGCCAGGTTCTCCCTCTCCTGGGGAGTTCCAGCTCACCTGGGTGTTCCCTTTGGGATAAGCGAATCCATTCCACAGCTCCGTCTGCTTTTTCTGTGCTAAAGGAGCCCCAGCCCTTTGCCTCCTTGACTGGCAGATCTTCAGCACCTCAGTTTCAAACCCTGTGTGCATTTTCTGTCCTGTGAGGGTGGGACTTTGGCCATGGCACACAGGAAAGCGTGTTCGGAGTTGTGGTAGAAAAGAGCTCCACGTTTTAAACTTGTTTACCTCTCTGGAGTTGGGTTTTCTGACAGGTAGGGCCTCTGTTAAATGTAATTTAAGATGAGAACACCACAATTCGCTGTCTTGGAATAAAACACTGCCATGTATCACATCTGCATATCAACAACTCTTTTGTGATGCTTTTCACTCTGTGCATTTCAATAAAAGCTCGGGCAGATTTTTGGGTAGCATTGAGAACCACGTGGTCTCTGGGAAAGCAGAACTGCAATCTCGGATCTTAACATGAATTTTTTCAAGCTTATATGAACATTTTTAGTAAGAATTAGATGCTTTAAACTCAATTTTGCTACTTAGGTGTATGAATATGGTGTATTTTATGTATTTTATTAATATTTCTTATTTTCTCCTTGTCTGTAAGGTCAATACTGGGTCTCTCTGCACTGCAATAAGGACAGATAATATCAGTATAGAGTTAAGTAGTTTGTGTCTTTTCCCCCTATAAATACATAAAGTTTCTTCCTGTAAATCCATACAAGTCTTTCTATAATTTCTAGAAAACCATAATGGCAGAAAAAAACCATTAAAAACCCAATTGTTTTTCCTTAAGTATACAAGAAAACATTAGACGTTAGGTTTCCTTTATTTTTTCTTTTTCCTGTTACAAAGGAACACCTCTAAAAGAGCTTGGAAGCAAGAACAGCCACATAACTCCAGGAAATGTTTCCCGACAGGTTGCTCATCCTGTAAAGGGGAGGTAGGATCTTGAAATCCTGCTTTTAATATTTAAAAAAAAAATCTGCTCTGAAATCTTGCTGCTGTAAGGAGCAGGTAGTTTTTTTTTGCTAGAGCTTATTCCCAGAAAAAGAACATTTTGCATTGATTTCCGTAGCACTTTTACCCCATCTCCTTTCTGTGGAGTGTGAAACCCAAAGGAAGAGTTGGGGGAAATCCTGGTGGTCTGATGGACATCTCAGTGTGTCCCACACCCTGGGCCAGGGGATCCCCTGTGCTTTCGGAGAGGCCACCCTGAATCTCAACCAGTAATGTGGGATTCTGTTTTGAATTCCACCTGTTGATCTTGCTGTGCCTTAAATCATTCCTCCCCTGCTGGGGGAGGACTTCTGAGTCCTTGCCTGGATTTTTGTTAATTAATGGACATTCAGCCTTCTCTGCTCTCAGATAGTTTATTAAGCCTTATCAGAAAAGTTAGAAGTACAGCAGAGGGACGTGCATGCTGAGGAAAATGCGCAGAATGCCGCCGAAATCAAGATAACACGGCGTTTTTAAAGCTAAACAATCCAATCAGTGTTTGAAACGACAGATATTTTCACTTTTCTACCAATATTCAACAAATGTTTTTAAAACGTCCACAGGAACTGTGGAATTTTCTATCCAATCACTTTAAACAATTTTGCTGCATTAAATGGAGTAGCACGAAGAACAAGAAGGAGGTTATAAAACAACAACAATCCTCCATTTTGGAGTTTCTTGCTTTTTATCTATTTGCTACTTTAACAAACCCAACACCTTTATATTTTCACCCTGTGTAACCTTACATGATATTCCATCATCTGGTTCACACCGCAGTGCGTTCAAGTTCTTCCCAGAGAGTTGGCAGCTTTCTCCATGGACGAAGGTCAAAAACAGTGCTGTCCAGGGGGGTAAAACTCCTTAAAACAGGCAGAGAAATATTCCCTGCACTCTGGACTCCCACACACTAAAGACTCAAAACCCTGAAAAGCAGCTCACCCTTTCCTCCATCCCTCTAAAGGACTTCAGGTTTTGGCGAGGTCTAGCAATGAATTTCTCTGCTCCCAGAATTCCTCCCTCCCTTCCAACACCTCCGCTCCACCTGAGTTTATCGTTGTCAAATGACACCAACAGGAAAAAAAGAATTCAATGCATTTTAAATTTTGTTGTTTTCACTGGGTTGTGGAGAATATTCTCAGGATTTTAAGTTGTAAACATGATTTTATATTCAGTGTGGAAGCTTGTCAGATTTAGGGACACTTTCCAAGAGCTTGATCTAAGTTCAATCTGTTTCCTTCAGATTTTCTTTCATTCTTATGAACAATTTTGTTCAGCTGGAATAAAATAAGTTTTTCAGCTGAAAAGTGAATTATTTTATTTGATTGTGCTTAATCTACGAGGTTTCTACAGGTAATTCCTTTTATCTTAACGATAACATCTTGTATTATTTGCATGCTCCGTGGTACCATTTATGTGAACGTGGAGATCAGTTCTGACAGCACAAACACAAAATTAACTTCATTGCTCAAGTCAAGGAATATTTTTATTTTTTGCCTGATTTTGCTTAATCAAGATGTATTTTTTTTTTTTACTGAAGGGTCTTGGAAATATTACTCTGCAGCAGCTCTTTGTAATTTTGTCCAAGCTGGACTAAATTTCCACCATTGAAAAGGAAATAAAATCAGTATTTGGCTGTGGCTACACCAGGCCACGTTTATTTTGTGAGAAGTAAGAGAGGAGGTTTGCTCTTAAAAAACCAGAATATTCATCATTCTTAATTCTAAGTCATATCTAATGAAAAAGGGAGAGGGAATTCTGGTGTTATATCTGCTGAAACAGAATTCCTTGCACAGGGAAACCATTTAATGCAAGCAGGACAAAAGTGAACCTGCTGATTTGGAAAAGGAATCTAACACCTAACACAGCCCAATTAAGATGATTAAGGCTAAACAGAGCAAGATTCATTAGTCCTTCCCGAAATCCCCACTCTGCTGAAGGAGGAAGTCACAGGGTTGGTTTCTGAGTTGCATTTGTGGCTGATGAGGAGCAGCTGAAGGTACTGGACGTGAAAAAGGTTTCTTAATTTCTTCCTTGAGTGCTATAAAAGTGGTTTTAGGGAGGTTCTTGTGCCGAAGGTTCAGGAGGGCCACGAGTGGAAGGACATTCCTGCCAGGGCAGCCCCAGCCCTTGGGAGCAGCCTTTGCCTTGCCCTTAGGAGAAGTCTGAGTGTAAACTACAGAGAACTTGGATAAAAACTCCCTTTATTTTAATTTTGTTCCTCTCTTAGCGGCCCTTCAGTCTCATCTTTCTTCCTTTGACTTCTGGTAGTTTTGTTATTGTTCACATGCAAGAGTAATTACTCAGCTGGTTAATGAATTATGATGCTCCTGTTACAGGGAAGGCTTTGTAATTTAAAAATAGAAATCACTTTGGTTGTTAATTCCCTCTAGTGACAGGTGACGAATTAACTAAAATTAAACTTCAGTCAGAGGTGGAAGCGAAGCTGCTGAACCCCCTGGTACCTGGGTAAGGTGGAAAAGTGATGTCAGATTCCTGCCTGGTCCCATTCTTCATGGAAAATGAAAAGATTTCTCCCTTGGTCCCTCAGGAGAGGAGGCTCTGCTGGTCAGGCTGAGTTCTCCTCTCCCATCACTTGGGATAGCTCTGGGTTGTGACTCTGGAATGTGTCCTTGGCTGTCCAGTATTTTTCCCAGGTGCTCTTTCATTGAGAAGCAGATCTGTGTCAGTTTGAGTTGGTGAATCCTATCTAGGAAGTCTATTTCAATTTTAATTGCATCCAACTTTGAAATAGATTATTAGCAGATGTATATAGAGTAATTCAGAATTAACAGTTCAGAACAGACTGATTCTCTTAACACTGTTTTACCTGTTGGCAGGAATAATGTACTTGCAGTTCTAGAAGCATCTTCCTGTATTTCTGTGTAGGGAAGGCTGATGAATTAATGTGAGGGAATTGTTTTCACTCAGTGTTCCTTAATACATTCATGATCAAATTGAAATACTGATGAACTCAGTTTCCCCCAGTATTGTTTTAACAGCTGTTCCCTATAAGTGTGTTTAGTTGAGAACACTTAGAAATTGTGTTGAAAATGGTCTAAAAAAGTCTTGTCAAAAATTGTTTAATTTATTCTGGCAGGGTGTTAATATTAATTTAATGACATTGCTTTGCGCTGATTAATGTCACTCATTGTTTTAGTCCTTCCTGACACTTTCAGTGTTATTCCTACCCTTATCCTGCAGGTTCTTGGTGGCTCGGCTGAAGCTCTGAGCCCTTCTATCACATAACAGAATTGGTGCTTTCTCTTTCCATTTGTTTAGTTCAGGCTCACCATGGATGGGTTGCTCCGCAGAAAAATGAAAAGAACTAAGACTTCTGTTGATTTATTTCCTTTCTCTTTTCCACAGACCTCTTTATTTGTCCTTTTCCTCCACTCTGCCACGTTTCATTAGCAGGCAGTGCTTGGAAAAGCAGCTCCATTCCCTCACCCTGCCACGGCACAGCAAGTTTTATTTCTTGTGATAAACCCCACCTAAACCGGTCCTTAATGTCTCTGCAGGGTGTGGTACTGCAACAGGAGGAGCTGAGGATGAGGGTGAGGCCGAAGCCGGCTGGATTGAAGGTGCTGCCATCCTCCTGTCCGTCATCTGTGTTGTCCTTGTCACTGCCTTCAACGACTGGAGCAAGGAGAAGCAGTTCCGGGGGCTGCAGAGCCGCATCGAGCAGGAGCAGAAGTTCACCGTGGTGCGGGGGGGACAGGTCATCCAGATCCCCGTGGCAGAGATCGTGGTTGGGGACATTGCACAGGTGAAATACGGTGAGTGCATGACCTTGAGAACCTTTGTTTACTCTCCTGGGCCTTCCCAGCGGGACGGACACGCTCACTGGAAGGGATGGAGAAGGCTGGAGTGTGTGACTGCTGTTGGCCATGGTGAGGTGACAGCTGGGCTGCCATGGCAAAAGGAGAGCCTGCTGTAAAACTGCATCAGGAAATCAATTTTATTGGTGTAAACTTCTTTCACTGACCAGGGCAAGAACTGCTCATAATTCTTTATCACGGAGGATTACGTTATTCAGATTTATTTTTTTCAATTTCTGTGCCGTTAGGGAAAAGAGGAACTATCTTTGAATGTTGTGTAGAAGGGAATTGGGCCTCTGTGCTCACCCCACAAGTTGCTCCAGATCCAGATGGATCCCCCAGAGCAGGTGCCTGATAATTCCATGCTGTAGGGAAAGCCCTGTGCTCTGGTGGAGTGGAAGACTCCTGCAGGAACTGTTCTGGTAATTCCAGCAAAGTCCCTGTTCCATCAGCCATCACAGTTCTCTGGGACTTACCTAAGGGCTTCCCGAGGCGGGGAAGGGGAAAGGGCAGCTCAGCTGTTAATTAGCTGCTGTTAATTCCTATGAAGTCTGATAGAGAAACCTTCGGGTGATGTGAAGAGCACTTCCCTGCCAACCCCCCACAATGGGCTGTCCATTGTGTGTTAAACGTGATGCATTTGGGTTCTGGGATAGCACTAAGCAGAAAATGTTTGCAATACAAAGGCCTTTCCTCGCAGGACTGCGATGCTGTGGCTCACGTGGACAGAGTCAGGAGTAATTCCTTCACTCTGCTTTCAATTTACCTTTTAATGCAACGGCTTTTTGTGATTCTGTAACAAAAGTCGTGATGTAATTACAAAAACAGTCTCATGGCGGTTTTCCTTTGCCATGTTCTCACCACAGGTGACCTTCTCCCTGCTGATGGGATATTTATTCAAGGAAATGATCTCAAAATCGATGAGAGCTCTTTGACTGGAGAGTCCGACCAGGTCCGCAAATCCGTGGACAAAGACCCGATGCTGCTGTCAGGTAAAATCTGCCCCATCCCCTCCGAATTCCTGCTCTGCCTTGGGCACATTTTACCGGGGTTTCCTTTTCCCTTGGCCACATTTTATTGGGGTTTCCTTTTCCATGAGGTTTTGGCCACCCAGGTACAGCTGAGATTTTGATCACAGTCACTGCCCTTGTCACTTTGCCATTTAAAATCCGCATCGTTGGGTTTTTGGTTGTGTGCAGTTATTTCTGATCCTCGCACTTATTTTATAGAATTATAAAGAAATTAAACATTTTCAGAGGGAAAGGAAAGTCTCACTTAGGGAAATAACAATTATTTCAATTCTTTGCATGTTAGTTTTAATTTACCATTCAATTTCAAAGACTTTTAAAGTCTCTTTAAACCCTTTGTGTGTATGGAAGGTAAAACAGAAGAAACAATGTGTTTAAAAGCAAGTGGATATACAAAATATTTTGAGTTTGTCTTCTGTGTAAAAACTAACAAAAAAACCCCTCAAATTAGTTTAATATTTCTATTTTGTAATATAATTCTGTGCAGTAAATCAGATGACTGCAGTTTTTAAGTTTAAATAAAAGTGGGTCCTTTGTCAGAGAATTCCAGCTGGGATGCGATCACAAATAACAGATATGCTGATATATAACAATCATCAGCGTGTTATAAACTGAAAGTCGTTTTCAAATACTCAAATTTCTTTGCTGTGGGGAGAGAAATTTATATTTCCAATGCAGAGTTCAATAAAGTTTACACTCTTTATTTCTCTCTCAGTGGATAACCTTTATGTGATTGCAAAGAAGGTGAGGAATTAATGGGATATTTTAAAAAGCACTGTACACACTTATATCCCATACTTACACTGGTAAATTCTGACTCATGCCATGTTAGAAAATCCCTGAAATCTCTTTGGTCAGGAGCAGAATCGATGATTGGAGATTCTGTCATGCAAAAAACTTCTTCTTCCCCAAATGCAGTGCAAAGTTTAACCCCGGTGACGCAGGAGCTGATGCGCTGCCCATTGTTACTTGTCCAAAAACTTGGAAGCCACCACGTTTTTCAGGGTGGGTTTGACCTGGTTTAAAAAGTTCCTGTTGGATGTTAACCTAGACCTGTATTTTTATAGAACTTGTTTATAGAGGGAAAAAAAAAAACCCAAACAAACCAACCCTCCTGCAAAGACATCAACAGGCCTTAAATTTTCCTCTTATCCTTGCTCCTGAAGACACCAGTAAGTTCTCGTTTGGAATTTAGACAAATACTGCCAGGATGTTGCTCGCCACTGCTCTCCCTTAATCACCTGCTGGGAGTGGAAACAGCTCAGGTTTGACAGAGGAATCCCTGAAAACATTGGAGTGGCAGCCACAGTTTGTCTGGGGAGTCGAAATTTGGTGGAAGACAAACACCCAGGACTGGGGAGTGTTATTTTCTCTCTGGCACCTGAAAGAGCATTTTCAATATTCACTCGGGTTCAATGCCATAATTACACCGAGTTTCTGTGCTTTGTGTCCTGTTTAGTCACCCAGACAGTTTTTGCTGCACTTGAGGAGCAATTCTGAGAGTCCAAATGCTGACTCTGGCAGATGTTCCCGTCTGTACCCAGCACCTGGGAACCCTCCAGGAGGGCAGGAATGGGAATCCAGGCCCTGCTGCACCTGCAGCCGAAAGGAGCAGCTTCTCTCCCATAGTTCCTAAAACATTTTCCTTCTTCTTTCTTCTTTTCCAGTTATTTAGATTAATTTGATGGAGGTGTGAAAGAGGCAGAGGAGCTCACCTGGTGTGGCTCTCACTGAGCTGAGGTTGGCAGGAATTTATTTTGCCAGTGTCTGGTTCTGTCAGTGCACAACAGGGTTGGAAACAAAGGGAACAGAGCTTAGGCAAGAACAAATAAACCAAAGAAACCTCTTGGTCATGGTGCTTTGTTATGTTTTGGAAATAAAGGAAAAAACTTGATTAAGGAATCGGGTCAGTTATTGCCTGGAGCAAAATTGTTCTGGTTTGGTCTTAATTCACCACCAGAAAAGCCAGAAAATATTCCAAACTGGGCTTCTGGCACAGAAGAAACTTTCAGCAGCAAGCAGCTGATTTCAAAAGTTCTGAATTATTTGGATACCTTGAAATTACTTGCAAATGAGGGTTTTTTTCAGGGAAAGCTCTCTTTTCATAGAGGATATTCTGATGGTTGGTTCACTTTATTATTTACTTTGGTTTCCTCTTAACAACTGCAGTGACTAAAACCTTGCTTAAATCATAGAGAAATTTTGTTTCCCACAAGTTTGCTGGAAGTAAAAGCAGCATCGAGCCCCCAAACTGGCATGTTCTGCTTTGCTTTTCTTGTTTTTTCAGCCCTATTTCCATGTATTTCACCAGTACTGTTGTTAGGTTTAGGAATTTCTGAGTCTCATGTTTGGCTGGATTTTTGTCTGAAAAATGTCCTGTAGTAAGGTCCTTATCTACCTAATGCTTCCCTCTGCCCTTACTAAACCAGTTTTCCTTTTCTGCTTTGGGATATTCACCATTTATCTACGTTAAATTAAATAATCAGCATAAATAACCAGTGGAAAAAAAAAAAAACGTTTTGCTAAGATCAAGTCTTGAGAGGGAAGGAGCTCAGTGGAGTTGTTCAACGTGAAGACGAAATCCGTGCTTAGTGACAGACAGGTGAAAAACCTGCAGCCATTCCAGAATTCCATTTCTGCAACAACTGACTGGAGTCACTGAGCCTGGTTCTGTATCCAAGCTAATTCAATCATAATTCTGCTTAAACGGTGCAATGGCCAGAATTAGGCGGAAGGAGTTTTTGGGGGTTCTCTTTTACAGGCCTAACATTAAGAAAAGGCTCCGAAAGGCGTCTCAAATTCAGAGATTTTTTTTGCCCTCAGCAGGTGTGCAGAGCTAAGTTTGGGACGTGGTGGGTGCCTGTTTTCCTGGGAAAGCTGCTGTGGGAGCGTGGGAGCGAGTGCCACTTTCTGGAGGATATTTCTACCCACCTGTGTCGTCCAATTCAGGAAAAAGATTCCCTCAGAACAAAACACAGGGATACAAATAGCAAGTTCTTAATTAAAATGTACTGGAAACATTGACACATCTTAAAGGAGGTGCTGATCAACTTCTGAGGAAGATTTCAGAGCTTTTCTCTTCTGGCTGAACCAACCAAGTCTGTGCTGTTTTTTAGAGACCTTTTCTGATCTTTAGGTTTGAATGGAACTTATTTTTTGGTTTGTTTTTTTTTTTGGGGTGGCAGACCCAATTTGTGTATTTGTGATGTTCTGCTGAAACTGTTTTCTTGCAAAAGATAAACTTGGTTAGTGAATTTATTTCTTTTAAAAAGGGAGCCTGATGTGTTGGTGATGGATGTGCAGCCTGAGGTCTGTGCTTAAGCATTAATTCTTGGTTGAAGTAATACACAAAACAGGGTTTATTTTTGTTTTGTGGTAATATCCCCCTCAATAGAGATTTTTCAAGTGTAAAAAAATCTCTCTCAGCACTGTCACTAAAGCCTTGCATAAATTTTTGCATTTATTTTAGCTCTCTGTAACCTTTCTTGCCTCTTTTCAGGAACCCATGTCATGGAGGGCTCTGGGCGGATGCTGGTGACTGCTGTGGGGGTGAATTCTCAGACTGGCATCATCTTCACTCTGCTGGGCGCTGGGGGAGAAGAGGAGGAGAAGAAAGACAAGAAAGGTAAATCTCCAGCACCGGGATGCTCCAAAGAAGGCTCCTGGGCTTTGTGCAGCCAGAGCTCTCCTCCGCTCTCCGCAAATAAATGAGATTTTTCAAACTGCCTTTTTTTTTTTTTTTATGGTACATTTTTGTCATCACACGTCACACAGGAAAACACCAATCAATCCATTGGATAACAAGATGTTTTTCCAGTGTGAAGTTGCAGGCTCCCAGTACAAACTGGAATGCAAGGGAATTCACGGGCACGCTCCGGGTGCTGTGGCTTCTCTACATGGATCCATGCTCGCCCACAGTCTGCTGAGATTTTGTGCTTTTCTATCAGTGTAATTTTGGGGGTTTTTTTCCAGGAAAAAACCCTTTGGCCATGGAAATAGCATCTGTCTTAGAGCTTCAGGACTAAAATAAAGATAAGCTGTGGCTCTTTGCTTGCCCAGTTGTTTAATGTCAGTGACTGAGTTGAGAGGCATTTTAATTTCTTCAGGTGTAAAGGTCAGGCTAAGAATAGTAAAAGCCAGGAATGTAGCAGTAAATGTTAGCAGACAGTTTTACTTTCATGTCCTGTATCAGTTAATGAAATCAAGAAGCCTCTTTAGACTTTTCACCTTATTACAGTGTGATGTCACAAGCATTTGCTAATTTACGGGCTGCACACTAAGCAGAAACATGATTTAATGTCTGTCCTTTCCAGTTTCTCTTCGTGCAGTCTTGTAAATTGTTCTGCTTCCACAATTTCATTCCAAGTCTGTCCTAAGAATATTTGTCTGTCAGACATAATTAAGGGCCAATTAGTACAGGTTTTTTAGACATTTCTGCGCTTTCTAGTGGTTTTCACTATTAATAAAAAAAAGCAGTTAGAGCTTTACTGAACATTTTATTTGCTGTCTGTCAGGCAATATGATTCCACTTTCTTTTTTTGTTTCTATCCTTTTATTGGAAGCTGCAGACAGGAAGGCCAAATTCGAGTGGTTTTCAGGACCTACAATTTCCATTTCTGAGTGTGCTCAACAAGCGGCTGCCTTTGACTCCCTGCTGCTTTGGGGAGATCCCTTTTTTACTTAATGAAATGTTTATAGTTTCACTTCTGCACAGAAATGCACAAACCTGCCAGGCATGGGGAGCTCCAGGAGAATTAAAAGGAGGGAGACTGAAACTTCCTGAAGTAAAACTCCTTCATGCCAGGCTGGTTTTGAGCTGTGCCTTGGAGATTGCTCCCAGACAGAGCCTCTCTGAGATCTGGGGGGGAAGAGGAGCAGCTTCACCCCTGTGTGATGTGCCGGCTGCCTGGGCTGGGTTTAACCGGGCTGGCCTCTCCAGGCTGTGCTCAGGACACCAGTGCTTCTCTCGGGTTCCTTTGGGAAGAGCCTGGACAGGCTGGAAGAGAGAAATCAGGGATTTTGCATCACGCTGTAGCTGTAACTGACCCAGAGACAGAGCTTCTCACAGAGCTGTGTTTGAATTTGGGCACAGACACAGAATTTAATTTAATAGAAATCACTGTAATATGAAAAATCCGTAATATACGGAATTCCTTCACGTTTTCTGACGCCGCTGGCAGCTTTGTGCTCGTGCCTGGGCAGAGCTGGTGGCAGATGGAGGCCCAACCTCAGATCAAAACCTCTGGTACAAAAACCTGCAATTCTCAGAAATCCTGCCAGTCAAATACTCCTTTCAGTCCATGTGTGCTTTTATTGTTCATTAACACTTTAAAATCATCACGCAGGTGTGAAACAGGAGGAGGAACAGCAGCTTCCAGGTAGAGTAAGAACTGCACTGGTGCAAATCAGGGGGGAACTGCTGATTGAAAGAATTGTCTTTGAATCAGCCAAGTCGAAATTAAAGAATGATTTCAAATCAACAGGATTGCTGGTGCCAAAGCTGTTGGTGTGCAGGCATTGTTGGTGTTGCAAATCTTCACGTTCGGCTCGAATAATCAGCTGTTCTCCAGAAGCAAATTGCAAAGGGTTTAATGTGGAATCCCTGATTTGCTGTTAGCAGCTCACGCTGTGCTGGTTGGGGTGGGGATCCAGATGGAATAAAGAACAAGCACGAGTCACCAAAACAGTTTTAAGTCGTTGCCATCACAGTAATCAAATTTGCAATTGAAATTTTCCTGAATGCAGTTGCACAGGGTGTGTTTTTTTAAATCCTGGGAGCTGTTTATTTTCTTCTCCCAATTTGCCATTTTGTAAATAAAATCAGCCCATTCTTCTGCAGTACCAACCCAGTACAGAATGAAGCAATCCCTGTGGGGCAAGGACTGGAGCAGTTTGGGAGTCTCAGTCAGGATTCATTGGAGGACTTGGTTCTCTGTGAGCAGTTAACCACCAGAAACAAAACAAAATGAATTTTATCTATTATTTGCAGAGACTAATGTTTTTGAGCTCTAATATAAAAGCATGGCAAAATGATAAAACCTTCTTCAAGCTTTTCCCCCTTCCTGTTAGGAAAGATTTCTTGTCCAATTTTCCCTAATATGTGGATAATTACTGAAAAGAAGAAGAGGGTTTTCTTTTCTGATTCTCCTTTCGTGTCACCACAAACCAGGAAATGTGTCATGCCCATTACCTGGATTTAAAATAACCCATTATTCTCCTCAAGAGTGTATTTGCATTTTCTGCCTAAAATGTAGGAAAATGTCATGTTTCTACTCAGATCAATGTGCATTTTACCTGGGTGATGCAGGACAGAGGCTGAGCCCGGTTAGATTGGGATGCATCAGTGATGATAAATCATAACGTGCAAAATTACATAAAACATAAAATATGTACCATTGTACTCTGTAGCAGATGCACAAATACAGATATAACGCATTTTTAAATGCATATTTTAAAACTACCCGTGCACTGTGTAAATTAACTCCAAAGGAAATATTTCAACCATTTTAAAACTGCATAAATGGCATTAAAGTACGAAAAATAACACATAAAAGGACTAAAGCAATGTGCACAGGGCTGCGTGCACTCAGTTCCCACCGACTCCTTTAACTTCGTTAAACGTGTTTCATATTTATTTCTTTTTATTATCGTTATTATTATTATTATTATTTGAGTTTTCAGCTCACTTTGTGACACCTTCCCAATGCCACGTTGCTTTGGAAATTTGCGTTAATTCGTTTAGAACTCTTTGATTTTTGGGAGCAGAGAAAGCCACGAACGCTTTGCGCTCCGTCACGTGCTGTCGCTCGCGTTGTTGTTATTATTTATTCATTATTTGTTGTTCTGTTCTTGTGTTCTTTTCGTTTGTTTTGTTTGTTTCTTTATCCATTATTGCTCAGTAGATTCTTCCCATCCCTCCTCCCACCCTCCTCCAGCCACAGATGGTGCAGCAGGTGCAAATGCCACTGATAATGCAAATGCCAGCTTAGTCAATGGTACGTCACAACCCCCGGCTTGTCGGATTTGATGGATTTCTCCCCTGACTGTGTCAAATTCCCTCTCCCCTCCCTGACCTGCACAGATGTTGTGTGTGTGTGCCTGCACTCTGAGAGATCCTACTCCACACGCTCTGCAGGAGCTCGGAAGAGAGGCCACAGGGGTGCTGCAGCTTTGTCCCCGCAGAATCCAGCCTGGCAGAGGCAGAGTTTGGAATCCTGATCTATTTGCCACTAAAACTGCAGTTCAAAGGAGCAGTTAAGTCAGGCCAGTTTCAAAACTTTCGGGCAGATTCACCTGAAGTTTTATTGTAAAGCTTCATTATTCAGCATAGCTCTGAAGAGGAGCACAGTGAGAAAGGGATTCTGTCTGCTTCTCCTTTCACCCTCCTAATTCCTCACTCAGCCTCCTTGTGGTTCTGGGGAAGGGCTGGGATCAGGATCTGACTCCATGTCAACAACATTGTGTTAGGAACAACTTTTGCTGCTTTCAGCATCTGTTTCAGGGGGCTGAGAAGTTTTGTGGATATTTGTGTGAGCCCTCAGTGATCTTCTCCTGAGCCTGCCTGTGTTAACTAAACCCAAACTAAACCATTCCTGCAGCCGGTTTTGTGTCCCAGTGCAGACTCCTGACCCCGCTTGTTAGCACGCAGATATCTCAGCCTCTCTCCTAACAGGCAAATTCCAGAGTTAAATTGAATTGAATGGGTCAATATTAGTGTAGGCATCAGCTGTATTTTGCTGCTAATCAGACACATGAGCCTTTATTTGCCAGAGGAACCTTTCCCTCTTGTGCAGCGCCAAAACCACTGAGGAAAGTCATTCTACTTTTCATCGTGTTGGTGATAGAAGTTGTTTTTTCCATGCAGGTCAGCAGCTGTTGCATTTCACACGTGAAATGAGAGTTTCTGAGAGCAATACCAAGTGCTAAACAAGGGCCAGGATTTACTGCTGTGGTATCTTAGTTAAAGCAGTGACACAGGGAATCTTTGAGCCTATTTTCAAATCACTTAAAAGGAACATATAAGGAGATTTAAAACCCATTCTGGAAAACTAGGATTTACAATCCCTACATCTCCTTGCAGGGCAGGAACCTCCATCATCCTGGTTCCAGGTTCCTTAGAGACCAGGAATCAGGAAATGAATTATAAGTGTTCATTCTCTGTACTGTGAGGGTGCTGAGGTCCTGGCACTGAGGAGCTGTGGCTGCCCCTGGATCCCTGGCAGTGCCCAAGGCCAGGTTGGAGGTGGCTTGGAGCACCCTGGGATGGTGGAAGATGTCCCTGCCCGTGGCAGGGGGTGGCACTGGATGAGCTTTAAGGTTTGTTCCAACTCAAACCATCCTGTGATGTTTCTGTGGTGATTCCACTTTGGTGAGAGTAAAACACACAAACTCCCCTTCGGCCCCACTGGATCCCTGGCATTCCTGCTCATCCCTGCCAGCTGCAGAGCAGAGCTCAGCCCCTCTTTGCTGGCGCTCAGCAGGTGCAGAACGAGCCCTGTGCTGCTCCAGCCTGGGCTCTGCTCAAAGCTGGGGCTGCCTGGTAAATCCCGGTTGTGTTTGGGCTTAATGCTGAGCTTAATGAGGAAATTGAGTTCCAGGGGATATTAGATCAGTGTCTGAATTAGGGATGTGATTTTCCATCATCCTCTCTCCAGTCAGGAACAGCAGTGACTGTCCATGTTTATCCTGGAGCTGAGAGATACAAACTCAGGGCTTTGCAGTGCAGAGTGAATTTTTTTGCTCAATTGAGGATATTTTGGCTTTTAGCTCCTCTGAGATGAGGCAGTTCAATAATTCTGCTGGTCTTTGATCAGCATGGATGGGAGAGGCTTTCCACAATCCAGCTGCTCTGACGTTGTGCTCACAGGAGAACTCAGACAGGCAGGCTTGGGTCTGAGTGCTTTGGAATTACCTGGGAAATGCCAGATTTCTGGTGATTTCTCAGTTAGCACTGCTGATGATTTAGAGAATACTGAAAATGTAGATATAGTTTGGAGGGGGAAGTTACAAAGCAAGGAGCCCAAATTCATCTGCACACTTCCTTTGTCTGGATGAAAGGAAGATCTTTTTAAAAGTCTGAAAATTCTCCCTGAGGTGTGACTGGAAACAAGCATTTTACCTAAAGTCTGATACCCTTGTATAGAAAATATCTTAAAAATAAAAAAGAGTTATATACTTGATTTAGTAGCAAGCTCAGGAAATGTTGTTGCTTGAAAAACAACCCATTAACATTTCAGATAAAATATTTTTATTCCTAATTGTCAATGCACAATTGACACAAAAGAGTTTGTTTTTGGCCAGTGAGCCTCTAATGATAAATTCATTTATTTGTGACCCAGCTTGTGTATTAGGTGCTGTATCAAAGGAACTCTTGCAAATTCTGTTGGGTTTTAGGAGTTGAGGTCGAAATAGAGAATTGTTACTGGTCTCCTTGTTAGAACTGTAAACAACATGTTCAGTTTTGGAAAGTTTGCAAGTTAAGGTCATAAACAGAGCAGATAATTTTGCAGAAAGGGAGTAATTCAGGAAAATTCATCTCATTTCAAGGTATATTTAGTAAAGGTAATTTTAAAAAATGAAAATCAGGGAAGCAGCAATCACTGTTTACAGCTTGTTTACCCCAAATTTGATTTCCTTCTACTGGAGCAAATTACCCCAAATTTGATTTCCTTCCAGTAGAGCACTGCCACCTTCCTAACTCAGGATTTCCAGGGTGGGTTGTTGGGGTTTTTTTGCTACTTTTGCTACAGGGAATTTGCTACTTAAATGTGTATTCAGAAAATGTAGAAAAGGTTTAGAAACGCCTTAGCAGATTCAGAGTAATGCTTGTGCTGAAATATTTGATATCTACAGCAAATCCCAGTGTAGGTACTGAACTGCTTCAGTTCCTGCAAAGCAACTTGCAGATTTAGTGTATTTTTAAAAATAATTTTGTTATTTTAAATTCATTTTTAAATTAATATTTTGATGTATTTCTGAATTGTACGTGAAGTTATTTATGGAATGCATAGAAGAATTATCTAAAACTTCCTGTTTAATTCAGCTCAGGTTCCAGCTCAGCACCTGGGAACTCCATCATTTTCTTTGGTTGATTCCAAGCAGTTCTTCCAATTTAGAAATAATTTCCAAATGAGGGAAATAATTTCCAAAACAGGGATTGGACTTTTTCATTCTGGGTCTTTGGCTCTTCGTCGAGGCAAAGGGGAGGCTTTTCTTGGGAATTTTGTTTGGTGAAGTCCATGGCACTTAGAGTAAGGATTTAGCCAGTAAAGGTGCCACCAGTCCTCTCCAAAATACAGGAATTGTAGTGAGGCAAAGGCAGGTGCAAAACACTTTAAATTCAAAGCTTTCAAATCAGCTGCAGAATCCAGGTGTTGTCAGAAATGCTGTTCTAAACCTTTGGGTGTTTCATCCTTCCTTAGAAAAATGATAAAAAACTCAGATGGATTGCTCCAGCCCAAACAACATTCATTATATTTGGTATTCCAAACAGAAAAGAAGAAAATATTTTCAGAATTAGGTAAAGGAAATTATATGTTTGAAGAATTATTTCACATTATGCTATCAGAATATTAATAATACTCATCCTTTTAGTGGTTCTAAGCAATGCACTGAGGACAGAAGGATGGGGAGTATTTGTACCTGGAAGGAGGAAGGATCTCTCAGCAGTGGTGATTCTGTCACCTTCTCTCTTTCTGTCTTAATTTCCCTGCTCATATTTTATAGCAAAGTGCAGCTTTAAAATTGTTTGGCACATGAGGATAGAAATAGTTCACAGCATCCTTTTCTTTATCTTACTTACCCAAATTACCTTTGCTTTGCCATTCTTTCTAAATAACTGAACTATAACCACCTGTGATGACTTCCCCCCCTCAATAACTTGAATGCAGTAAATTAAGTATGTTAAAAATGTATTTTTTAAATACTTAAATTTACCTTGTTGTTAATGATTGCTTATTTTGTGTACTGGTATTTTCAGGTAGCCAGTCAATTGTGAGTGTAATTTATTATGATAATTATGCCATTAAATAGCAAATATATGTCCTAAAATTACATATTTTGATTTACAAGGAAAAGTAATCTCTGTGATATGTTTGCCAGTGGTGACAGTCATGTTTGGGTTTTGTTGGTGATTTTCACCTTTTTTAAACTTGAAGATTCCTCAATTTTGCCGCTCCAAGGTTTGGAATTGCACTCTGCAGAAGGATCTCTGGAGCAGGAAATGGAGCAGACTGCCTGCTCTAAATTAATGCCTTCCAGTTCTTAGGGAAGGCTTTATGCTCCAGCCAGAAATCCGAATCTCCAGGGATATTTTATGTCTTCCAGTAACTTTATTAAAAGCCCTTCTAAGAAAAACAGCCACCAGGCAGGTACTGAGTCCAACTGAGCCCCACAGGCAGAGGTTTTATAGGGAATTTCACCGTGAAAATGAGCTTCATGGATTCATCTCTCGTGCGAAGTGTAAAGCTCTGGAAGGTGGAGACTGATTTTGTAAAAGTCCTATTATTGCCAGGGTGGGAATAGAATCAGAAATACAGACAAGCAGCTGGTGGTCAGTGGTTTATTGCAGTCATTCACCTGAGAGCTGAGATGATTTTGGGTCACGAGATGTCCTTTCCCTGTCTCTGCTTCTGGGCTTTGGAGGTTCCCAGTGTGACACTGGGGCCTGTTTTTGACAAATGCAAGACTGGTTTGGTCACTTTTGCTCTCTTCAGGGGGAGGTTTTTAGTGCTCTCCCACTTAGTGCAAAGACCAACATGCAAGAGACGCATCTTAGCTTTTCCATTTTGTTATTATTGATTCACAGCAGAGTGAAAAAACTCATCCATATAGCAGTCAGAGGAACAAGACGTACCTGCTGGCACATTTTGTAATAAATTCTGATGATACATTTATAACTGGAATGTATCAACAATCTCGTAATGGTGTTTTAACTTAATTTCCCTTAGCATTATTTTTTGTTGTGCATTTTACATAACTACCAAAAGAGCTTGTCATCCATTCTGAAATCATGTTTGTTGTAGTCTTTTCCATAAATTCATATATTACTGGGAGAGTTTCTCAAGGGGTCCCACCAAGAAATTTTGAATACCATTTGAAAATGTTTAGTTGTTACTCCGAATACCAAAGTTTTGTACGTGATTTGTGCATTTTGCCATTTTTATGTCACACACACTTTCAAATGGCATGTCCAGTTAAAAAAGGCACAAAGGAATAAGGGCTTTGGTGTGGTAAAACTGTGTGTAGATAAAAGGTCAAACTGGAAATTTAAGAGGCACTTTGTAAATCTGTCTTTAGGATAAATCTGAATTTATGTCACCTGGCACTTGTATTTCCAGAAGAAATTTGCTAATTAGTACAACCAAGTGAGGAAGGTGTAATGTAAAAATCCAATCTGATTTACATTTTAATTTATTTATTTAGATTCATTATTTCTATTTTTTCTCAATTTAGTAACGTGATTAATTTAATTCTGGGATGCATTAAGAAAGTCGTACTCTAACAGTTTTTAAGTCCCAGCCTTCTGAAACATCAGTTCAGGAATATTATTCCAATTCAGCTTTCCACTGGATCCACTTTATTAGTTTGACCCTCTGAATTTATGCAAATCCCTCAAAACCACGTGCTGATATTTAGCATTTAACGTGTTCCAACCCTGACCTTGCCTGGAATTCCCTGGAAGTGCCCAGCTGGGTAGGAGTCTCCTGTGGGTGCAGGTGTGAGGGCAGGGGATGGTGCCCAGCTCCCTGTGATGTGCTCGTGGCTTTCGTGTCCCGTTGATTTGAATCCCCATTTTCGTGTTCTGTCTCGGCTGAAGGTTGTTTACTGTCTGTTGTCTGTTGGAATTTTTCATCATTTAGGCAAGATGCAGGATGGGAATATGGAGAACAGCCAGAACAAAGGTAATCTTATTTCCTATTCAGGAGGTTGTGGATTGTGTTGTTAGCATGTAGTTCAACCCCGTCCCAGAGTACAACGAGAACCTGTGATTTGTGCTGTGTGTGAAACTGGCCCTTATTGCTCATGCAGAATGTCCAAAACAACCCCCAACAACCAACCCCAACCAAACACCGACCCAAGAGATTGTAACTTCCACGAGCTGCAGATGTTTAGGAGAGGAGCTAAACCATTTATAGATGTTGCTTTCATCTCACAAAGCTCATTAGAATCAATTTTTCCTGTGCAAGTTGTGTATCCTTCGTGCTGTTAGTGGTTTTCCAACCCAATTTTTTATGTCTCATCATCTCTGGTGTCTGATGGCATTGTCTGGACATATTTTCATTCGCAGGGAGGAGGTAAAGCAATAACAAAAGGAAACCTTAAAGCCAAGGTGTTATTTAGCAGTGCAAAAGCCTTTTATGAGGATAAAACACAGGAAGATTAAGAGTCTTTGGAGTTTCTCATTTAATATACAATGCCAGGAAGAAATTGGAATCGATATTTTGCTTTCTCTGAAGCAAAGTCATGGCTCCCTTTTTGTTATAAGACACAGCTATCAAGAGTTCTTTGGGTTATACCAAATTAAACAATAATTTTCTCTCCTCAGATAATATTAAACATTACAAAGGTGACGGCTCAGAAACTGGATAGAGAAGCTCAAAAGTACCAAAGAAAATGCTATTAAATAATAAGTATTGAGGTTAGGTAGATAAATTAGATTTCCAGGTCAAACAAGCATGGTCTTGTACAATCTCTTCACGAAAGCAAAGCTGTTTCATCTCATCCTCTTTTATTTATTGTGCTCAGCACAGGGCAGACACATGCACATATATCCACTGCAATGTCACTGCCTTTCAGAAACATGGAAAAATGAAGTTTCCTTCTATCGGCATTCTGCCAGGAAAGGAGGGATCAGCCCTGAAACTGTGTGTGGTGTTTGTGGGGGAATGGTGATGCCGCCACCACCAGCCCCGATGGCTGAGTTAGTTGATCACAGAATGCTCAGGAAACTTTATAACTCAGGGATTTTCTGGAATGGTGGATGGCAGAGTGTGGTCCCCTGTCACTGAGGTGTCCCTGCAGCCCAGGGGAGCCACGTTCCCTTCAAAATGTTTGCATTGGAAATATGATTTATAAGGGGGCATTGCATTCTAGGAGGCATCCCGAAATTCAGAGATGTAGGGATCTGTGAAAGCACCTGAGCTCTGCCATTCCAGGGAATCCTGCGGTGCTGATGCTGTCACTTGCCAAGCCACGTGCAAGACATTCAGTGACATATATGTGTACGGCCCAGAGTGTTGTGGGTGGGGGCAGAAACGAGAGAGAAACCCAGCCAATGGTTTTCCAGCCCATATCCCCGCGTGTCCCGAGGGCACACGGATGTGCTGGCCCAGATGTGTCCCTCACAGCCCCACTGGGGCTCCAGGACACCTGCCTGGCACGGGAGCCAAGGGTGTCCCTGGCAGTGATGGTCCCAGCCAGCCCCTGCGATGCTGGCTGGGTTCAGTGAGGACGAGCACTGGGAGAAAAGGAAGGAATAAAGCTCTGGAGTAACAGTTCTGTTCTGCATTATCAGCCAAGCAGCAGGACGGGGCTGCTGCCATGGAGATGCAGCCGCTGAAGAGCGCGGAAGGGGGAGAGGGAGACGACAAGGACAAGAAGAAATCCAACATGCACAAGAAGGAAAAGTCCGTTCTTCAGGGAAAGCTGACCAAGCTGGCAGTGCAGATCGGCAAAGCAGGTACGGCTGGGTGGCACTAAACCCCTCTGGGACGCGGCAGGCAAAGAGCTACAGAGCAAATGGTTCTGGAAAGGGACAGGCCCTTTTCTCCTGCAAGATTTGGAAATGGGTCATCACAAAGCTGTTCCAAGGAGAGTATGTGGTACTGAAGATCTTTATTCCCCCAAAAATCAGCTTTGACTGTCAAGAAGCTTTGGGCAACTTGGATTGTAATGAATATTTGAATCAAAATGAAATGCAGCTTTTCTCATCGTTAATATTCCCAAGTGCAGTAATTACGTATTTAATTTCTTCTCCCCTCAGAACTTGGGGAGTACACGGTTTCAGAATCTCTAATATCATCTCAAAATATCACTCACACAGTATTTTTCCCTCTCATGGGTTCTGAAATCATTCTGTTCCCCCGAATATCCCCGTTCCTGCCTTGTCCCCAAGCAGGACGCCTCCTTTGACTCCCGTACCCAGAACCATCTGGCCCCTGCTGTTGGGAGCAGCACTTCAGCGTGTCGGTAGAGGGTGGAAATCTTCCATAGCGGCCTGAAGTTCCTCGGGTTTGTTTTTCTCGTGGTATCAAAGAGGTTTTGGTCTCAGCTCCTTGGTTGAGGCCCTACAAGATCCCTTTACCTCTGTTCTATCTCCCTTGGCCTTCTTCCCCAGTCTGAATTTTACCCTTCCCAACCCTTTTTAAGTTTATCACAGGAGCTGATCACACAACCCCATGATGCCAATTCTCCTCGCCTGACCAGACTGTGACCAAATCCGGGGTTATCATCCCTGATACCCAGTTTAATGCTTTGCCCCAATTCGTATTCCTCCAGCTTCTCTCCTTCGTTTCCCTGATCATTAATTCCTTAGATTAAGTACCTTTCTGCACTGACTCCTGCTCTGGTATTCCAGCAGGCACGTGAACATCACTCTTAAAGTAATTGTGTAGGGGTTTCTAACCAGAATGTGGCGAGGAACATGAATTAAATTAATTAATCATTGCCTCATTTGGTTTTTCCTTGGCATTGAGCAATCTATGGGGATGTCTTGCGTTGTCAGGAGTATTTGCCTGTACAATATTCGAATGGATTTTCCTGTGTCCTCTGGCACAGAATGATCTCCCTGACTCATCTGTTTCCTGTCAACCTTAGCATCCTTCAGCTTTACCAATTTTTTTTAAATGAAAATGCAAGACATGAGATTCACAGCATTCTCCTTCTACTCTATGATCTCATTAGGGAAAATTAACATATTCCGAAATGCAGGCTTAGCTGCTTCACGCAGACCTGCCAAACAGGGGTGGTCAGAACAAGGCAAAGTTGAGGCTCTAATGGGAATTTTATTTGTATGCTCAAACCCAGGGACAAAACTGTGGAGCAGGGGTGCAATCCCAGCAGTCTGTGCCACTGGGGGAGTGGGTGGAATCCTTGGGATATTTTGTGAATTCTGTGTAGGATTTATTGGTGTCTCTGTCTCTTTTGAACCTCTGCTCATGAAAATACACGCTCTGCGGATGTTCCCTTGAAAAGGGACACCTTGGAAACACCAATGTTTGTCACATTTTAGAGAAACACACTGAAAAACTGTCCTGTGAATAATTCTGCACTACTGCCTATTTGTATTCACCCAGACACATCTGTAGGGCTTTTCTAGACTATTTTATACAGCAGCATAAACTAAGGGAGACTCCTTTGCCCAAGCCTCTAAAGATACAATTATTTAAAAGAAAGGTGTCTAGATATGGATAGACAAGTAATTTGTAAAAGGTGGGGGTTAAAAGGACAGATAAATGTTGTACCAGGCAAAGTAATGTGCTAAATTGAATAAACTTAACTCAAGTGGCAGCAGAACTCCTGCACTGCCTGGGAAGTTTTAAAGGCAGCAGTACAACAGTGCTTACAAATGAATTCCCTGGAATTCTGTGCTTCCTTGTGCGCTGGGAAGTATGGCTGCTGTAAATATATTATGGCAATGTTTTGTCTTCGTTTTACAATGTATCACTGGTACTGGCGAAAAGTGCCACAAAGAAAGAAAAAATTTCCTCTCAAATCCCAAAGGCAGATTTCTAATTGCTCGTGTTCCCAATGGTGTTTGGGTTTATGGTAACTGGTGGTTTCTCCTCCCAGGTCTGGTGATGTCTGCCATCACTGTCATCATCTTGGTACTGTATTTTGCCATTGACACCTTTGTGGTCAACAAGAAGCAGTGGTTGCCTGAGTGCACTCCTGTCTACGTTCAGTATTTCGTTAAATTCTTCATTATTGGTGTCACTGTGCTCGTGGTTGCTGTTCCTGAGGGACTCCCACTTGCTGTCACTATTTCTCTGGCTTATTCTGTAAAGGTAAGAGGCATTCAAAATAACCCAGGGAGAAAAATGCTGTTTGCTCGAGTTCAGTACTGAGCTGGTCCTCAGCTTTTATCAGATGTGATGGAAAACGCTCAAAATGTTAATGAAATTGCTTTAAAGTAAACTTGTGTTGAAAGTATTTCCAACAAAAATGCAAATACATCTTCCAATGCATCTCCTTAAAACTGCACAGCGCAGGAATATCAAGCAGTAGAAATGCCTACTTAATTTGCAAGGAGCCAGGAATTTATTGAGGAGAATGTACTCTGAAAATTGTCCAGTCTTTTGGTACAGAATAATTTTGTATTCAAATTCTCTTGTGCAATAGTACAAAGTTTTGACAAGGATTTGAAGTCTTCAGGAACACTTCTCAGAGAAACTGGAGTTTCTCAAAGAAATTAAGAGTTTCACTGAAGCTTTCATGTACTTTTCTTAAATGCAGTTGCTGTTCTTTGAAGTCAATGTAAATGGTTCTATCAGGAAATTAAAGAGGATTAACACCCTGGACTTGGGGATTACTTCAGCAATTTAATCAGATGATTTAAACATTGTTGGAATCTTAGATGAAGATGGTGTAAAGTTTATTTCTATTTAGCATGCAAACAAATTAACTTAGGAAGTTTAGGAAGGAATCTGTTGGCTTCTGTGTAGCCAAATATCATAATTATTAGGAAAAAGGAGTAAGTCCCAAAGATGGGCTTTTGCTAATAAAGAATGTAGCTGCTTTTAAAATGTTTTCTCATTCTCCTTGTGTCCTTCCTCTGACACCCTTTTTTTTTTTCCCCCTTTCTCTTTCCTTTTTGCTTTTGCCCCAAAATGTGTGGTCCATCTGTGTGCTGCAAGATAAGATCCTGGCATCCCAAGTAGTGTTAAGAAAAAACCCCAAATGTTTGCTGTAATGATAAACTTTAAAAAATGCTGTTATCTCTGGTTCCTTTGGCTCATCTTTGCTGTTCCAGCTACTCCTTAAAACGCAGACCTACTGCAGGAAAATGATGCCAGCCTTTTAGTTTAGGCAAAATTACCTCAGGGATAGTCACAGCCTGGTTGTCAGTAACCGGGGTTTGGGGTTATCCAAAGCTCTGGTTTGGGGAACTTCCCGTTCTCACCAGCCAGACTAAACACGCGCTGCTTCGCTTTTCGTAACTAAAAACCTGTCAAACCGACCCCGAAGGGTTCCTCACTTGGGTTTTGGTGGGTTTTCCCCTCAGAAAATGATGAGGGATAACAACCTGGTGCGGCACCTGGACGCCTGTGAGACCATGGGCAACGCCACGGCCATCTGCTCGGACAAGACCGGCACGCTGACCACCAACCGCATGACCGTGGTCCAGGCCTACGTGGCGGACGTCCACTACAAGGAGATCCCCGACCCCGATTCCATCCCTGCCAAAACCATGGAGCTGCTGGTCAATGCAATTGCTATCAACAGTGCTTACACCACAAAAATTCTGGTGAGTAGGTGCTTTTTTTTGGTTTTGGTCAGTTAAGTGAAGCCTAGCAGAGGTGTAATGTTGTTTTTTTGGAGCGGTGTTAATTCCTTAACATCCTGTTGTTGATTACGAAGCGTTAAATACTGTTGAGGTCCTCAAAATGGGAACAGGTGCTCTAAAACCTGTGCATTTTATTGTTTTTTTCAAGGACAGGGATTCACTTAAGAACACAAGACCATGAGACATTTAAAAACCTCCTGCTGTCGTTGGAGTGGGTTGGCCCATTCTTGGTGCAGATAAATTTGGTAACACAAAACGTGTGGTAGCACCGCTGGTTTTCACTGAGCCCTTCACATGTGCGAAGTGATTTTTGTGTGTCTAAGAAATTTCAATGAACGCTCAAAGAGCACAAATTGGATTGGTTAAATCAGTGAGGTTAATGATCTTTATTCGTTCTGGTTCCAAGCCAGTTGCATCCAGAAGTATTTTATTCACTCTGTACTGGAGGCCAGCATGGAAATACCCTGTTTGCTTGTGGCATTGGATTCTTCTGTACAGAGCTAATTAAGAGACTGAAAATTTTTGCAATTCCAATAGATTTGTTCGTGGAAAGGTCAAGCTGAATGTTAATGTTGCTGTACAAATAGATTTTTTTTGTTTGTTTTTAGTTTATGAATATATGTATTGTCCTTTTTATAGGTCTGTGCTGAGCTGCAGAACAAAGTCAGGCACGTACTTCATGTTTGGTTTAAAAGTGGTCTTTTAAAATCCAATCACAGAAAGCAAATACTGTGTAATAACTCAGAGTGGATATTTTATGGCAGCAGCTCCTTGAATTTCATTTGTGCCCTTCGAAATCAGCAAGAACAGTTTGCTATTGCTGGGTAATTCCTGCTCTCACAAATCAATGTAACTTTTGATTGCTGGGCAGAGGAAAATACGCCGTGGTTATTTCAGTGTTGTTGCAGCCTAAGTCAGCTTAGGTGCTTCCTTCTGGAGAAAGAGAATAAAACTCATCCTGAACACACAGGATGAAGACAAGGCAGGGAGTTTGACTTTGGGAGGGCTTTGAGAGAACGTTTCCAGAGCCAGCAGAATTTTCCTCGTTCCCAGGGAACAGCAGGGCAGGCAGGGGGTTGGTTTTTCAGTTCTCAGAGTCTTCCACAGTGTTTTATATTTTGCTCTTCATTTTGAGATCAAACCCAGTACCAAAGTGTTTCTGCTCAACTTCCACACCAGCTCAGCCCCTCTGAATCCCAGAGTAAATTTATGGGAATGGGAAATCATCAGACTTTCCACATCTGCAATATTAAGTTTAATATTCTGACTTTTTGTTGTGGTTTCCTGAAACATTTCCGGTCAATATTAGTTCTAACATAGTCTCAGTATTAGTTTGAGGTTTTTTTTTTTTTTTTTTTTGCTCAGTTTCATTGGTCCTTGTGTACCTCTTAAAATTAGTCTTGTGTACCTCTTAAAAAGAGTCAACATTTCACCATTTCAGTGCTTTTTTAGCTTTGCACAGAGGCTGATTCTCTGTGAAACTGATAAATGGGTGAAATCCTCTGGATGCAGATCAGTGACTGCTCGAACTAATCTGTTTAAAATTAATGGTGATCTTTTAGATCATGCGAGGTGAAGCTTTGCAATATGGACTCCATGAGAATCACAGCTCCAACCCCAGGGGATTTCATTTTATTCACTGTTCATAACAAGCTTAGGCTGAACTTTAAGATACAAGATATTGATCCATAGCCCATTTTGCATCCCAAATAAATACGGCAAAAAACCCCTGAGGGACTTGTTTCCAGGATGAAATATGCAGAATTATTTCTAATTTCTATTTCTTCCTGCTATTACAGAATGCACGCTCGTGCACTCATTCTTGGAGCGTGTTTAATCAAATTGTGAATATCAGCTGAAACCCAAAGGGCATTGTGAGGGTTCTGTTGCCAAGACTGAGTTTTGCATATTCTATTTTTAGCTCTGCAGTTACGTGTGTGCTGTAAATTGCTCTTTGTGTGAACTTCTGTTCAGAGGGATCACATATGGGACCATAAAATTAGTCAAGATGCTCTGCTGAATGAGAAATATTCCCTCCTGCATTGTCTTTTGATTAAGGGGCAATTGAACCATTGATAAAAATATAAAAAGGGAATAAAATCAGCGCTCGCGATAAAAGATGTAAATTTCCCTGAGAAATTAAACACAAATTATTCCAACTGAACAATAGCACCATTAAATATAGCTCTTTTTAATGCTTTCCAAGATTAAGTTGCTGGGTGAGCTGGTTTTGCATCCCATTATCTTCAGAGCAACTTTTCTGCTGTTTGTGCGGGGCTGTTCCCCAGCAAACCTTTCTTTCCAGTGCTCCTGCTTCAGATGGCTTTCCCCCTCGGAAATAAAATCAGGCTTCGTGCATTTTTGCCCGTGAGCTGTGATGGGGACTGCAAAGACACTCACTCTGAGAGCAGCGTTTGCATTTTGGGAATGCTCGGATTGCACTCGGAGCGGGAGCACATTGATCTTGGACATCGGGGAGCAGTGATGAAACAGAGACCCCAGACACCAAAACCACGGATCTGAACTCTTCCGTGCAGCTCTTGCTTTCATAATTTCGGTTTTAATTAGAAAGGTGCTTCTTCTTTTAATTTCCTGGCTGGGTGTGATTCCTGCTGGCTGGGCGTGATGTGCCTGATTGAGAGGACACCACAATCAGGGATGTTCGGCACCAGCGGAAAAGTCCCGGCTGGAGCTGTTTTTATGAGGATCTAACACTTTTCATTTGCTGCTTGATGGGTGCTGAGGGAGGAAAAGCTCCTTTTGCCTGCACTGGGTGAATATCTGGATCTCCAGGAGGAGTTTTCATACCTCTTATGGTGGTGATTTGGAGCATTTGCACAGAGCGTGGCACGGTGCGATGGCAAACCCTGAAGCAAAGGAAGAGATGTCACAGGAAAGTGCAGAACATTCACTCCCTTCCACATTCACTCCCCTTTCCTGCAGGAAATAAAGTAAAAACGTGTTGGTCTCCATGTCAGTAAATATTCACCATGTTATGAATGCGACCCGGGAAAAGTTTTGGGGCAAAAAGGCCGGTTTTGGATAAAACCCAAAGCAGTAAATGCAATGAAACACAAAGAGCACAGAGAATTTTACTGCAGCTGAAAGGCAGAGCAGGTAGGCAGCCCCTAATGTATAGAAACCATAGGAAGGAATGACCTTCTACCAAAGTGAAATGGTGAAAGGAACGGAAAACGAGACTGATGCAAATCTGCTGTTGGCACTGGGAACATGGATGTGGCAGCCAGGTGAAGGCTCTTTTTATTTGGGGGAATATATTTGCATCCCAAGCAAGCACAGCTCTCTGGATTGCTGGGAGACACAATGTTCCTGTCAGGAACAGCCTTTGAGAAGGTGTGCAAAGTGCAAAATATGCTTCTTTCTTAGAGGTTTATTTATTTTTTTATCCAAAGACTGAACTTTAGTCATCAAATACCCGAATTAATCTTGACTTTTAAAAATTTGTTTAATCAGATGGAAAAAAATGGTCTCAATAATTACATATATATGTTGCTTGGCCAACAGAAAATTACTGGCATTTCCTTTTACCATCCAGGTTTTCAACACTTTCAATTACAGTGAGGCATTTTGAAAACAGCTTTTAAGTTTTTTGGGGGAATATGGATATATGGAAATTTCCCACCAAATAATTTCGCAGCTTGAGGTGTACTGGGTATGTTTATGGATTTTTCCACCCCGCATTAATGTGTGAAGTTATTGGAGATGGGAAGGAGGATTGAAATGTCACCTTTTTAACCCTCATTGCTTGTGGCTCTCTAATTCTCATCTGACAGAGCAGAGACCTTTTCTTTTCCTGTCTCTCTATACATATTTATGTCTCTCTGTGTTTGTCTGAAGTCGTGTTTTGCGAATGGGAAGGAAGAAGGAGAGACCCTGACTGTTTAGGAAAGGTTTTTTAATTTCATTTTTACAGAAGTTCAAGCCCCAGTAGAACAGAGTAGGCCATACCTGTCACCACAAAATCGAGGAATTTCTGTGTCCTGAGGCTACAGCAGCAGAGCTGTCTGCCAAGGGCACTCTGCTAAATGAAACTGCTATTACTTGTCACTAGAATTCCCTTTTTTATTCCAAGGAGAACCGTAAGAAAGCAGCCTTTGACCTCCAAACTGCCTTTTTGAGTTATTTTGGCATATGGAATTGCAAAGAAATTTTTACTCTCAGGTATGGTTTGCTTAAAACCTATTCTCAAGCCCTTTGTTTCTTGTGTTAAAACACAGATGATGTTCCCATTTATTTTTGCTGCACATGGGGGTTCAAATCAGCTCTTATTTCATCCAGCTTGGTTCCCCCATTGCTGCTAACAACGGGTCAAAATAGATACTTAAAAAAAACCCCTCCAGTCACAAAATATGAGGACAGAAATGGGCCCAGAAGTGGTAAAAAAAATTCAGCAAGTAAAGATTGAGGAAAGCTTTAGTTTATGGTAATTTAAATGACAACAGAGTGCCTGGCATGGCCTAAATGCTGTTTTTTCCTCCTGTTGTTCCCTGCCACTGACATCAAGGCACAAGTGGCAGCTCCAGCTGTTGGTTTGGAATCTTTGGAAAAGATCAGTCACTTATCAGGTGGTCAAGGGGCTGGTCCAGGCTGAGCTGCCCGTGGCAGAGCTTTGGGAGCAAAGAGGGAGTGGAAAAAGGAGAGAGAAGCCCAAAAACTGAGCTGCAGGGAGGGCAAATTGAGGGGAAAAGGGGAAAAGGGAAGGGAAGGGAAGGGAAGGGAAGGGAAGGGAAGGGAAGGGAAGGGAAGGGAAGGGCTCATTCTGAATTGGCAGCAGAAGAGTTTGCACACGTTCTCCACATTGTGCTCCTCTATTTACAGTGTGTTTTTTCCTGATTTTCTGCATCCTGTGTGCTCCACACAGATCCACAGGGAGCTTTGCAGTGCTAGTGTTGGTATGGAAGGGCTTGAGGGAATTTTGGTGACAATTCAGCAGTGACCAGCCTTCAGAATGTTTATTCATCTCTGCTTTCTTTCCTCAGGCAGCGCTCAAAAGTAAATGCTCCCTTCACATACTCTGTCAAGATTTCATAATCTGTGTTTTAAGGCTGGTGAGGAGGAGGAGAAGTGCTATTTGACAGGTATTTTATGGAAGGATAGATCTGTGGAAGGTTTTACCCTCACATAATAACACAGGAAATCAGTAAACAGTAAGAAACATTTATGTTTTCATCAGCCCACGTGATGGCACTGGCCCAGCTCCTTGTTGGTGTCACTGGTTTTGGATAAGGGAGGAGCAGCAGGCTGGAATCACCTTCCTGCACTGTCCCTGGGGATTACATTTGGAGTTCTGAAATCCTCTCCTCCTTGTGTAACTAAAGACACCCGGAAAATGGCTCAGAAAAATGCACTGGGAGGAACTGGCAGAGAAATTCCAGGACCCTCATTCTGTTCCCTGTCTGACAAAGACCAAGGGAATTTGTAGGAGCTCACGGAGCTGCTCCAGGTTTTGCAGTTTGGATCCTGCAGCCTTAGGGGTGCAGTAAGTTACCAAATGTGGGATACCAGGAGAAACACAGGGGAAAATCTGCTTAGCAGGAAATCAGTGCATGGTTCCCAGGGTGGCACCAGGAAGGTGGATTTGGATCAGGAGGGGCATCCCAGGAACCAAGGAACTTGTGGATGGTGCTGCAGGTCATTTATTGGCTGCTTTCAGCACGTTGGTTAGGCCTGGAAATTTGTGAAAATTGAGTGTGCTCTTGTTCTTGAAGAGCTCAGGTGAAAGCATTAAAATATCATCTAGGGCATTTCTGTATCTCCTGCTAAACGGTGCATCCAAGACATTTAAAATGAAAAACTTGGTTGATTTGATTGAAAATTGATTGAACTGATTACTAAAAATCTGTATCTTTTGTAAGAGGTTTTATTTCCCGGGCAAAGTAATTCTCATTTTAGGTGAATTTATATCTTAATCTGATTTTTTTTTTGTATTTTGTTCCCAGTGTTACACAACTGTGTAAGCAGCTATAAATTATGGATAGGAACAGACAATGCAGGCCAGAGAATCTTTCTATATATAAGCAAGACAATCATCACCCAAAAAAATCCCTCACAACATATTCTTTAAAACTTTTTGTAAAGCCCTTGGTAAGCATTTTCTCAGGATAAATTAGGCAGGGAAAAAACCCAACCTATAGTGTCCATCCTATTTACTCTGTAAATAATAATTATTAGGGATAATAGATGATGTAGTTAATTGTCTGTGCTTCTAGGAGTGGTAATTAGCAGAAAGTAATGATCTTCACACATCACTTGCTGTTGGAGTGGTGCAGAATGAGAGGTACAAATACAGCTTTTCTCCCTAAATTAGCAGCTGACTTCATAATTGAAATAACTGTGTTTAGGGCAGGCTGGGGTGTGGAGAGCCTGGGACTCGCCCTTATCCCAGTCCTGCTCTCCCTGCCATTGCCACGGGGGCTTTGTCTTGCCAAAAAAAGCTGGGTTTTAATGAAATCTCATTTTTTTTGCGAGTTGTGAGGGGCGGAATGGAGTCAGCTGCCCAGGAGGAGGGGGATTTGGGAGCAGAAGAGGGGGATTTGGGAGCAGGGATGGGAGCAGGGCCATCCTGTCCCTCTGCTCGTGGCGTTGCTGGGGTTGTGCCCTGGCTGTCAGAGGGAAGGGGGGATTCCCTGCAGAGGGGAGAGAATGAGGGATAAATGTGCTGGGACAGAGCTCGTCCTCTCCCCAGTGAGAACTGGGGATGAACTGGGCACCAGCAGCTCCCTCCCCTATTCCTCTCAGCTTCTCTGCCCAGGAAAGGGGTGGCTGTCCTGCCCCAGCAGCAAACGGACAGAGGAGGAGATAGATGGGTAAATAAAATAACCCTGCTTGGCAAATTATTCCCGTGCTGGTTAAAAGTTTAAATTCTATTTCTTCATTTTCACCACATTTCTTCGCCTTTGTGGCGTCGCGTTTCCTCGCGCGACGGAATCCGCGGTGACAAACCCCTCCTTCATCCTGGCCTTCCCTGCCTCCAGAGCTTGGCAACTGCAGATTCCACTGATTCCTGTTGCAATAATCACTGCAAGGTTTCAGTCAGTCTAAAATCACTTGGAAGCTTTTTGCTATTATAATATCATTTCGTGCATTATCTACTTTTTCTCCTTCTTGCTGGTATGAAAATAATTTAGATTTTGAACTTGTTGTGGTGCAACAAATTATTTTCCCTATTGCCTTGCACAGGATTTTCTTTTATGTTGTTTATCTCCTGTTCATGTTCTTATCTTGCACTCATTCTCTCTTGCACGAGAAGATTCACTTGTGGGGGTAACCTCCAGCTCTTCCCAAAGTGCAGGCTTTAAAAATCACTGTTTCCTGCAAGGTGCTCCACAGTGGATTTTAGCCTGGATTTATAAATATTGCTTCCTGTTCTCTGAGTATTTTAAGACTTTATTTTTCTTTTTAGAAAACGTGTGTTGGCACAATGAATGATTTTAATGTGTTGGGCTTCTTTTCCTGCCTCTGTCACCCTGCTGAGGTGGAGCCATCCCACCTCGGAGCTGATTGATGGCTCGTGGGGACGTGGAGTTCACAGTTTTTAGGGAATGTTCTCAGGGAGCGTGTTTTCCTGACGGGAGCTTTTGTTTTTCCATGAGTTGGTGCAAACCAATTACTTCAGGCACATTTTGTTTTAATGCTGGTTTTCTTTGTGCTCTCAGTCACAGGAACAGGAAGATAATACCTTCCAATGTGATGATTTAATACCAATTTCCCAGAAAATGGTGGTGGTTTTATAATCAAAGGTAGACAAACAGGTTGATTAGAAATCAATGTGGTGGGTGAATCACCTCGTAATGAAACATGAAGTTAATTTCCTTTCAGATTTATGTTGTGTATATATATATATTTTATATACAGTGTAGTTTTAATATGTTTTCTTTTTACTCTCTGGGCTCCAATGTGGTTTATTCCTCTGGGGCAAAAAAAACCCAATCAGCAATCACCAAAAAACTTCAACTCGTACAAGAGCTGAAGTAGAATGGCTCAGGAATAAAGTCTGTGGCAGAAAATGTGTTGATCTCAGAGCAATCAATGGCAGGAGTTATTTGCAGACTTGAACAAGGCTTTAAATTGACTTTCATTGTGACTGTTCTTTGTGACTGACCTTGCACTTCACAAGATCTATGAATTTGCTGCTAATGTAAGAAAAATATTATATTTTTTTTGAGCCACAGATAACTTAGAAGGTGGTATTAAATATATGATAAGTAAAATCTGTGCTTCAATTTCCCATTCCTGCTTTCTCCTGCAGGTAAGGCCCATTTTCCTGTCAACTTCCAGTTTTCTCTTCTTGTGTGTAAAGCTCTTAGCTCCTCTGGGATAAAATCAATCATTTTCTGGGTTATTTAGGAGTGTGGGAAGGTGTCCAAAAATCCTGGGCCTTTCTGCTTTTAGAGGTGGTTCTGAATGGGCCAGCAGAACTCTAGGATGGGTGTGATCCTGGAGAATTGTTACCAGGGATTCAGGAGGGGCTCTGGCTTCCCAAAGGCACGTGACTGATGGATCCAGGTTCTCAGGGGCCCGGGACTGACAGGGAGGAGGCAAGAGATGTGTTCCACAAAATCCTTTTCCCAGCTGGAGCCTTGCAGAGGAAACAGGAAGTTTTCAAAGGAAAGGCTGCTGGATTATTTTAATTTAGTCGAAGCCATCCAGTCCCTTGGCATCACTGAAAAAATGACAGAGCTGCTGTGCAGACGCCTTGCGCGGAAAAATGAAGCTTCTAGAAGTTAGAAAAATGTGGGGAAATGGAATAAATACTGTGAGCCTGCCTTAATAAATGGAATGGGATAAATGGAATGAATCTGTGAGCCTGCCTTACGTGTGCAAACACACAGAGCAGCAGAGCGTGGCTGGCTCCTGGTGAGTCCTTGTGGGGACACTGGGACACCTCATCCTTGGGAAATTCAGGATGGGAGTCGGGCAGAAGATGTGGCTCGTTGGCCATGGCACCAAAGGGAGGTGTTGAGCATGTTAAACAGCTGCACTGCTGATTTTTTATGCCATTGTTATTTTTCTGCCATTTTTCTGTTCCGTCCCCTTCCATTTCCCCTCACTCCAAAGGCTGGCAGTGCTCAGTGCTGGTGTGGTAGGGGCTGAGTGTTTGGAAGAGGTGAGGAACAAGATTTTCTGGGAGAGTTTTTCTCTGAGGAAGGACGGGATGTTCCAGCTCTCCATCGCTGCCGTCCCGTTTCCTCCCGAATGAATAATCAGGCGCAAATTGGCCGCGGTCTCCGTCTGCTGCTCTGCCCAGCCAAGGCATCATTCCCGGTGTCCTGACAAGGAGAGGGCCTGGCCAGGGGACTGAATTTAGAATGCATCCCAAACATTATCCCACCAATCATGCAAAAAAAATCCCTCTGAGAAAATATCAGCTAAGCATCGCTCTGACGGATTATATCCACTTGAGCTCATCCATTTGCCTCCCAAACCCTCAAACGGAACAAACCAAAACCAACTTAAAAATAGTTCCAGCTGATACGTGCTGGTAAAGAGGGGCACATTTTGTGTCAGCAGTGAGATATCTGCTCTTGGTGTTTTTAGACTCCTTTGGAGATGGGTGCTTGAAGAACCCTTCTCCTTACTCTGGAAATGAGTACTATTAACAGAGGAGATCTGTAATTATGATGGGCTATAATCAGGAGCTTCAATCAAGTGAAAAAACTTCCTTTTTCATGTGGCTAGATTTGCTTTGCACTCACTAAATTTAGCTCCTTCGACTGTACAAACTGTTTGTAGCTGTGGTGCCACCAGAAAGGCAGCGAGTATTAGGATCAATCTTTGCTTTGGTTTGGTCTTTCTAGAAATTTAGTTTTCCTCCCTGGTTGTATTTAATAGAAAAATAGACAATCCAGAGTATTGATAAGTTTTCTGCGTGGTAAAACTGGATGGACAGATCAGCCACCTGTAAATACTCTTTCTTTTTTGGAAATCCAGGTTTTTGATGCACATATGCAAAGGTCACGCATTTTCTATTATTAAATATAATGATTAAATTCTTGTATAGTATGATTATTACCACAGTTCACATTTTTTCAGATGGTGGCGCTGGGTTTTGTTGTTATTTTCTCGTGAGGGGAGGTTTGGTTGATTGGTTTTCCCACTTCTAATTAGTTAAAAAGCATAGAGAAGGCCACGCAAATAGAAATGAGAGTGGGTGTATGTAGACACCATGGAATAGGTGATAGGTTTCACACTTCGTGGTTGAAATTCATGCACGGTGGCCAGGCAAAAACAGGCATGAGATGCACTTCAGGCTGCCAGTGGAGGCGTTTTAAAAAAATGTGATTAATTTTGATTAAGAGAGTTAAGTAGTTAATAAAAGGTGAGGAGTTCTGAGGATCACATGGTCAGAATAACTGAATATTGCCATTGCCTTGGTGGGAGAAAGGCTGGAGATGTGAGGGAAAAAGCTGTTGATAAATGACTAAAGCGTGCAGCAGAGTGGCTCAAAGGGCATTTTCCAGATGCACAGATGCTGCTTAGACTGAAGGAAATGTGTCTCTGTTCCCTTAAATCCCAAAGGTGAGGTTTAGCCCTAAAGCAGGCGCTTTAAGGCTTTGGATGTTGGCCGACCCCACGTAAACCCCAGTGTTGGGCCTAATTTGGAAATACGCTTTTTGAGCTGGAGACATTGCCATGGAATTGGATTTTTCCTACCTGATGAGCTCTGCCCCAGGCAGTTTGTGTCCTGTTTTCTCCGTCTGCAGCTCTCACAGAGCCAGTCTGGGACCAACAGGCAGTAAAACCTGAGTTTAACAGATCCAGCCCAAGACAGCATTGAGGAGGCACCAATTACAGCCCTGCCATTAAGTGCAATTTCTCTTTTGCACTTAATGAAAAATGCTCAGCTCGGTTGTTGCTCGTGACAGTTTGCCAAGTATATGGAAGGAATCATTAGAAATTTATAAAACATATTAACCTGCTCTTAATTTTAACCAGTTTGGTTTAGAAATTGTCCCTTTGCCACTCTGGTCTGGGTTCTGCTGACGTTGGTAACGGGGGAGAAATCCTGTGGCTTTCTTTACAGCAAACTCAAACTGAAACCTTGTACTTAGACTGTGTTTAAAGTAAATTAGTTGTTAATTAAACTAACGTAATAACAATTGCTGTGTCTAATTACTTTGATTATATAGGTTACTTGTCAACAGTTCTTGTTGCACTTAAAGCTGGGATGGCACCAGAATAAACCCAAGGATTGCCAGGTCCCTGGGGCTGTACAAAAGGACAAGAGTGCAGGTTTTTAGTGGCCATATTTGGAAAGGGAATAGAGAATTTTCCAAATTTAGAGCTAAATTGTCAAGAAATATCATGTTTTAAGGGAGTGTAGGAATGGGTTTGACCACTAACAATTGGAAGGTCCCTAAACGCAGATGAATAGTATCTTATAGTGCAATAAATATCCCAAGATTCCTCTGGGGGAAATGTGGAGAAGAAATCTGTGCCAGTAAAATGCAGTTTAATCTCATCTGGAAACACCAAGGCTGGAGGATCCTAATAATAACTAAGAATTAATCAGTAGTGGCATAACAAGGCAGAGTCCATTCTTTGCACTCTGGTGTGGTGCATTAATGTACCTCTGGTTAAATCCAGCCACGAATTATTGCCATTGGGAATGGAGAGATTTTTCAGCATGGTTTTTATTTTTTAAACTAAAAAACTTCCAGCCTTCTGTTTTAATTATTTTGACCTTGAAATGTAGACTATTTATTACAAGAGGGAAAAGTTCAAATTGGAGAACCAAAATGGGGTAGGAGATGGAGAGGGATAATTCATGTTTTTAGGTTTTGGAGTTTCAGCTGAACTGTGATGTATGAATGTAACACCTCTGCCAGTGTTTGGTTCCTTAGAATAGGTATTGTTAAATTACATGTGCAGGACCTTATGAATAGATATTATTAATTTTTTTCATTGATCAGATTTTTTTAGATGGTTTGAAATCAGAAAACCTTGCTCTAGTCCAAATTAAATTAATTACATGGATAAATGTGGTTAAATTTAGCTTTGTTAACTACCTCTGCTAGAGCTATCCCTCTTTTTATCTGGTTGTGAAGCTGAAAGAAACAGAAATTTTTATTTTAATTAGTGGTGAGGGTGATCAAACATTGGCACAGGTTGCTTATAGAAGCTGTGGAGTCTCCCTCCCTGCAGATATTTAAACCCCAAGTGAACACATCCCTGAGCAACTCTTTATTTTTTTTTTTTTAATTGTGTACAAAGCAGACATATCCATCTTAAACTAGTGAGAAGAACCAACAGTTTTCATGTTTGTGGCAGCATTTTTTTGCTTTTTTTCTTTCAAATGAATCAAAGGCAAATACGTCCTTCAAATTAAAAGGGCAATTAAATTATTTGCTACTAAAATTAACGGGCTTTTATTAAAAACCTCTCTCTGAATGTAAAAATAGGTGAGAGTCAAGGAGAGGGGGAGTGGGGACTGTCACACCAGCCTCTCAGCCTGTTCTTCATGCCTGATTTCCCCTTCTTTCAGAATCACTCGTGGGGGAATTCATGGGCTGTATCCTTTTTTTCCCCTTGTCCCTGTTCTGTGAGCTGAAAAAGGAGCACGAGTCCATATTCACTGAGCCACACCAGAGCTTTGCTGCTGGGAAATGTCACCCTGATCCATTGCATAATTACAGCTGGCTCCCTTTCAGGGGATTATTGCCTTGCTGGAGTTGCAGGCAAGATGCTGAAATGCTCCATTTTTATATCAATTTATAGCTGACCAAACTTGTCCCCACCTCGAGCAGGAGAAGGATGTGGTACCTATTCCCTGCCTCAGACTGGGCATCGCGGTCAGGTCTGCGTCCAGATAGCAGGGAGAACCATTAAATAATTATCCTCCCAAAAATGAAATAATTACCCTGCATCCCAGCTAATCTGAGGCAGGAAGCCTTTGAACATCCTCCAGCTGTCGTGGGAGAGCTGATTGTGCCCGTTGTACCTGGGTAATTCCGTGATTCCGGCTGCTGCACAAATGAGCTGGTTCTTAAACTGGCACAGTCATGAGACAAAAACTCCTGGTACCCTTTCCCAAGGAAGTTTGGGCAGACCTGGTCCTAATTAAATGGGTTTAATAACCATGAGGGATGTTCAGCTTGGGGTAATTCAGGAGCCTCACCAGCCACTAGAGCAACAGCTCAATTTATAACTTTGTTGTTATCAAATAATCTTGTTTATGTCTTTGATTTCAGTGTTCAGATTTTACATCCCTTGTGCATGTTCCAGTGTGCTTTCATTTTAGGTTGTCTAGATGTGGAATGAGCTGGCAATTCCTTACCTGTCAGCCAGGATTTGGAATAAATTGCCTTGGTTTGGAGAGGTTTTTGGTGCCTAAAATAAATAGTGAGAACTTGAGGTGATTTGTGTGGTGCCGTTTTCCCAAGAGATGGACCAAATTCCAAGTGTAGGAGCCATAGGGCTTTGAAATTACAGATGTGCAATCACTGGCCCCAAAAAATGCAAACTGATCAAAGCCCAGGATTCAGAAGCTCGCAGTCCTTAGGGGTTGTGGAGCTCTCATTCCTGGGAATTGAAATGAAGTGAAGGGAGAGATCTGTATCAGCTCAGCATAGAAATATTTTTAATCCTTTGAAGGTAAAAAGGAGATAAATTTACTTTCTGATGAACAGGTAAATATAAGTGGATGGGAACACCTCTGTTAATCTGCTCAGCACTGTGCAAAAAGAGTAGAAAAAACCATCAAAGCTTTAAAGTTTGAAATGTTGGGCTTTAAACTCAGCAAGCGAGCTCAGGACAGCGTGGAAGTCCTGCAGTCCGGGTCTCCTGGTGCCACAGAGGTTACACAACCAGCCCCAAGTTCATTTCTGTTCTTCTCCAATCCCTCCCGCTGACCCCAATTCAAAGTGACTTTGGGCTTTATTTTAGCAGAATTTCAGCTGCCCTGTGCCTGGCAGTGAGGGTTCTGAGCTGGGAAATTGCTGTGTGGTACCACAAATCGTCACGCTCTGTGTACAACGGGGGCAACTTATCCATCATTAGCATGGAAACACCACTGAAAATTCCGGGCTGGGCGAGGACAAATCGTGATCAATAATATTATTCCAGGTCTGCCCTCGAGGGTTGCAAATATCAGTCTACACAGATAGAAAGGCTGATTTTTATCCCTTCGTAGAGACCTTATGGAAATAAATTCACAGCAGTTTAAGGGTGAACAGCTGCTGCCAGGTGTTTGCAGGGAAACTCTTCTTATCTCAGCCCAGGGGTTTGATAAATTTCTGATTTTCCTCCCCATTCCAGGGGTTAAACCATTGCTCTGGCACCAGGATCCCAGAGAAATTCGAAATACAAACTAAACCAGCTGAGAGCTGGTATTTATTTCACTGCTGCCTTATTGCCAACAGAGCTTCTGGAACTGTTTCCCATTTTGTAATGAGAAACTTTATTTAGTTAAATAAAGTTTTGGATTCTTAATCCTTGGCTAAAAAGGACTCACCCTTTTCATTTTCCAGCTTTTCTCCAAGATAAACAGGCATTTCTAAACCTCTGTTGTTTTAGCTTGAAGTCGGTTGAAGGAAGCTGTATCTACAAAAAGCTGAAACTTTTGGTTACAAATTAGTGTGTTTTAATCTTCCTTTAGATGTCTTACATTAAAATATTGATTCAATTTATGTAACAAGGGAATATGTCTGACTGTTCTTTAGGAGTACTTTTTACAGTATTAGGAATTTAAAAATAAATACATCATGTGGTTTGAGCAGCATTCATCCTTCTTGGTTATTTTAAATTTTATATATATCATGTTTAATCATACAGAGAAAATTCCTGCACATCCTGGTCCATTTTGTCTTTTGTTTGACTAATTAGAGTATGAAAAAGAAATCTTTCGTAATTTAATTTTAAAAATTTTTTGTTTTCCTCTGTTTTCCTGTTGCGATGCTGGGTTGAAATAGAACACTCAATAGTGATATAATATTTTAACAAAGCTCATTTTTTATGTTAATAAATTCAAATATTTACAGTCATCGTTATTCTAAAGGAGGAGTTCAACCTGTAGAACACAGGAGAGTTACATATAACAAATTAAGACTTCAGATAATGTGTGAAATCCTAAAATTTTAATTTAGAGGGACTGCTTGGATCTGCTTGCAGAGTCCTCTCTTCTGACATCAGAAGGGGCAGTGAGAAAAGGGAGGTTTAGTAAAGAATTATGGTAAAAATGGAAATTATTTCCTAATCTAATTTTAAAAGTTTGATCACCTCTTTAAGTCATGCCCAGAGTTTTATCCTCCTCCTTAAAACCTTTTATTAGTCAATTATTTCCCAGTGAAACAATTCTGAAAATTCCCTTTGTAATCCAAATTCAGCATCAGGTCAACGCTGGCTTTGGATTGGTGTTTTTAAGCCTTGGTAATGCAGCTGTGATTTGACCTAGAAACCCATTTCGACCTGCTGGTTGGAACCACGACTTTTTAAACATCTGTCTGGGGGTTCTTTGACATGTGAGTAGTTGCTTGCAATTGAAATGTTGTTGGTAAATAATCCAAAGGCTCGGGAGAAATGTTTGGGAAAAAAATTTCGTAAGGGTCACGACTGGGGGAAGCTCCTGGCTCAGTCCCTTCCGAGCAGGTGATGGAGCAGATTGTAGGTGACTTGTGGGGAGCAGAAGGTCCTTGCTGGAGCTCCTCTCGGTAAATCTCAGCTCAAAGCCTTCCCCTCTTCCCTCCTCCGAGGGTTCCATCCTCCCAGGAGTCACTGAAGCTGTTCCCGGCGAATCCTTCCAGAGTAACCCCATCGGGCTGCCCTTGTTTTCCAGGTGCCACGAAGTGCAGAATTCAGCGAGAAACAAATTTAGCTCCAGCACAGCAGGAAGCTTCAGAGGCAGCAGCTTCTGCAAGGGATTGTCAAGAACAATCTGCAAGGAGGCTGCTCCTGGCATATAGATTTTGAGCTGGAGCAGTGCAGGGAAGGAAGTGCTCCGTGCCAGCTCTCAGCACCATATGCTTGCCCCTAATGTAACGCACAAAGAATATGGAGACAGCAGCTGCTCTGCAGGGAGGTGGCCACTTGTTAGATTTTGAAACCTTTCCGAAGTGTCTGTTCCTTTTCTTTTCACGGGTATTTTATTTTTTTTTTTTTTTTCTCCCCCTTTGCTTACGTATTTGCGTTCAAAAGATGTTCCCTGAAAGAAATCTATTTTTAGGCCGCAGGAAGAACAGGGGAGTGTGATCTACTTTTTGTTGAAATAAAGATAATTTCGGAAGGTCTCTGATATTTAGTTTTTTGTGTTGAGAAATGTGGGCACGGTTTTATTTTCTTGATATCCGTCGGTATCAGGGCACGGTGAAATCGTACTTATAAATTAATTATTGTCTAGGATTCGTCTGATTTGATGGAAAACTTTGGGTTCCAGGAGTGTTCCAGTGGCCTGGTCCCATTCACATTTAATTCAATGTCAATTTGCACTGAGTTCAGTGGCAAAGAGAAGCATAAATGAGGACTTAGATCTAAAACGGAAAGAGTTGGATTTAATATGCCCAGAGGAATGGATCTTCCCTGGCATCCATCACTACCCAGACACTGAAGTTGATTCCTCTGTTGCTTTGAGAAACCTGAAGTTCCTGGCACGTTTCAGGAGCTCTGTGCCTGCAACACTGGGAAAACAAACCTTATTTATGTAAACAAAAGTGGATTTTAAAAGGTATTTTTTTGACTCCTGAGATTTTCACGTCCACTGAATTCCAGATACACCTCACTCCGAGCACTTGCATTTTGAATTAGGGATTCTTAAGTGAATTTGAGAATCCAGAGGGAATTTACATCACAATATAATGAGGTTATAGCAGGACAAGTTGTTACAGCAGGTAATAAAATGAATGTATCACACTGGCATTTTTGCTGAATGTCAGTGTTTTACAGTGACCCTGGAGTGATGTTGAAATGTCATAGCAGCACCAGAGTGACCCATATTAGTCAGTAAAAATGATGGTTCACATAAAAGAAAGATGTTACAATCCTTTTTGGAAGGATAAATCTTTGTGAGACAGAGCGTTTTTGGGTTATTCTGTGTTGTTCATCACAGCTGCATCTCCCTGAAAAAGAAATGTCATTAATCTTCCTGTCACCAGGTATAAATCTTCCTGCTGATAGGGAGATGATTCTTTTGGAAAAATTCATGTTTATTTGTTTACTTCAGTTCTCGACCAGTCTGTTATCATCTATGTGACCTTCATTTTTTGAGCCAGCTGCAATCGGTGGTTTTCTGGCATAATTAATTACTAATGCTTATTGAGAAGGTGCCCTTTTCCCTTTTTGTGGCCATACTTGTTGCAAGGATTCAAAGCCAGGAGGATGACTGATTTGCAGCTTTAATCATTCCCTATGTGAGCCCTCATCCCAGTGAGGGACAATGAAGGGAATTCCAACAATTAGGAACCCCATTTCTGAAGTAAACTGGATTTTAAAGTGAAATTAAACATGGATTCTGGATACAGTCCTGCAGTCCTAATTCCATGAAATGTGAGGTAAATGTTTAACTCACCCTGAAAATGATGACTTAGATTCTTGGCTTGAGCCAAATCAAAATCTGTTTTCAGTGCAAATTAAAGCTGTGAGATGATTTCCTGTTTTTATTCCCATGAAGGGAGTTTAACCCTGGCTTAAGGAGCACTTTCCTAATTCTACTGAGCATAAGAAAACGTAAGGTATCAACAGTTTATAGTTCACACATTGGCCACTTGAAGTCTGGGGTCTTGGCACAGGAATATTTTGTTCGGGGTGTACAACACTTCCAAGAAAGTTTGTAAATGAAGTGCTCATTTATATTTTGAGAGGGAATTCAAAGTCTTCCTTGTCCTTCCTTCTCTCCTTCAGGAGGACTGAGAATTGGTAGAGGTTGCACAGTGTTCAGCCTACTCCATTTTCTCTAACATACATAGAATTTATTTGTCTGAAGTAGCACACTAAAGTAATTCTAGAAATGGGTACATTTAGACATAGAACTATTATTTTATAGATTTTTTGCACTGAAATTTGTTGTTATGGTTTGATGGAGTTTTATTTTTGCATTAAAAAATGACTGGCAGGAAAAAAAAGAAGGGTAGAGCTTTCTTTACTCGCTCTTAAAAGTGAAAACCAGCGAACCAATGTAATTCTGAGCAAGAGAGAAAAGGAAATCCTCTGTTTGTGACAAGTGAGAATTGCTTGGTTTTGAGCCTAAGGAAAGTTCCTTCCTTTTTAGTGGATTGCCCAACCACCACGAGCTGCCAATGGCTAATTTAAGGAAAAAGAAATGCAAAAGACCAAATGTGGCAAATACTGACTAGAGAAGTGTTGCTCGTAGTGAGGAGGTGCTCCAGGTCTGTCGGAGCTCCACGGAACTTTTGCCTTGCTTTTAAAAACTGGAGGATTCGTGGCTGCACAGCTCAGATCTTAAACTGTACCCTGTGACTCCCTGAACTGTCTAATTGCTTATTATTAGAGAAATTCATCTCCAATTTTTTTTCTTCTCTCCAGCCACCAGAAAAAGAGGGAGGGCTGCCCCGCCAGGTGGGCAACAAGACGGAGTGCGGCCTCTTGGGGTTTGTCCTGGATTTGAAGCAGGATTACGAGCCCGTCCGGAGCCTCATCCCTGAGGAGAAGCTCTACAAAGTTTACACCTTCAACTCCGTGAGGAAGTCCATGAGCACGGTCATTAAAATGCCGGACGGCAGCTTCCGCATGTACAGCAAAGGAGCTTCCGAGATTGTCCTCAAGAAGTGAGTGCCCTGGATCGAGTGGCCTTGTTCTTCCAAAGAGCAAAGCATTCTGACACCGACACGTGGGAATTCTGGTGTTTGGAGTTTGCTGCCTGCACCAGAAATGCGGCACGCTTTAGCAGTATAAGCTGCTGTCGTTATTTTTTTAATTTTTTTAAGTGCTTCTGGGGAATTGGCTCATTTTTCTTGCCGTTGGCTGCCAAAGAATTGGGTCTGCACTTGGTAATTTACAAATGGATTCTTTACGTTCGACCCATTTGGAAAATAAACACTTTTCAATTTCGCTGAAAGTTGTCAGATTGTTGATGATTGAGGAAATAATGCATGAAGGGCTCTTGGTGTCTGTGCAATAAGTTACAAATTCTCTCTGATATTTTGGTGGTGAATCTTCCAGAAATTCACAGCAAAAACTTAAAACCTGCCATCAGAAAGGGAAAACATTGACTGAAATGAGCTCATACAGGAAATACTTTGGCAGTCATGCAGGCGCACACTCAGTTTTTATTCTCTTTTCCTTCCCCCAAACCAGGTGTTCCAGGATCCTCAACGCGGCTGGGGAGCCTCGGATCTTCAGGCCCCGCGACAGGGACGAGATGGTGAAGAAAGTGATCGAGCCCATGGCCTGTGATGGGCTGAGAACCATCTGTGTGGCTTTCAGAGACTTCCCCAGCAGCCCCGAGCCCGACTGGGACAACGAGAACGACATCTTATCTGACCTGACCTGCATCTGTGTCGTTGGCATTGAAGACCCAGTAAGGCCAGAGGTACATCCAATTTTTATCTTACAGAGGACTGAACGTGAACCACAGGTTCCTTACAGGTTTTATCTCTTTTTTTTTTAATTAGCTCTGTCAAAGAAGCAGAAAATCAGCTTTAGAAATGGGTTTCACTTGATATAAAAGCCAGATAATTAAGGTGATAAAATTCAGCTATCAGTCAGCTGATATTTAAATAAAGGAATATAGGGCTTTTTGAACTGCAGGACTGAGATGATCAGCAGAGGTTTTGTAATGCTCCCACATGTTAAAGAATTTTCCTTTAAGCAGTGCAGTGATGTGCAACTCTGAAAGTAGGGAAGACAAGTGCAGTGATTAAAATTGCCATGATTATAATGGCAGTTTCCACAGAAACTGGAGTTCTGTCATTTTATTGTTAAAGTTGCCACTTTACTTAAGATTGTACCTGGTGACTGCTCAGGAAAACTTGTTTTTAAGGTTGTCTTTGGACAAGGAAAGGCTGCAGATATCATGGATGTCACACTTATATGGCTTGTACAAATAGATTTAAAATTTCAGCTCAACTCGCCTGAGTAAATCAGTGTCAGGTGGGCACATGGGAAGCACATCCCTGCTACTACACTTGTAAATTGTATTCCTACAGAAGTGCAAAGGGTAGATTTAGAGACTTCTGATCTCTCTATTTGGTGCCTGATAATTACTTGAGAGTTAATTCCATGCTAGGGTTTGGAAATGGTGACGGTAACTTTGGAACTAACGTGGCACAACCCCCCCGGGTCCCAACTGCACAACTGTGCCTTCCCTCAGAATGAACTTTATTGTTGTTTTTGGGTTTTTTTTCTCAATATGAAGGTTAGAATATAAAGTAAATCTCGCTTGGGTGACAACTGTATGATAAACTCCTTATCTCCACAAACAGCAGATAAACAGCATCCACTTTATCTGTCGTCAGATGGTCTCTTGCTGCTAATCCATCTGTCCCCACGCCTGACATTGCAAGGCTTTCAGAATGTTGGAAAATGTCCTTTAGAAGTTCTGTCTGCAGCGTGCCTTTAATGCTCCAGCTCACGTGCACGGATGTTTTGTAGAAAGTATTTTGCAGAAAATGTAGATATTTTCAGAAATATTTTGTCAGTGGCCACTGGAACTGTGAATCAATCCTCTCCCCCTCCCACAATTGATCCACGATCCACGTTAGAAAAAGGCTTTAAGTCAGATTCCATGTGGTGTGACAGACTGAGGGATTGGGGAGCAGTGGGATTTGCAGTTATTGTGGAAAATAGCTGCAAACTCTCCTCTCATGTGATTGTTAGGAGGGTGTTTTGTAAGAGAACTGCTCTTATCTTGCAGGGAATAATTTCTTGGGAGCTTGAGGTAAAAATGAGTAATTCTGCTAAAAATAGAGGGCAAATCTGACTTCTTTGTAAAGAATCAAAGAGATGAAGGCAGGAAAACATCTTATTTCTAAATAAACATTTGAATATTGTATTGAATTTCTTGTAGTTTAACACCAGAACATGCAGGAACATTTTTACTTCAGTGCAAGACACACAATAAAATATTTATAATTTCAGAATTTTAGCAAATGGACATTTGGGATTTGGGACTTTGCTTTTTGTTTTTTTTCTGCCTTGTCCCTTTTGACTGTTTCAAAGTGGCAATAACATCATGAAACTATTTAAACTAATATTTAAATCATTACTACTCTGCACATTATAAGGAGTGACAGTACCTTAGGGGAAAGAAATGAACCAACAAACCCTGAGCCAGGAGGAAAACATAAAGTTCAGAAAACTCTCTAGGTGTGGAATATCTGACTTGGCTGGAATATCATAATATGCATGTGTGAAATCCCCATTGTTGATGGAAAGAGTAAGATGTTGAGCAGTTATAGGGAATATTTTGCCAAAATGAAATCTGCTTATTAAACAGACTCCCCACCGGAGTTTATGAATTTTCAAAGAGCTTTTCCTGCAGGGGAAAAACAGAACACGAAAATTAGAATTCTTGCTAAAAGTGCTGTTCCATCAATACTCTCAGTATTCACCAATGTCAGGACTTATTCTGATGGAGGTGATCCATCAGGTAATTCCAATAAAACAATGTCCCCATCCTGGTAGTTTTCAGCTTCCCCTCAATGACATTCCCGTGTTTCCTGGGCAAGGCTCAGGATTTTCCTTCTCCCTGAGATGTTGTTGGAGCTGTCCCATGGAAACTGGGCAGGGAGATCCTATGGGACATGGCTCGTGTGCATCTGTGGAGTGATTCCACTTGGGAATACCAGCAGTGTTGGAGGGATCCTGCTGCCCTGTTCCAGGGATATTCTTGGGATATTCTGGGAGCTTTCTGGCACTCACCTCTCCCCTCATACACTAAAAAACCCAATTTGCATGAATTATATAACTAATGTCCAGCAACTGTCCAGTTTTCTCTGGAATGCCCACCACGGACACCCATGGCTTTTCCATATTCCCAGGTTAATTCAGACACCAGCTGAGTCATCAGCAGCTGCTGGATTTAGCAAGCACTGAGCTACTTGCTTGATATTTATATTCTGTGAGTGTGTTTTTTATTTTTCTTTGATAAATACCCAGGAAGAGAACAAACAGAGTGATGCCCTTCTCCTGCAGAGAGTCTCTGTTGATCCTGACACTCTTTCTGGCTTGATTTTAATGAGTCTGATCTGGCTCACACTGATTTGCCAAAAAACGCCTCCAGTCTGTTATTTCTGGGAGACGAACGTAAATCCCTTCCAAATATCTCCTATTTATTTGTCACCTGATTGGGGAAGATATTCCTGCATTGGAGACTTTGTGCGTGCGTGCTCGCCTTGGAAGTTTTGCTTTGCAGAGGGAAAATAAACCAAAAAATTGTGAAATGTGCACTTAAGCTCTGCAAAACTGATGGAAAATATCTGCTTCCTCTGCCCACTCAGTCTGCCAACACTCTTTCTCCCTTACAGCAATAAAAAAATATGAACAATATTTTAACTGTAATTACTGTACACAGTATTAAATCAGATACCACCCACCAGCTGTCCAGAAAATGACAGGAGAGGAAAACAGAATGATTTCTCCAGTTAGATGTGAGTTTGAGATGTGTTTGCAACTGGGGCTGTCCTCCCCTGACCTTGTTTAATGGGACTGGCACTTCGTGGCAATAACCCTTTTTTTGCTGCTTGCACTGTAATTTATTTTTCTCCTTCCTGATCCATCCACTGGGCTGGTTTTCCAGACATCCATCTAAACCTGCCCCGTCCCCTGCATGAGGGTCACCACAGCTCCAGTGGCTACCAAAGGCATTTCCAGCTGACAAATGGGATCTAGGCAGGATAATTAATGTGGAAACTGCGGGGACCGGGAGTCATTTGCTTAAGGAATAGATTTAACCTGATCGTACATTCCCCTCTAGAAGCCTGTTTCATATCACTAAAAGCTTCCAGGTCTGAATAATTTTTCCAGGGTGTACGATTTGTGGGGAAAATAGTCCCAGTTAGAGGGGAGGAAATGGGAAAATAAAGCTCTGTCCCTGAATTCTGCCCTTGATTCTGTGATCGGTATGGACGGAGTCCTTCTGCAAACAGCATGTCCTGGGGACACACTCTGAGAGTGGAGGGATTTTCCTGGGAATCCTGGGGAAAGTGCTGCTCTGGTCCTCACTGAGTTTAGGGAGGCATTTTGGAAAACAGGGGCTTCACAACTGCCTTTAATAAACGTGCACAAACATGGTGTGAAATTATTCCCAGACTGGGAGAACCATTATCTGTGGTGTAGGGCGCAGGGTTTCCAGTGCAGACCCAAAACCTTGCTGGCCCCAGGAAATCCCTCAAAGCCCAGGATTTGCCACACTGGCTCAGAGCAAGGGTTGTCTCATAAATGCCCTCAGCAGTGTCCCCTACTTGTGGCTACAGAGGAGATTAAAACATCCAGAAATACATAAAATTAGCAGTGTAATGCTGGAGATGGTGTCTCCTTTTCTTAACATTTTCTGCACTAATGGATGAGATGAATCCACTCAAATTGGCATTGAGTTCCACAATACATTTATATCTGTGCTGGAGGTTGTGATCAGCAAGGTGCACTGAATACAGGCAGTAATATCCATTGTGATACCTTTTCTGAAATAGTAGTGGGGTTTTTTTAATATTTTTTAACAGTTGTGCATTGCCATCTTCTAAGTAAGGCAGTTCACTTCCCTGTAGCTCTGTGAAGAACTTCTGTCTTCATGGTGAATCCTGGGCTGCTCTTAGACTCTTGTAGGTAGAAATGACACGTAGGGGAGTGGTGCTGTGCTGAGGAACAACATCCAGGCTGTTCTGGACGTGTTAAACACACTCCTTGTCCTTCCACATCAAATAATATTGCTGTTTTTCTCTTGAAGAAATAATGCTTTCGTAATAGTAATAATAATGCAAAATAAAGCAAAAATGTGATGAGGCTGAATTAATTGGTTAGTGATGTTTACTTAGAAATTAGCACTAATTAGGATGTAGTTTAAGGGAACAGAATTTTTTCGCCATCTGAAATCAAGCTGTAGACGTGGAACCTTTCTATAGGCTTCATTTACCCAAGTAACTGTATTAAAAGAGTTCTATTTAATTATTAGGAATCAACCTTTTCTTTCAATTCCACAAATCTTTCTTATTTGTTTTTTTTTTTAAATAATCTCTGTGTGATGCCAAGCCAGAATAGAGGCCCTACATCAATCTCACAGCCCTTGTTGAACCCTCAATTCTCTCTCCCTGGTACATTTCCTGTGCAGCAGAAGTTTGTCTTATGCAGAAAAAGGCATAACTAAAGTCAGGCTTCATTTTTATGATTTTGAACTACATAAAATACTAATTTTAAACACCTGTATTTAGGAATTCCACCTCTTGATAAACATGAATTGACTAGTGCTAAATCACAACAACTTCTAAAATAATCTTGCTGAAAGGGAGGTTTGGATCAGCAGTTCAGCCCTTTCCTGTATTCTCCATTCCCATTTCCACGTGTTGAATAGTTACGTTCAGCTTGTTAAAGGTCAGAAAAGCTGCAGAGCACTCATCTTTATTCAAGCCAGGAGAAAATTTAGGGAACTGATTTAAAAGATGGTTTTTGTGCTTCTTGACGCGAGATTTGCCCAACTCCGCGACAGCCAAGTAACAGCAGAACACGTCCGAGCCCTCTTTCTGCTTCAGGAATTTCTTAGCCTGAAACTGTTCCGGGTGGGAACACCTGCGTTGCGTTTCAGCTCTGCTCCAGGAGTTCTCAGTGCCCTCGCCTTGCCTTTGCAGGTGCCAGAAGCCATCCGGAAGTGCCAGCGGGCCGGGATCACCGTGCGCATGGTCACCGGGGACAACATCAACACCGCGCGCGCCATCGCCATCAAGTGCGGCATCATCCACCCGGGAGAAGACTTCCTCTGCCTCGAAGGGAAGGAGTTCAACAGGAGGATCCGGAATGAGAAGGGAGAGGTAAGTGAAGCCCGGTGAAAGCACTGGAATTATTCTCCTGCGCTGGTGTGTGTGTGTGCCTCAGGTCAGTAAAGATTGGCTGGAAAAATTCCTGCTTTTGTTCTCCCGCTAAATTTTTGCAGTTCAAAACAGCAGTGAAATTCCTGTCTTTACTCTTCCAGGATCAGTTTAGTGCTGGCCTAACTCTGCAGTTTTTAGAACCACTGCACTGCTCCACAAGAACTCAAAACTCAGCCCGTTACAGCAGGTTTATGGCAAGGAGGAGAAGGAACTCAACAGCAATGTTGCTCCTAAAAATGCAATCTTTTCTGAGAACCAGCTCCTCTCATTTCTTTAATTTATTCCACTTTATCTAATGTACTCACATCAATGATTTGCATTAAAAAAAAAATCTAGCCTTTGGAAGATTTTTAACTCCTCATCAACGATGGAGCTCACACACAGCTCTAAAATAGTAAAATCTATGCTGGCTCTTTGAGTCCACCATAAATGAGTGGACACAGTCGTTTGCTCCTTGCGTTGGTGGATGGAATCCTGGGAATGTTGATAAATGCAACAGGTTTGGCTTTGTCCCTGTTGCTACACAAGAAAAATCTTGCCATTATTGGTGCTAAATGAAGGATTTGGGTTCTAATGTGGAGTAGAACAACAAACCTGTAAACAGGTTATCTGGAGTGATGATTCCGGGTGGAATTATCCATAAAGATGACAAGAAAGGCTGGTTAGGTACTGTGGAAAAATTTACCTGATTTAGCCAGCAGATGAACCCTGCTTGTAATGGCCTTGTCTTCACTTTGCAGCATCGATGGCTGCTGGAATTTTCCTGTGCTTTTGGAGAAAAGCTGCATGTTTGAGTAACGAGGGGAATTTTCTGACACAACGACATAAATTTTCCTCGTCACAGGCCCGTGGTTTTACTGTTTGGGTTCTTTTTCTTTGTGTTTCTCCACCCTGCAGATCGAGCAGGAGCGGATTGACAAAATCTGGCCAAAGCTCCGGGTGCTCGCTCGTTCTTCCCCCACGGACAAACACACTCTGGTGAAAGGTGGGTGCAAACTGCCTTCGTGGGGGTGGAAATCGGTGCCAAAGGTGCTGAAGCATCCTCTGCCTTGATTTCACTGTTACAAATCCACCTCAGTTGTCATCTTTAGCTGCACAGCTCTACACCACACAAGGAAATTTCCTTGCACTCTCGTGCTCGTGTTCTACCTCAGCCTTGAGATGGAAAATAATAGGAAACTCCTTGGCAGGAATAAGAGAAATACCAATAAGATGTCTGGCAAGTGGATGTAGGCAATCTCATATTTGCCTTGTGACTTTTAACTGGAATGAGGCTCGAGCTGGGAAGGGAAAATGTGCATTTGGTGGGCAGAAAGAAAATATTGTTCAGAAACATAGCATACAAACAAGAGAGGTCACAGATTTTGTTGTCTTTGCCTTACACCCCTTTATGATGAAAACAAGAGCAGTCTCCTTAAGAGTGAATCCTGTCACTCCAGTGCATCCGTTCTCCCACAATTGTTTTAAAGAGCATTCCAAGAGAAAGGAACCTTTTCCTGTCCCAATCGCAGTTATTGGGGTGGTGGAACTGGGAGCTGCCCAGTGGAGACGGGGATTTTCAGCCATTTTTCCTCTAGGCTCACCCAATTGTGTGATTCGCATTGGCTTCCTTTAGATTTCTGTGTTTTTAGGGTCTGTCCTGTAGGAAGTGCGCCGTGCAAACAACATTCCCTCACCCCACTGTCTGCAGACGGAATACTCCCATAAAAGAGGGGTTGGTTTGCAGTTTTCTTTTTCTTTTGATGACTTGACATCTTATTCAGTTGACTTTGAGGCTCGCACTTAGAGGCTGATGAAATCAGGCAGTTTCTGAGCAGGAATAAAAACTCATTTTTGGTCGTGCTCAGGTGGAAGCCCTGTCAGCAGATGGCTGTTTCCTGGCTTCCTGATGAAGAAAGAGCTGGAATATTTTGCTAAGGCCCTAGAAAGTCTGGAGAGCCCCTTTTAGCAACTGGAGCAGCTAAAGTTCAGGCTAAGACCCAGCTGATCAGTTACATGTTTTCAGCTGGTTGACTACTGCAATAATAATGCACATTTAGGTGGGAAATCCTTCAGGTTCCATTGCTATGATTCCATACACGGCTGATTCCAAAGGCTTTTGAGCATCAGGCAATTTTAAAAAATGCCTAAATGACTTTGGAGCAGAAGTTCCATTGCGAGTTTGAAGACTGGATCATTTGGGTCCTTTGGGCTTGAGACCAGGTGGAAACACGGATCATTCCAGGGAATTCTGGTGTGGTGCTGGACGGGGCAGCTGGACACATAATGTATCATCTCCATCCCACCCTTTTCCATATAAATCTTACAATGTACATAATTTGTGTGGTAGTACCTATGTGTACTTTATAAATAATATACAAATCTGGGGGAGGTGTGCTCCAAACCAGTTTTCCAGCAGGGGTTTGTTCAGGATTGGAAAGGTTTAGAGGACATTTGTATCTCCACGGGTCAGTGTTAGACCTGCACAAGGTCAGCTGAAGTCTCCTCCGCTCTCCAGTGCATCTCAGATCCTGTTCCAGCCCTCAGAACAGCCCTCGTACAGCCCCACAGCTGATTTGTTTCAGGAACACAACAATTTGTGTTTCATTAAGTGGCTTAACCGAGTCCCTCGGGAGCGCTCGTCTGAATCAGTCAGGATTTTCCCTCAAGAGGAGAAGGAAACCTTTGCCAGGGAAACTGAAATCAATAGAGAGCTGGAGAAAAAAAAGGAACAACAAATTGTTGATGGTTTGCAGCACGCGCGCTTTGGCAGCCCAAAAGATGTTTACTCCTACTGGGTGCCTCATGCAAGCAGCACAGTTAACGTCTTAAAGATGTGGCAAGGTCGAGAGAGCAATTAAGTGTCTTAACAAAGTTCAAGAACAAGGCTGTGGAAATCATGATGGAATTTTTTGGCTGGTAATACTCCAAGGGCCATTAAAAGTTACAAGAAACTATTTAAATGTTCACTAGTTTTGGGCCTCTTGTTAAAATGTTATGTTTTTCTCAGACACTTGAGGGACTGAGAGGATTTTCTCCCCTTTGATGTATTCTATCTGCTCCAGGCTAAAAACACACATCAGAAAATAAACTTTTTTTATATTTAATTTTTAATGACATACAGCTGCTGGAGGGAATATTTTTTTCTCCTTAACATAGCTCAATCCCACCCAGCAAAAGGACCATTTCTATTTTTCACTTTTGTTTTTACTACTGTTTAGGGACCAGAGAAAGGCATGGTTCAGCATTTCAGCCTGGGCAGACACTTGCTTTCAAATATTTGTGGCTTTGAAGTAGAGGTAGATTGGAAAAACACCCATCAGAGCGTTTTATCATCACAAACTGCTTTAGTACAAAATCTCAGTCCCACTGAAATGCAGTTTGGGATGGGTTTTAAGACACCTGTTGGTATTATTTCATTTTTTTTCACTCTATTTCAAAATATAACAAGTGGAAACATATCATTTATACTGATGTGAGGTTACAGTGCTATTGCTGAAATAATTCAAAATTGTCAGTTTACCTTTTAAAAACGCTGTGGGAAATACCTGTTTAGCACTGATGGGAATTATCATCAGAAGGTAGAGAAAAGATCAAAGAAATACTTACTTTACCAATTAAAGAAGCTGTGCCTTCCAATATATGTAAATTAGGCTGGAATTATTATTTTTTTTGGTGATATTAAAAACAGCTATTCTCATGTAGGGCTAATTTGTTATCGAGCAGAAAGGGAACTTTAAAGAAGAAAAGATTTTTAATAATTACCCTTAATTACTAAAGTATTTCAGCTATTATTGCATGGGATGGTAGTATGTTCATAACCTCATTAGAGTGGAAAGCTACGAGACTGGGTAGAATAAAAAAAATGCAGAAAATTGTATTCATTGATATCCTGAACTTTGGGGAGGACTAGTCACTTAATTCCCAGTGTCGTCTGTAATATCCTATAGAAGATTTTTATATTAACCTTTAAATCTCCATCCAGGCATGTACCCAAGCATGTAACTGAAATAAATTTGAGCTTTCTCCTTCAGACAGACTTTGCAAATTCTTGTTACATTAACAGGGAGCTTCCAAAAGTTTGGAAGTATTAAAAACGAAGCCTGAATTATTAAAAATAGCCTGAAGAGGAGGTGTTTGTGAAAATACGTGGCTGTACCTATGTTTAGCTTGTCAGAGAAGCACAAATCTGGGTGAGCCTGTGGGAGGAACAGCCTTCCCTCCTCTCTGACACCCGAACTGGGCTTCAGCTCTGAAGTGCTCAGCTGGACCCGAGTTTTTCCTGCCTGTTTTAAGCAGTTGAGACAGAGAGAAATCTCTAAACCAGGAATTATTTTTCTCCCAGAAGTTTCTTACTGATGCAGCTCCAAGGGTGGCAATGCCAGCGAGGGTTGTTGAAATAGAGCAGCATTTGTCCTGTGGCAGAGGGAGAACCTGGGGCCGGGCGTGATGGGTTTGAGCCGAGCCACAGGTGCAGAAGAGACGTTGTTGGTTAATATTCCCTGAGTTATTATCCTGAGTGGATTTGATTTAATGCTTGCTTGGTGTTAGACGGGAGGCAGGTGGGAGATGTAGGATATGTTTCAGTTTTGCACCTTGTGTTTTTTACTTTTTATAGCAAGCTTCTGCGTTTAGAGCCCCCCTTGACAGCTCTGCATGGTTGTTTTAAATAGGATCTTTGCCCTCATCTGACACAAGCTGCTTGCTCTGAGAAACCTGTGTCTTATGCAAGCTGCAGGACAAATTCCTGCCCGAATTTCCTTCCCAAATTCCTGCCACATCAGCGGGATCTCTGCGTGGAACACACTGTCATGTTCAGTTCTAGGTCTGCTCCTGGGGCTGTTGAATGAAATTCTTTCTGACAGAAGGAAGTCGTGGCCAAACAGCTCCAGACGAGGGAAGAGGCCAATGAAACAGCAAAGGCTGTTTTGGCAGGAAGCTTTGCTGAGAGTTGAAGAATTCCCCATGAAAACCTGTTTTTATTAAAATTCTGTATGTAAGCATTCAGCTGTAGTAAAGATGTACAGTTGGAAGAAATTTCCTGGTTGTAAGACATGACTAATTAATGCTGAAGATTCTTTTTAGCCCCTTGGACTGAGTGCAAAGGCCAGGGATTATTCCCTTTACCGGCAGCCTGTCAGCTCATGCCCTCAGTCCCATTTTTCCCTGATCACACCAGAGGCTGATCCCCACAGCTCAGGACTGCAGAGGGAGAGCCCTTCCTGGGCATCCTTCTTCTCTTCGGTCTCCTCACACTGTGAATTTTATCTCGACACATTTCTCATTACTGGAGAAAATCCTTGAGGTGACACCTTATCCCAGCCATTAACAGAATATTAAAAACAAACCCTAAATATGTTTGGAAGGAGGCACATGCTGGAAAGAAGGCAAACATTCAGCAGTGTGAGGGAGCAGGGAGGAGGAGCAGATTAAAAAGAGCAGGCAGAAGTCAGGGAGTGTCAGTAGAGCTGTGATAAATCCTCTGAATCCCAAATAATCGCTGCTGCTCCATTTTAGAAACGTGTCTGACGTACAGACGGGAGTTTTGCAAAGTCCTTCTCTCTTCCCAGGGGTAGCACTGAAATCCATCCCCACAACCCCATGTATTTCCAGTGGCACTCCCAGTGGGCACTGCAGGGGAGGTCTGGGGCTCAGATGCTGGTGACACCTGTGAGACATTTTTGTGTCTGGTGTTCCCTGGCCGCTGCTCATGCAGCTCTGTGCTCTGGGCGGTGTTGGGCTCATCCTGGCTGCATGGTTTGGATTTTCGGGATAAAAGTGTCTCCTGAACCTTGTGAATGGGTGCTAAACCTTGTGAATGACTTGGCAGCATGCAGGAATTGGCTGATGGAGGGCAGTTGGTGGCACAGTCATCAACACAGTCACTGTTTATATCCATTTCTCTCTGCTAGGAGATCATTTGTTCGAGCCTCTTCAACTTGATTTGGGTTGTGCTCCCACTTGGAACCCAGTTGTGAGCAGATACTATCGACCCCTTTGGAGCAGTTTATACCTTAATGAGCCAGAGATTTTAATGACTTATTTTCAGAAGCTTAAACCATTAATTTAAGATCAAAGAATGTGTTAATAACAAGAAGGGAAGACCAAGTAAATGCTTTTAACAGTAGTGACAGATGATGATCCTGTTTGTTTAGTCATACCAAAGGCAAATCACCCCAACAAACTGAAAGCTCTAATTGTAAGATCTTATCAGAGTAATGTGCCATTTATTCGAGATCCCACTGCCAGTGGAAAGTGAATAGGGCTTTCTTCTCATTTTCATAAGTCTGAAAAATACAGGGCACTAACTGCTTGCACAGGGCACTGCAATCTTCTGGTGCCTGATAAGCCTGAACCTTGCCAAGAGGCAGCTATTGCTCTGTAATCTGCAATTTCCTATTTCTGCTTGGTTATCTGATAGGGGAGGGACTTTTTTTCAGAGCAGAGTGAAAGCTTTTCACACTGGGTAGGTTTGGATAATTGTTTTTGGAGGTTATAACTTTGTGCAAAATGTGTTAGCAAAAGGAATTCTGTCATTTTCCCCCCCTAAGTTATCAATATGGAAAGGTGTTCTGGTATCCCACACAACAATCCTGTGTTCTGGACTCATACTCTGGACCCTGACAAGGAAATAGAAACATGAGTGGTGAATGATCTGCGTCCTATTAAAAACCTGGGCTGCTTCTGTAGCCTCAGAAAAACTCTTCATTCTTTTCCTGACTTTCCTTGTCTGCATGAGTGGAAAATAATTCCCTGCAGTCTTGTTGTGTGAAAAACCTGATTCACCAAGCGAGAAGTGCTTTTGTTTTTTCCCCTCAAATGATCTCAAAATGAAAGTAGAAATTATTTTATTATACCTATTTATTGAAATGTTTGGTTCCAGAATTTAAAAAATTAGTTTATATCTCCTTAATCATAGTTTGGCAGAATTGAACATGGCTGTTAAAATGCTCCAGCTAAATAAAATTCATCAATGGCCTTTGTTGTCTTTGGGTCAAGAAGGCCTCTTAATAAAGCTGATATTACAGCTGGGTCCCAGTTTAGGAGAGCCCTAAGCATGAACTTAAGTTTTTGGCAAACCTTTCCACTGATGTTTGATCAGTGCTGGGCTGTGTCACAAAACTTTAAACAGCAGGAACCTGCCAAAAGGACATAATGAGCTGCTCTCATTCCCTTTGAAGCCTGTGCAAGTTTTGTTGATGTGTTGATGATGCAGGATCAGAACTTGCCATGTAAATCCTGATGGTGATGCTCAGTAGGGGATGGTGGTGATGCCGCGGCTTTCATCATTATTTTCCTTAGAGATCTGCCTTTTCAATCTCTGTAAAACCGTGTGGTGTTATCCAATCTACATCATACACACCCTGATTTTTTACAGGGACATTTAATCTTGCTAATTATTGCCCATAAATGTCTGTAAACACACCCATCTGCGCATTTTTTTTGCAGGTATTATCGACAGCACACAGGTGGAACAGAGGCAGGTGGTGGCTGTGACTGGGGATGGAACCAACGACGGACCAGCACTTAAAAAAGCTGATGTTGGCTTTGCAATGGTATAATCTTGATGTTTGTGCTATTATGAATTTGCTGTAAGGGGTTTCCCATCCATTAAATGTGAAATTTTTTAGTTATTACTTGTCAGTGGAGGAATATATTGGTGGTGTTGAATCAGAAGCCTTTAATCCACTTGGATTCCCTGACATTGCTTGTCTTGATACTTCTTCAGGATTTTGCCTCATTAATTTTTGGCTTTATGCAGAATCCTGTGCCCATACAGAAAAATGAACTTTTTCTTCACAACACTGGAGTTCTCTTTTGCTGTGGCAAAATCCCCCACTAATTGGAAAGGTGTCTTCCATGCGTACCCTGACTATATATTAGGACACATAATTCTCATTTTTGTTGCCAATTCTGTTCATATATGTCAATAAAACATCACCAGTGACAAACATAACTCAGATGATCAGCAGTCATTAAGGTGATAACACACTCAGAGCTATCACCACACGAATTCCTCTGCTCTCTGTAAATTCCACTTCTGCGGCCCAATTCGCTTCAAAACCAGGCCGAATTAGCGAAATTCTGGGAAATATAAAAAGCAGAATATGCTCAGCAGCCACTGTGGGCTTTGAGTACATGCGGTGTCTGGCGGGGAATCTCATTCCCGACCCCTTTTCTCCCCCCAAGGGCATCGCTGGCACGGACGTGGCCAAGGAGGCCTCGGACATCATCCTGACGGACGACAACTTCAGCAGCATCGTCAAGGCCGTCATGTGGGGCCGCAACGTCTACGACAGCATCTCCAAGTTCCTGCAGTTCCAGCTCACCGTCAACATCGTGGCCGTCATCGTGGCCTTCACCGGCGCCTGCATCACCCAGGTGAGCGGTTCCCGCCGGGATCCTGCCGGGGTGCGCTCGCTCCCAGCGGAGGGGGCCTTGAGTTTGGTTCCTGCTTGGCGCGCGGCGAGTAAATTTTGGAAGTTCTCCCGAGCGTTCCGAGGCTGATGAGGGTTAAAGAGGTGCCGGCGTCAGGCTGGGTTAATCCGTCTTTTCGTTCCCGAAGGAACTCGCTGTTGGGAGCTGCTCGTTTTCGCCTCCCTCAGTGGCGCCGTCCCCGAGCCTGTGATGGTCAGACTGAAAGCACCACGGGCTGGGAGAAGGAGCAGGTTGTGTGAATGTGCCTTTTCCTCTCAGAATACATTCACTAATAAGTACATATATTTTTTAATGCGTTATGGGTAAGGTTATTTTCAAGACAGCAGTGCCAAACACACCGAAGTAATCCCAATCTTTTTGTCTGATGAAATGATTTTGTTGCTTTCAGGCAGTGCTTTTTAATTCCAGATGCAGATGACAAACCAATTAAACAACACATAGGGTTGGACTTAGACCTCTCTTTCTTCCACTCCATTAATCCCTCATTGCAATCCTGGTGCAGATGCAACATGTCCAGGTCATTTACAAAAAGCATACCTCAAAGCAAACCATGTTTTTTTCTCAAAATAGAATTTTCAGGGCAATAAAATTATTTTTTTTCCTCTAGAGAGTAAACAGTATATATGTAGAATGGCGGAAGGTTCTTGTTTTAATGAGAAAATAGCAAAATGTGGTTTTTAGTGCTGTCACTCCCGAAAATGATGTATATTTTAGATGCTGCAGACAGATGCTGTCACAAAATGCCTCCCTGGATTGGGATGCACTGTGGGAAAGCTGATGCTTCCCCGTGGTGCATCACCCAGGTGCCCGTGCCTGTTTCAGCAGGTACATTTCAGCCCAGGCACACCTGAGCAAAGCAATGAATAAGTCATCAGCTCTGCTCCAGGCTAAACTTACATTGAAATCATGGAATTGATCCTTGCAACCAGAAACCCGGGTCCTTTAACAAACCCACGGGGTCAAACTTCTCCTACACCCTGGCTGACTCCCAGAGGCCTTGGAGGTCCCTTGTTGTCACCTCTGAGCCCGTGCCGAGGGGCGAAATTCGTGGTGTTGCAGCAAAGCCGGATGAATTTCCCTTTGGAAGCATTTTCAGGCATACTGAGGAAACGTCCAGCTGTGAAGTGGTTGTTGCTGGTAACAGGAGAACAGGGCTCAAAACCCCGGGAGGTTTTTACAGGTGGTACAAAACCACCCAGAACAAGGTGCTGAGAGCAGGGTGGCGACAGCGCCGTCACTGGAACTGAGGCAAGTGCTTCCTTTAAGACCCTCTTTTACTGACATTTTGTCACTGGCTGTCAGCTTTTGTTTAAGGTGAAATCTCTTGGTTAATGCCCAGCATTTCTTCAGTTGTTTTGTGAAAGCGTGAAGGGAAACTCATTCTATTCGTTCACCAAAGAATTTTTTATTCATGAAGAGGTTAAACATTGCTGGATCAGTGCAAGGACTATTTTAAATCAAGTCTAAGTGCATGTGAAGTGCATCACCAGTGCAAATATATTTCCTTTTTTAAATTCTGGAGCTTTTTTCGTCCTTTGAATCATTCCCTTGGCTTCTAGAAGGATTTGGACCAGGCCCAGTGCATTTCTCTTGCCCCAGAGGTCTGTGAGACCATCCCTGGGCCTGTTGTCCCTGCTCACAGGTTTTAGTGGACACCTCCTGGAACTCCTGTGCTGCTTTGCAAGCAGATTCTTGTGCAATTCCTTAATTAACCCGGAGGAGAGGTGTGGAAGAAGCTGAAGTGGCAGTGGAAGCAGAAAGGCAACAGTTCTGTCCTTGGCCACCGTTTACGCTCAGCCTGACTACGGCTAATCTCGAGCTGCTCCTGCTTCTGTCTCATTCAAGAAGGATTTTGCCTCACAAATGCACATTATTATGTTAGGCTTTGACTCCAGCCAGCCAAAGGACATTGTGTTTGGCTGGAAAGCTTTACTAAAAATTGCGCTTGGGAACATGCCGTACCCTCTGGTTGCTGTGAAAATAGCTCCAGCACAAAAAATGCAGGGCTCTACCGTAAAAATCTTGCCCACAGCAGTCTAGGTGCACACACAAACATCCACATCCGCAGAACTGCGCACGGGCCTGACCGAGAGGCTTTGACCAAAACGTTTTAGTCCTTAACAAACAAACAGAGCTAAAAGCTGTAGTTTCCCAAAAGGCAGCACAGCTTCCTGTGACCTTCAAAATGAACATGAAGAAAGCCCACACTGAACTGAATTTTCCTTTGGTTTGGGTGGTCAGTTTGGCTTTCTCTGACACACAGAATATGGTTTCAGTCCACCATTAATATTCAGGTTAATGAACATTACAAAGGCTGTCCTTTTGGTGGCTTTTATACGCATCTAGAATGAGAAAAATTCTCTGTAGGTAATAACATTTGTTCTGTTCTTCCTCGTGCCACCTCTCAAATAATCTGTTCTGCAGTTTGGAACCAGCTTGAAACACGGGGATGTTTCAGGATGAAGCTGCCTTTACACTCATCTACTCTTTTTGATTTGTGCTTAAAAGAAGTACAAAGATAATCAAACCTTTCCTTGGACTAATCTTTTTTAACACTTGGCTTGTGCTTTGCAACGTAATGGGCCTAATTTTATTCAGTCTTGATCCTGCAGTTGCTCTGGTGTACATGGAAATATGAGGATGTGGTCATCTCCCTGCAGGACTCCAAGAGAAACCACAAAAATTCTGTATTAATGAATTAATTAATGACCGTGTGAGCACTGGTGGGAGCGAAGCCAGCCCTCTGAGGGGCACCCAGGGAGTGCTTTGCCCACACAGGAGATTTGTTTGGTCCAGAGCACCTTAGGAGGCCTGTGGAGAGGCTTAAGAAAAACATTAGGCAGAACCTGGGACCATTAGTGGTCATTTTAACAATCTGCTGCTTTTTTCCTTGAACAGATTAATAAAGTGAGGGTCCTTGCCAATTCCCCTTCAGGCAACTGCTGTTTAGTTTAATTCTTTTAATTTTAAGCAAATACCATTTTATTATTTATCTACCCAATGCCTGCTGCAAGAAGATGCTTCTGTTAGAGGATATCTATCATATCTACTATTTCTGTTTTGTCCCGGCCTTCTTCTGTGTGCAAAGTGTCTGTGACCCTCTGCACTGCTCCAGTGTCAGGTAAAGCTTAGAAAGGACAAGCAGTGGGCTGTCAAAGAAGTTATCATGCACAGGACCAGTGCAAATGGCTGTTTCTGTTGCCTCCCCTGGCTCCCAGCACGAAGTCATGTTGAGGTGACAGCAATCATATTCTAAGCAGCGTAAGAATTACAGATCCAGTGTCACCTGCTGACAAGCTTAGCGCGGCTGCTGCCAGAGCTGCCCCTGCGAGGGATCTCACTTACACGGGGCCCTGTTTCGGTTTACAGCAGCTCGGTCTATAAGCCACAAGATCTGAATTTTCAGCGAATAATGAACTTGTGTGTTGTGAGCCCGTAATTATGTAAGGCGCTCTGAGATCTGGGTCACGCAGCAGAACAGAGCTTGAAGGAGTCTCTGGTGAGGAGCTGAGTCAGGAGCCCTCAGTCTGGGGTGCCAGGGGTGGCTTTAGCTCTGTGTCCGTGTGTGCGCAGACCCCCGAGGAGTTCACTCCTCTGGTTACTCCCAGAGAGGTTTGTGTGGCTAAGTGCAGCTGAGCTGGGCTCATTCACCTTATTTTTAATTAATCTAATTCAGTTCCCTCTTGCTGCCTTCCCCGTGGTGCCCAGTGCACACTTTCAGCGTGATCAGGGTGTGGCGGTCTTGACAGGTTTGTGTGGAATTGTCCTTTCCCTTGTGCAGCCACGGCCTCTGCTCAAACCCATCGTTTGTTTTTTCCAGTGGATTTATGAGTTACAAACTTTTACATTCTGACGTCATTCTCTGAGTAACAGTTTTGCAGAGCCCCCGATTGATTCAGTGAGGGTGGTTCTTTGGAGCTCTGCCTACGGTTCTTGTGAGCTTTGCGCCCGCACTGAGTCACTGCTCCGCATCTCCGGGTGCCCTGTGGAGCTCTGCACGGGCTCGTCCCCCTTCCCGTCCCCAGCAACCCACGGCACCCAGAGGGTATCAGCTCCTTGCCTTTGGAGCTCTTCAAAGCGATCTGGCTGCGGACAAAACGAAGATTTTTAAAATGCAGCTCGGCCGAATGGAAACGGTTTTTTTACTGGAGCCACAAAGCAAGCGGGTTTCTCTCCGTGCCAGATTCAGCCTGTGGTTCCAACTGCTGAGGCAATTGTAACTCTTCAAAAAGGTTCCACGGAAGAAAGGGAAGACAAAGCCTGTGTTTTAGCATTTTACATTCAAATTATCATTCTTGCACTTTGAGAGAGACTTAATGTTTTAGCAGACATTAGGAACTGAAAACAGTGACTCCATAGGACATTATGTTTGGAAAATTAAATGTTAATTAAAAGGCACTGTAGCAATGAACTGCTGCATGAATCACTGATTGTTTTTACAGATCTTGTTAAAAAAAGTGAGGATGATCTATACTTACATGTATAAGGCAGTAATTTACATGGTTATAATGTTTTACTGCAGAACTGTACTTGGCAAATTCTAAAATAATAGCACTGGCAAACTTGAAAAAGCTGCAATATAAAATCAAAGTCTGTACTGTTTAGCTTTGTTTTGGCAAGGCTTAGAGGCACGGGAATGGAATTGAGGATGCCACTTCCATACAATTAGCAGACAGTGTGATCTAGCAGCACAGTGAGGGCTGACATTCTTTGGCATTAATGTATGGAAAGGTAACCCCCCAGAAATGCTCATTTTTATGAATCCCTGCATGTGTTCTGTGGCAAACGGGAGTAAAGAGGTAAGGGTGGAAATACCTTCTCGTTCCTTTGCAGCCTGTCATCTAAATCAAAAGTAACAAGCTCTAAAATTTGTGAGGCTCTGGATGTCACAAAAGATTTGTAGTTCATTTCCAGCCTTTGGCGATTTGTACTTTTAAGTGTTTCCAAGATGAAGTGTAACATCGCTTCATTTAAGGGACATTTTCCTTTTACCTCTAGGCCAAGGCTAACCTATTCCAAGGTCAAGTGGAAAGGAATTTGATGAATAAGTGGTGATTTTAGGTGGTTCACCTCCCCAAAGTTTTCAGAGAGGGAATGAAGAATTATTGGCTGGTCAGTCAGCGGCTAAAACACAGTGAAAAGGAGGTTCATTTGCATCCCACTTGCACGAGTGACTCAAAGCTGCAGTGGAAGCCTAAGCTCCTTAGCTGATGTGTATTTTCCTCAGTTCCACCAACTAATCAGAAATCAGATAGAGTTGCAGTGGAAATTTCATTCCACTGCCTGCCCAGACTAATGTGTATTTAATGTTTTGGCTTCAGCCTCGAATGAGCTCTCACACTTGACTGAGCAGTGTAGCACTGCCAATAATAGATAATTATTAGGGGCACCACAGCCACCCAAGGTGATTGGCAGTGTGAAATGGTGAGAACATGCTGTTGCCAAAACTGATGACTGCCAATTACAGTTGTGTGATTTAGAGACTGAAATAATCTGCCTTTCCTTTCTGCTGGGAATATGGCAGGCCCTGATAGACACCTGAATCTCTGAGTCTATCTATGAAATGTAACGGGGAAATTCGGTTTTACTGACGGAGAATTCAGTGCGTGAAGTGGAAGCTGAGTTATTGTAACAGATCAAAGCAGAGAATGTTTCTCAAACTTATTAGTGAGACAGGCAAAAACACGACAAGGAAAATTCCTCGGCAGAAAAGATGTCTTCCTTTTTCTCTGTGTCCCAACGAGGGTCTGTGAGCCCCAGCCACAAACTGCTTTTGCTGCCGGTGCTCTCTTTGTTGGAGCCATTAGTTATAATAACAATGAATGAGGTCTTGATTTGGGATGAAGTTTGTCCTGATCACTTTTAGTTTTTTAGCCACCTCTAAGGACAAAGACATTTCCTGTTTCTGCAGCTGCATTTCAAATGAGTGAGCTGAGCTCTCCAGATAAGCCCAGCTAATGCAACCCATAACAAAGAGGTCAAGAATCTATTAATGTTAATTGTCCTCCTGGCCATGACGAACCCAACCTGTAAGACTTAGACACAGGAGGTTGCTTTCCTCCATCCCTTTGAATAAGCCAAAATTTGGGGTTTTTTATTAATTGAAATGCATCAAAATCTGTGTAAACATGTTAAAATGTGTTTTTAAGGGGAAGTAATATTGTATCTCAAGGGAGAGTTGGAATCTAAACCAGATGCTCGATAGACCAAAGCACTTACCCTTGTTTTCTATAAGTCCTTGGGATATTGAATGCGTGTTGGCCCTTGTTCTTTTATGGTATTTCATTAAAAATGAGCATTTAACCCTTTGAAGAAAAGGGCAGAGTTGTCAGGGAGTTTTGTTGTTTGCTTTGGTTTGTATCCTGTCCTCTACATTTTTTTCCTCTGCTGCTGCAGCACCGTGGTAATGAAATACATAAAAATAGTGCTCCCTCTTCCAGCTCTCACACCGCAGAGCAACTCAATTTCATGATGAGATTTGTCATGTGGGTGCCTCGTTACTTTGGTGATTCTTTTTCCCTCATAAAAATGGTCTGCTCGGAGCAGGAAGCAGACCTTGCTAACGCCGCCTGTTTTACGCGGAGTCTAAAGGCACCAGGAGGCTGTCACAAAAAAGATCCCTGCTTGTTTTCCCTCCCCTGGCTCCTCGAAGCATCTCTCTCCCCCCTTACGGCCGTCCCCGTGAGTTACACATCAAAACTTTGTAAGAGTTGTCCAGCGTTCTCCTGAGATCTGTGTTAGTTTGCTTTATTGATTATAAATTTTGGGGTTTTCAAACATGACCTAAAGTCCTCTGTATTATGACCACGGACTTTATGGGATTGTGTGAGGAAAGAGCTCCTTCTAGTGACTGGAGAGCTGCTTCAGAAACTACAGCCTGCATCAAATACCAATATTTGGGGTTTTTCATTCCATTTCCGTAGCTCCAAATATGCTATCCTGCTACCAGGAAAGATTGTCTTGCTTTTTTGCACATTTGATGCAGTTTAATAAATTTCAGAGTACTTTTTTATCGAAATATCAGGCGCTTTTTTTTATTATGTCACTACCATTGAAGTTTTTATTTAAGTAGAATGTGTCAAGATGTCTCCGTAATTGTTCCATAAATTTTTAATAATTTCAAGCTGTCGCTGACAAAAAAAAACCAACAAAAAAACAGAAGAAGAGATGGGAGAGATGGGTAGGATACCGTAAAAAAGGAAATATTACTTTTTAAATTGCTCTAATATAATTTTTCTTCCAAGAGAGAAATTTGGATAAACTAGTTATCTAAATTCAGCTGAAAATCCAAGCGCGATGCACGAAGCAACGGAGAGCGTTGCAATGGGCGTTACAAAGAGTTCCTGTCATGCTTTACACGAGTTCTGTGGTTGCAAATGGTCCTGATTTAAACGACTGCAGGGAGGTCGTTTCTCTTGGCTCAGGTCACCGTGCTCCCGGTCCTGCAGAAGGAACGGAAGAAGGGCTCCCAGCAGCTCAGCCCCGCGGGAAAAATGAACCCCCCCCCCAGCGAGGCTTTTCCCGGGAAATACAAAACTTGCCCCGTTTGCCCCCGCAGGACTCGCCCCTGAAGGCCGTGCAGATGCTGTGGGTGAACCTGATCATGGACACGTTCGCCTCGCTGGCGCTGGCCACGGAGCCGCCCACCGAGGCGCTGCTGCTGCGCAAGCCCTACGGCCGCAACAAGCCGCTCATCTCCCGCACCATGATGAAGAACATCCTGGGCCACGCCGTCTACCAGCTCACCCTCATCTTCACCCTGCTCTTTGTCGGTGAGAAGCTCGGCCAGACTCGGTGCTTGACCGGCAGCTGGGTGGCGCGGCCAAAGCGTCGAAATGCTTTAAACGTAGCGAGTTATTGCACGTTTATTGTCTGCCCCCGTTGTCCAGCTGGTTAACGGGACGGGGAACACGGCAGAGGTCGTGTTGTGGTCACCTTCCATGTGTTGTCACCTCGGGAATGGCCCCACCGAGCTTTTTTCCCCCCTCACAAAATGCAGGTTTGGCAAAAATTTGTACCAAAACACAGCCCAGAAGGTTGTGTTGTAATAAGAGCGTCCACCCTGCTGCTTCTGCACTGAATTTTCATTGTGAGACTTGTCATCGTGAGCAGGGATGTAAAAACAATTTAAAAAAAACCCCACAAAACAAACCACAACAAAAATCAAGCTCCATTTTTTACCAGGAGCTGGAGAGGTGAGAGCAAAGTGTTGTCCACAGTCCAGAAATAATGTTGATCTTAAGTAGTATGGAAAGCAAGTAATCAGTATTAAGTGACACAAATAACACTCTGCTTTGACATTTAATTTCTGGAATGGATATTAAAAGGGGGCAAAAAGACTAATTTATTTGATTACTGGATTCTTCTTCAGGCCTTGCTGGCAACAGATGCTTTTTATAGGTTGTATTTTGGAGAGGGGAGGGAAGGAGGAGAAATGTTTCTTGCTGCAGGGAATAGTAGGAGCTAATAATAGATTCTGTTGCTCCACAGTAATAACTGAACCCTTTCAGAGGGCTGGTGATTTTTTCAGTCGGGCATTGTCCTCTTGTCACTTTGTAGTCGCTGTTAAATCGCATGTGTTGTCTTTCAGATTCTCCCAGATAAGCTGCAAATGTAAATTTATGATTTTTAGGAGGTTTTTGAGCTCCACTGTGAAAGTCTTGTCCACTTTGTGGCAATCTGGCAGCTTATTTGGGATGCTCAGAGGAGGTGATGGTCTGTTCACAGCGGAGTGACTTAAACCAAAAGAACTGCTGGGTTTCTGAAGAGAGGTGGTCTCTAACATTGTTAGACTTACAGGGAATTTTGGGAATGTCTGCATTAGGAAACTGGGATTTCAGATTCTCTAAAACAGGTGAAGAAAGTCTTGGTAATTCACGTGATATGAATCTTGGAACAAGAACTTCTGTGAACTTTATGGGGAGGTTATAATGGCTTTTTGATGAGTTTTATGGTTTAAAATACTTTATACTGAGCCAGATGAAAAGCAAACCAGGCTTTTCCCCCCTATTCTGATTACTCCTGTGTGTCTTTGGAAAACTCCTGCATTCTTTGAAGGACACAGCCCAGAAAATCTTCTGATAAGCCTTGGAAACAGTCTTTTCCTCTCTAAACTCCATGAGGCTCAGCTTTGCAGTGACAGCACTTCCTAAACTCAATGCTTCCATAATTAAATTTCAAGTTAATGAGAATTATTTCTGTTTTGATCAAATAATAGTTCCTTTCTTTCGTAGTAGGTTTCTGCAGAGATCAGTACACCAAGTTTTTCTGTTCTTTTTCTTTTTTTAAGAAATACATCGTGTTTGAACATACAGTAAATGTCTTTGAGACATCAGGCACATCAGAAATCCAGAATTCACTGGATTCTGTGGTATAAAAAAAAATTTTAACTTTATCTTTTCAAAACTCACACTTTTAGTTACTCATCATGGGTTGTATCTTGCTCTTTTATTGGTCAGATCTATGAGTGGAAGCCAAATTATCAAAACAAACAGCAATGCCTGCTGCTGATCAACCCCAAATCTATTTAAAACCACGAATGTCTGTGGTTTTTATCACTGACATCCTTCAATGCTTGGCAGAAGTTACTGGGTTAGTAAATGGGTAAAACCTGCTGAGGAGGGGTGGCTTCTAACCACTGCAGAAAATTGCAAACCCCCTGGGAATGACCTTAAGGGTTTGTTACACCTGAAAGAATTGAGAGCTTAGAATAATTCCTGTGGGGTAGATAAGAGTGAGAGTGACAACCTTGTGGAGCTACAGAGTTATTAGATAGGAGTCATCATTTGAAAGGCTTCTTGCTCACAAGTTTGAGATGTGTTTTGCTCGCTGGTGCAATAAAAGTTTTCCCTAGAAAGGTGGTAAAGCAGAGCAGAGAAGGCAACGGGCTAAAGGAAGCAGGGCAGTAGAAATTGGTTTGATTTGTTCTAGTGGGAACTTTTATTTCTGCCTTTCACCTAGGTGAGAAAATGTTCAAGATTGACAGTGGGAGGAACGCCCCGCTTCACTCTCCTCCTTCCGAGCACTACACCATCATCTTCAACACCTTTGTCATGATGCAGCTCTTCAACGAGATCAACGCCCGCAAAATCCACGGCGAGAGGAATGTCTTCGACGGCATCTTCAGAAATCCCATTTTTTGCACTATTGTCCTGGGCACGTTCGCTATTCAGGTAGCGCTTTGGGCAAGACTCAGTCGCTGCTCGCCAGAAATCCACCCTGCGTTGTTGGGGTGTTTTTTTCTTTGTGTTTCCCTGTTGTTGAATTGTAAATCTGAGTGCTGCAGGAGGCCCATTTAATAGCAAACCACCTGGTTTCATGTATTTTCTCAGTCAATGCAAGTGTTAACAATGGAAAATGTTATGTAGCCATACTGCTAAAACATAAATTTCCATCCTTATAACTGGGTTAATTCTTAAATTAATCTTAGCATGTACAATAATAACAGCCATTGTTGATATTGTAACTGGTTTTTAAAGAAGAAATTGTTTAATAGCATACCGACAAAGCATTTTACAGTTGTTTATTACTCCATGAAAAGACAAATTTACCTTCAAATAGCTGATGCTGAGCTGTTCTTCTGCTCAATGCCACTGCCCAGTGCTGCTCAGTATTCCCAGCAATAATGCTCCTGGATTGTGATTCCTCATGTTCCTCCCCTGAGTTTGCTGTCCCAGTCACAAGTGAACGTAATCACAGTAATTCACATTTTTCCCAAATATTTGTTCTGTAAGAATTCCTCCTTCTGCTCCTGCATCCATCCTTTTGCTGGCATCCATCCTGTATCTGATACTATCTGATATTATCATTTATAAATCTGTTTCTATCTTGGCATCATTGCTCAGCTCTGCAGTGGCAGCTCAGTGTTGGGAGCTTTCTCCTGGCAGGAGGGAGGAGGAGGAAAGAGCAATCCGAACCTGGGCTACAGTGGTTTGAAAAGGGAAACTCCTCAATAAAGTGAATATTGGAGAACGGGCAGCAGTCACAGGAGCAGAACTTCACAGGATGGTCTTTAATTTGATTTAATTCAAAATCATGGGTTTAAAATGTGGACAATTTAAATCTCTGGCTTGTGATTTCAGGTCCCTGATTTTGCAGCAGCAATATCAACAAGAAATAGCAATATCTCATTTTCAGTTAACAAAACCCTCTCAGCCTAATGACCTCCTCAGACTCTGTGTGTTGTTATCCTGCTGAAGGTGTGGGGTTTTCCCACCCCGTTTCTCCAGCAGGACCAGACTTTTGTGTACCATCTGTCTCTATGATGGCACACCTATAAATACACAATAAAATGTTTATCAGAGGGAAAAATCCCTCTTGCAATGGACATTCTAAAATAAAATACACCAGGGTCAATAAATCTCCAGCTGGGAATACTCAGGAGCTGGGAGAGCACATGGGGACTGTCCTGTTCTCTTTATTCCTGACCACTCATACCTGACCATTGTTAAATACGAGGCTGAAGAAGTTTTTTTCTGAGCTGTTGTGGCTTTTTCTGACATTTAATTGGGGGTGCAGAACTTTGTGGGGTTCGATGGGGGCTTTTTCGGGACCAAAGTTCTGCAGGTTTTTTGGCTTTTTGTTTGTTTGTGTTTGGTTTTGTTTTGTTGCCTTTTCCCCCTGAAAAATTGACCCGTTTTCCTCTGTGCTTCTCCTTGCAGATAGTAATTGTCCAGTTTGGAGGAAAACCCTTCAGCTGTTCTCCCCTGCAGCTGGACCAGTGGATGTGGTGTGTATTTATTGGATTAGGAGAACTGGTGTGGGGTCAGGTAAGCACTCAGGAACCTGCACGCCCAGAAGCGTGGCATTGTTGATATTCCTGTTATTTCCTTGCTCTCTCTCTCAGTGTCACGTGCAGCCCTCACTGAAACCCAGGGTGCTCTGTGAGAGCTTCAAGGAGAGATACATCAGTGAGGATAATTTATCCCCCTGCTTCTTCGGGGTTTTTTTGTTAGTTTTCACATCCTGCCTTTCTAGCAGGGTGTGCTGTCACCAGGGCCATCTTCAGTTAAGCTTTTTTGTGAGAGGTGCTCGAGCCACAACTTAAATCTTTTAATCGCAAAAACAAATGCAGCAAAGGCGATTCTGTTCCTTCCCTGGAAGAGAATTCCTCCCGTAGGCTGTGGCAGAGTTTTGGAGCTGAAATGAAGTTCCAGTTCTAGGTCAACCAACTCATTCCCTTGCTGGAACTGTCATAGGAAAAGTTCTGGCGTGTTTAAAATATTCCTGCAGTGATTCTCTGTCCACCTAATTCTCTGTGTGAAGGATGGAAGAGGAAGTGCAAAACAAGAGATTTTTTTGCTTTTAATAGCTGTAGAAAATTGCAGTTAAATTAGTGTGTCTTTCAAAATTTCTGCTATACCCTCTGTCATCACTGGCTAATATAGAATTATAAATGGATGAAGAAATAAATGTCAGTGAGATGGTGTTAAATAAATTGGGATTAACTCTCTGGAAGTAATATACAGACACAATCAGTATTTTTAACATCCTACATTATTCTTTTATGTGCAAACACACATTGGTTTGTTAGTAATAATAATAATAATAATAGTAGTAGTAGTAATATTTTTTCACCTCTGAATGCACTGATAGAGTATTTAAGTTGTGGCCAGCTGGTGCAGTAAAGAAAAATGTGAAGTTACATTTTTTTCTCTCAGATGTAAAGAGATTTGTAGATCCACAGTTTGCCTCCATGAAGAGTCAAGAAATTTCCAACTGCAGTTGAATACTGCTGTGGTTCTGCTGGAACTGCAGTCAATAAATACTTGCTCTCAAATCTGATTATCTGTTCTCTTCTGGAAAAAAATTAGCTTTTTGGACAGTTTGGCCTCATTTTTTCTTAGAAATGAGCTCAGAATCAGAACAGCTTTTAAAGCATATCTGGCTGGAAACCACCACTATGAGAGGGTTCTGCTGGAATTATTACCTGAGGATGGGATTTCACTTATGGCCTTGCAGGAGGAAGACCTGAAATCAGTTTGATAATCTCAGAAAAGAAGGATTTTTGTTTTTTTTTTCCAACTGTTTGGAAAATATCAACTTTTGGAGAAGGGGGAAGTAAACCAGGGAGAGGGACAAGAATCCAATCTGCTTCCTTCAGCTGTGAAGAATTTCCCACGGCCTTTGATCAATTTTTTGGTCTCTAAATTTTGTTATGCGTGGCTGTTACATAACCACTGAGAACTAATACTAATATCAGCATTTTTTTTCAGTTTAGTTGCCCCAGGCTTATTGTGAGACCTTAGGCATTAAATTAAAACTGATATTGGAACACATCCACAGTTTTATCACTGGAAAGAAAGCAAATACAGAGGGGAAAAAAAAAATCCATCTTGTGGTCAGTATTTAGTGACCAGAAAAGAAAACCAGACACTAAACCCAATTAATTATGTCCATATTTACATGCTTTACAGTCTGTGGCAAGGCCTTTCTTCATGGAGCTCTTCAGTGAGAGAGAATTCTTTTCCTTTATGATGTTTCTCTTCCTTCTCAGCCTTTTCCCTGCTGCTGTGACTCATTCTAATTCAGCACAAAACAAATTTGTTATTCTTATTTTTTAATCCACCTCCTGAACCTGCTGTTCTCGTGAACCACTCAAAGCAATCAAGATTTCCAAGATTCGGTGTCAAAGCAGGCACTTCTAAAAGGAATTTAAGGAGCAGTTTATAGGAAGTCAATTTGAGATGCTTTGAGGGACAGGCTCCTAACAGCTCCCAGCACTTCTGAAAACCAAGGCTTTCTAAAGTATTTCATGCCCCATTCCCAGAATTATTGATCACTCTTTAAAGCTGTGTTCATTTTTCTGGGAATAATATTTAGTTCTTCAATCTGCATCCAGTCTATTGAGTCTGTGCCCTGAACTGGGTGGGTGTTGGCAGATACAGAAAATGAATGAATAATGAAAAAAGCCATGTAAACCCCTTAAGAAAGGAATTAGAGCAGAGTCTTATCAGCTTGGCTGAGGTGGTGCAGGAGAGGAACATTCTGTCACATAGAATCCTGACCCAGTACAGTTATTTTTATGAATATTGGCTTAAAAGTCCTTTATCACCATGGCTTTCATCAGCTCCCACAGTCTCCAGTAATTTCTCTCTGTAGAGTGCTGGTATTGTAGTTTTGAAAGCTGGGAGGCTGAAGGACTTTGAGTAAGTATTTAATAGATGAGCATTTACCCTCTTTTTCTGTTCTCTCTTTGCTCGTGCCACACCAATTCATTCCTTTTCCAGGTCTGCATCCTGTTTTTCAACCCCCCTTTTAAAAAGGTTTCAGAGTAGTGTAGAAACTGGGTTTGGTCTGGGGTTTTTTTTTTTTTTTTTTTAAATCTGTCTTTAAAAACATTATAATAAAAGTGGCCTTGTGGATCGTGAAGCTCAAGGAGACCCTCAGCAACCTCAAAGGTTTGCTTTCATCTTGAAAATATTTGGAACCTTTCCATGTGTCTTCGCTGCATCCATTCCAGCTTTCCAAAGCTCTCCCCACCAATTTTCCCGCAGCTGTCTTGGTTCTCTCTTCATTTTTCACACATCTGGGCTTCACAGTTGTGGTTGCTCACTGCTGAAACGAAGAGAGAAAAGAAAATTGCAGCAGCTTTTTGCTAAGTGGGTCTAAGAGTTGGATTTGTAGGAGGTTTTCTTTAAGCATTCAGTGTGTTCCAGGTAATGTCTTGTTTAAATTGCCACGATGTGCTCCTGGCCTTATTCAGGGAATCAGAACAAAGAGGAAATGACTGCCCAACAGGGTAACACTGAAATGGATTTAAAACACTTGCCCAGCTACAGGATCTGCAATTTTAAAAGATTATTCTCCTGTATTAGTTACTGCCAAGGACCACTTTGGTGGGCAAACAGAGTAAGAAGAGGGGTTAAGTTAATCAGAATTTACTGGTGATAAGGACACAGAACGAGAGAGAGCCCTGTGAGAAGTCCAACAGCCAGATCCACACCTTTCAGAAATCTCAGTTTTGAGAAATGCCAGGAAACAGTTCCAGCTGCTGAAACAAAGGGAAGCTGAATCCAAGAAAATGTGAGATTTATCAGCATGAGATGCAATGAATTTTCAGCTCCCATGACCATAAGTTATTACAAATACCCAAACTCTAATTGCAGAGCTCTCGGTCTTGTTAAGTTTTCTATACATAATTACATTAAAATGTTTCCATCTTGGTTTATTTTCTATTTGTTTTATTGGTAAGAACTTTCCCAGCCTTGAACTTGCTCCACGCTGTGCTTTAGTGGTGCAAGTCATGCTAATTGTTTACACAGTAAACGAAATATTTTGGGACAAAAATGGAGTTGTCCAAGTGCAAAGTGCCGTTAGGAACAGGCTTAGCTCAGCTTTCATAGATCTTACTAAAATGTGATTGCTCTTTTGTAATTAGTAGATTGTTATACTGTTGCTCTTGAATGAGGCTTATGTTTTCAGCACTCTTTTGTAATTTTAGGTCATTGCAACCATCCCAACAAGTAGGCTAAAGTTTTTAAAGGAGGCAGGGAGGCTCACTGAGAAGGAGGAGGTCCCTGAGGAAGAGCTCAATGAAGATGTTGAAGAAATAGATCACGCAGAGAGAGAACTCCGACGTGGACAAATCCTCTGGTTCCGAGGGCTCAACAGAATCCAAACCCAGGTATGCTAAAAACAAATGCCCGCAAGGTCTAAAAAACACCCAAAGAAACGTTTGACGTGAGATCGAGGCGAGCTAATGTTAACTGGAAACCACGGAGCGTTTGTGCGCGTGGAGGATGGCACTGGTTAATCGTTCTCAAAGGGAAAACATGAAAAACAAAACGGGGCAACTGAGCAGAGGGGGCGTGGCAGCAGCAGAGATAGACTGAAAGGATATAAAATGATAAAATGCAGGGACAGGAATCTGTGATTTGAGAATACCGTGACTGATGTTCTTTTCCTCCTTGAGTGATGACAGCTCATAAAGTCGTGCTGCTCGGCCAACGTCAGCTCGCAGAATGTTATGAAAGCTTTCTAAAACACGTTGTTTGATTTGCTCAAAAAGGATATATCGTTGCTGCCATTGCTGCACTAACAGAATAATTGAAACTGTGGAGTCTGAAGTATGACGTACAATTTGATTAAAAAAATAAATCTGTTCGGTTCTGGCACTGCCGCACATCGATCAGGATTAAAAGGGATTGATTTCCTTTCCTGTTAGGTAGTGAAAAATGTGGTTCTGGATTTTAGTAGGAAGGGCCTAAGCAGCCATTAAATACTGAGGTGTAAGGGTTGGCTGCTAGGAGCGATTCCTTAGAAATATCTGTCCCCAACTTTTGCTAAACACAAAAACTGGCAGCATTTTTTAGTATACCAGTCTTTGCCCTGAACCATGGTGCTAAATGCAGTGCAGGTTAAGGAGCTGCAAAATTGGTCCTGGAGTGCTGAAGAAAATCGTGTGAAGTATTTTGCCTTTTCCATTGCAGTGAAGTGTTTCACTGCACTCAGGTGTGCTCTGCTTGATCTTCCTAAGATCAAGTATTTCTGCCAGCTTGCAGCAGAGAACAGACACCAGCACATCAGATGTGCATGCTTAACAGGAGCCTGACAAGAAAAAGAGGTGAATAATTAAGAAAAAGGTCTTTTTTTCTTGAAAGAATCTTCTAAAGAACATTTTTGTCTCTGAAGATTTGGGGATTTTGTCTTCATCCAAGATAAATAGCACGTTCTGCTTTTTCACATCTACAAATTGATACCTTTTTTTTAGGGGGGGAGATGCAGCCATGCGTTTATAAAAAAATGATGGAAAGAAGTCAAATTAGGGCAGTGAAATCTCTTGGCTGCATCTGCAGAGCATAAAATAAAGAGGGTGGAAACTGCTGGTAGAGGAATTAAGAGCTGGGGAATTCCCAGGGTTCTGTGGTACGTGATTAAATACGGATCTTCAGCTTCGAGGTTGTGTGTCTTGACTGCATTCGGTCAGGAGCACTCATCACTAGAGAAAATTCAAATTTCAAGAAGCGGGTGCCCAGGTAATGGTGACCTTCAGGGAAAGGTGGTCTCTAAACGTGCATTCTTTTCTCCCTGGTGGCTGTAGGAGGAGTGTTGCCTGTTGGCATTTCTGTCAGGATGTCTTTCTGGTTGGGGTGAGTGTACACAGCTTCAAGCAAAACAAAGCCAATTACATCCTTTCAGTTCTCTTTCTAGTCTGAGAGGTAGATTTTAGCTCTGCATCTCTTTGTCCACTTAATTCACACAGAAATGATTCTTTTGCACTACTTAAACCCAAATGAACGTTAATTATCTCTCTTTGCTAACATCCATCTCAGTTTCCTTTCTGCTCTTAGTTGTAGAAGCACCTCTGGTAGGATGTCTCCCTCCTCTCTGCCAAGAGGCCTCTGTGATTTTTCTTCTCATTTTATTTACCGAGTGACTTTGATTTTTTTGCATCCATTTCACATCTGTGCAAGGACGATGAAAAAAAAGAAAAGAAAAATGGGCCAGCAGATTCCAAAGCAGTGCCCAGGTGTGCAGGGGAGAACGATGGACTTAGGTCAAATCTGATCCCTGCTGGAGGTCTTTTTTTCTGTGTGTGGGGCCCATCCAGGGGGATTCACTCCCTTGTACTGCATTTCTTAGGAGGCCAGCAAAAGAAGAGCTGCTGGAAGAAGATTAGGGTGTCTGTAGCATCCCTGGGAGGATTTGCAGGAATCCTCTGCTGTCTGAGGCACTCCTGGAGAGGCAGAAGAAGAAGGCAGAGCATCCCCTCATTTTATACCTCTCTGAGGATGGCAGGCTAGGAATAGACGCTGGGCTCTGGACCAGATTGGTCATTCAGTCCTGACAAGAGCAGTTTCCACACTTGTGCTGTAAATTGGATTATTTGCCCTTATTTTGTCTCCAGTCACTGTTGGACAGACGGCCACAGCTCCCAGCAAAGCCTTCACTTCTGAAACAAAGGACCTGCCCCAGGCTGGGTGTTGTTTTCAGGTAACCAACACATCTCCCTCGCAGTGCTCCCGTTTACACCCACCCAAACTGACAAAACTTTGCAGTGCTAGAGAGATTTTTCTTCCACATCCCCTCTCGAACTGAGGGCTCAACCCAAGACCCCAGAGAAGGGATTTCCACTGGGATTTTTCTGTTTCTGTGAAGACATGCATAAATTTACTTGAAAGGTGTACGAAAAACGCACAGACACTAAGCCAGAGACTGGCTCTTGACTTCTGATTTGTTCTTTTTGGCCTCCTTTTCTTCATTTAGATGTTTTGTTGTCTTATAAATGCATAATAGGGAATCTCTGGATGGATGTGTGTTCTCCTTCTCTGAGTGGAAGGGTTCCCTTACTGGAAAGGTCTCTCAGATGACCACTGAGGTGTGAAGCTTCACAAATGGCTCATTTAAGTTATGCAAGTTTGAGGAGGATCTGAAAGGGGTCTGAAATTGCATAAAGGCAGGACTTTGCAACAGTTTCCAGCACTTTTTTCCAAGTCTTTTGTTGCTTTTCTCTCAAATTTCCATTCTGAAGGAAGACAAGGCTGATCGCACCCTCTTGGCAGGTCTAACAGCCTTTGGGAAGTTCACCGAGGTCACCTCCAGGCCAAACTGCATCATCCGAGTAAAAAAAAAAACAAACAAAACCAAAAGCATCTCAACTCTTTTAATTGTATATTGAAAGTCTCTCCAGTTCCCTCACACCTGAGAATGGAAACATTCAGAAGTGAGGAGATTCAGAAACTTCTCAAGTTTGTCAGACTTCTACACCCCCCCCAAAGTCTGATTCTTTCCTCTTCTGCTTCGTGCATCCTGAAATTCAGTTTGCTTTGTCTGCATCCGGTGGGAAACAACTGCCTGCAGTGTCCTGAGAACAAAAGGAAAAGCTGAAAAAAATACAGGTGACAGGGTAACTTCTACTGACAGCTGTTCCTCTTCAGATGCTGAAAACCACTCAGAGGTGCTGTGCTGCATTTTTCACCCTTCATTTGTCATGTAGAAAACATGAAAACTTCTCTCTTGAACCAATTCAAACCTTCCAGCAGCAAAAGTCACTCCTGGCAAGAGGTTCTGAAGTTGGATTAAAAAGCCAGAACCTCGTTTTGTGGTTTCCATGTAGCTTTTGATATAGAAAACATCGTGGTAGCCCTGTGCAAGTGGAGTGGGAACTGGTTTATTTCATGCAGAAAGGTGGCCTTTTTTAAGTTTTTCTTAAATTTTAAATTAATATCCTGCTTGGAGATTAGGGGAATGAGACCTGGGTGCTACTCACATTAATGAAAAAAGAAATTATTCTGCAAATCTGTTTTGTGTTAAAAATCAGGCAAAGCTATCTGTTCTGCCGGGACTATTCTGCTGCTATCAGATTTTAAATTTTTTTAAATTGCTAGTCACTGGTATTTTTATTAGCTGTGCACACCTAAAAAAAAATGGATCTTCTAGAGTACAGAACATAGAGAAAAATGAGGCAGGTGTGAAAAATGTCAACCTTACAAATAAGCTTCCAGTGTAGGACAGTATTTCTTCTCTACCTGAAGGTCAGTAATCAAAACACGACTGCATCCTACATTGTGTTGGAAATTTTTTAAACTTGTGAATTTTTGTTTCCTTTCTCCTCTCTAGCAGCTTGAGTTGTTCTAAATAAATGCATTCCTTTGTCATGAAAAGGTTACATCTTAATTCAAAATGCACTATTTATTTCCATGAAAACTCTTCTTTGTTATTTTCTGCTTGGAGAAGGTAAACTTTTGGGCCGAGTTCTTCTCTTCTTTCTTGGCTTCAGGTAGAGCACAGCCCTGTATGTTCAGCTTTTAGGATTCTGGGGAGGTTATCATCCTCCCCCCCAGGAATTATATCCACGAAGAGCTGGAGTTCCTTTCTTCACGAGAAAAGCAAATTACGTGGCTGTAATTCTTGTTCTCTGAAGAAACCATTAAATACAGATCTTCCCTCATCTTTTCACTCTTGTACCAAAGGCTTTCAGTTTGTTAGGAAGGCATTTGCACATCCAGAAATGCCCTTCGGCTCAGGGTTTATCAGCACATTTCATGCCCTCAGTGGGAGTCTCAAAAGTCTTTTTTTGAATGGTCTCTTTTGAAGAGTGCTCTGTCACCTGGGTTAGACCCTGAGAACCCGAGATCTGTATTTAATTCTACTTTTGTAGAGCGTTTCAGGTGAGTATTTAACCTGCCACGTGAGCGATGGTTTGAGCCACGTGGTTTTTCCATGAGCCATAGCCGGCGACCCCCTCGTGCCCTACCCCATGTGCCACCTCACCTCACACTGCCTGACCCACTGTGAGATTTGCACTGGACATGTAAGTCTGCTGCCAAAAACAAAGCTCTCCGATGCCGTGGGTTCTCTGAACGCTGTCCAGCCCCGTGCACAGCGCACAGGGAAGTGGTACCAGGGCTCAGACAGAACAAATCAGTTGGGCTTTGTGTAGGAAAATTCACTGTGGCAATTGCACAGCAGTGATCTGGGATCCCTTTCCAGCTGGCTGTGGTTGATGATTCCCTTAAAAACACACAGGAAAATAAACAATGGTGGCCAAAGATAAGATTAAGAGAGGGGAAACATCCATGTTATTAAAGATGCAGCCCTACAAATTGGTTTATTCCCAAGGCTGACCACAGCAGAAAATCATAAATTCATTCTAGTGTTTCCCACTTGGAAAATTTAGGAGGGTTTGCACCGAGATTTGTGCTGTTTAAATGGATAAAAATACCACCAATTTACCTTTTTCTAGGCCGGGTATCTCCAGAGATGTGGGTTGCATGATCTGGTAACAGTGGGTTACTTCAAACAAGTAGTTGGTTGAATTCCTCCCGCGGATATTCCTGCTGCTTGGTCTGTTGTGGTCGCACTGATGCAACAGAGAGGACATTTTGGGTTGTAGGGATTTGTGGGATTTACTCCTGCCAATCCCTGGCTTCCCCTCCGTCTTCCCAGAGCCAGCTTTTTATGAGTTTATACTGGTGCCAAAGCATGCCTTGAAATACTCAGCTTTGTTTTCAACTCATCCTCCGTGGTGAGGAATAAGAGCGCTCAGGACGGATCTGTCAAACAGGGAACACAGCAGGCCTGTGAAAATGAGTAGAAAATTGTCATGTTGTTTGCTGCAATAGCCAATCCAGCTCCATGTCATTTTCTGAGTGATTTTAAGTGCTCTGTACAAAGATAAAATTTTAATATTTTTAAATGTCCAGTTATAAACCCCCAAGGTTCTTTACAACCGTGCTAAATTGATACAAACTTTCATTACTGAAAAAGTCAGCTAAAATATTGGGAGAGTTATTTTATCAAACTAGTGTAGTGACAACCCTGGGTTCGTAGACAAAAGGCAGTCATATTTTGAATATTAAAGTTTTTCTGTTTTGGTTGAGTGCCATCCCCATCCCCTCCCCCAAATTCCAACTGAGTAACCGATTTTTTCTTCCCCCTGGAGAGAAATGACAGAGTAATTTTAATCTCAGTAGGGAAAAAAGAGTGGAGATTAGTGATGTAAAATATTCCAGTTGATTTTGTTTACTTCTAAATAAAATAGTTTGGACTTTAAAAGACTGTAATTTCAAACCTTCCACATGTTTAAAGTGATGCAGCTCCGCTGCCTCCTACGGAGCTGCCTCATTTTATCCAGACAGAAAATTTAAACCTTTTTCTAAAAACATCAAAAAGGGACCCTCGAAAATATTGGTCCCAACTGAAGTAGAAGCGCGTGCACGGTTGATTTGTTGTTTTTCATGATTTATTCCTGTCAGTTATGCAAACTGTATCCATACTTTAAGCAACTTGTCTCGTTCTTTCCTCCGTTACAGATCGAAGTAGTCAATACTTTCAAGAGTGGCACTTCCTTTCAGGGGGCTCTCAGGAGACAGTCCTCCGTCACAAGCCAGACCCAGGATGTAACCAATATTTCTAGCCCTAGTCACGTATCGTTATCCAATGCTCTTTCCTCTCCTACCAGCACCTCTGCTGCTGCGGCTGGGCGTGAGTGTGAATTCTTACTGCACCCGACCCTCAGAGATGCCAACTTAGCCAGAGTCGCTTGAGACTCAGCTCCTCTGCCCCTCCCCGGTCTCTGCTCCCACTTTAATTAGCTCAAAAAACCCGTGGCATGCTTACTTTGTGTACAGTAGATACTCCCCAGGAGCTGCTCTCTCTCTCCCTTTGCTAAAACTCACAGTGGGGACAGGAATTTATAGTCATTTTTTTAACCATTGTGTGCAGGTTTTAATTTTATTTGAGGGTTTTCTCAGTCAGGTTTTCTCAGTCTCACTGATCTATTTTCTGCTGCTTATAAAATACAGACTTTAAATGATTCTGGAGCTTTTCAGATGTCAGATCATTCCACCAGGAAGACTCTCTGTCATGTGTCCAGGAAAGACATGGAAAGGAAGGAACAAGAAACAGGGAATCTAGTTTATGATGCCAGGCTAAGGGGTTAAATTTTACATGAAAGGTGAAAGACTTACTTAGATTTGTTATCTCTTATCTTATTTAGATTTATTCTCTCTACCTTATTTAGATTTGTTATCTCTGCCTTATTTAGATGTAGATTTATTATCTCCAAATTCACTGGCAGGTAAGCATTGGAGTGGGAGGGACCTGGACAAGTCAAAGGGCAGTGTTGAAACAGCAAAATTGGCGTGGTCACAAATCTCTTAGAAGAAGCAGGTTTCCGAATCCTAAAATCCTGACACAGATTGGTTTTAGGTGCAAAATATCTGCTGGACAAGTACTGAAGGGAATGAAGAGTCTCTGAGGCAGCTGATAAGGAAGGGCTGCTTCAGTAACAGAAAAATTCCAGATGCTCTGTAAATGTAACTTTGGTTCCAGATTTTTGTTTATCCAGGACTGTGAGTAGCTATTTTGTATCACAGCATTAAAAGGAGGTATTTAAATGTATAGAACTCAGTTTACAAGCTGGTCACACGCTGCGGAAGATAATTTAGAAGATCCTTATCCAAGTTTTAGTGAGAAGTTGGCCAAACAGAGAAGAAACTGCTCTTATCTGTCTGGCCAGCACAGAGGGAAGGCAGACAGAGGGAAGGCAGACAAGAGAAGGGCATAAAGTTCCAGAACTCCTGCAGAAGAAGGAAGCTTGACCTTTCCTTCCTGTTTGAGTGCAAACCCCCTCAGTGTCTGCACACCAAGCATTCAGACATGACTTTTGTAGCAACAATTAAAATCTGATCAAGCAACCACAAAATAATCCTGGAGGTATTTGTCCATCAGACAGATCTCTGAAGGGCTTTTTTGCTTTTTGTCATGTCTGGTTGATTGGTTGGTTGGTTTTTAAAAAATGTTTTCACGAAAGAGCAGAGCACAGCACCAGAAGTTTTGTTGGATTTAAAGGAGAAACTTCATTTTTGCTAAAGCTATTTCGGTTCCAACTTTGGCAATTGCTCTTTGGAGATTTTTTTATATTTTCCTGGTTTTTTTTTCTTGGGAAGTTTGGCCTGAGAACTTTCACCCCTACAGCCCCAACTCTTCCAGGGCAGCAGCAGGATGAGGAGGAGCGAAGTCATGGAGCTGTGCCAGGTTCCTGAGCCCAGGTTCCCTCATTTCCACACATTAGGGCACAAACCACCGAAACCCCAAAGCAGCCTTTCATCCAGGCAATGACTGCCTGGGATAGAATTTCTCCATTTGAGCAGAAAACTGGGAGCAGCTCGTCGTGCTGGGGGAAATGTTTCACTGATGTGCTGCAGCCAGCACTCTGGGAGGAAAGACCTAATAAAATTTAAACAGACTATTTATCTTCCCTCTCCACTCTCCACTGCAGCAAGGCAACAAGAATTGGATGTTCTTGTGTCTTGACAAGGGCCTCGCTCGTTTATGGGCTGAAGTTAATTAATAGGAGAGAGCAGAGTCTGCTCCAGCCTTTGTCACCTTTCATTTGGAGAAATAAAACAGCTCTCCAGAGCTCCTCGTGGTTATGGCCACGTTCGTTCAGCACAATAAAAGCCAGATGATTGATCTGTTAAGCTGCCCAGAGATAAAGATCTCCATGGCAGAGGGCAATTAGAGATCGGGACTTTAAAGTGGTTTTTCTGGGCTGCTGGTGTTTTATTACCGCAGCAGAATGTCTGTTGGTATTAAATCAGAATTACAACACTTAGGGAAAGCTTTGATTTATTCGTACAAAGACACAAAGTTATGAATGGCAGTGAAAAAACCACATCAAGTAAAACCCTCATGGTTTTTATTTTTACGTGGGGTATTTTATTTTTACAGTGGCCTGTTCATCCTCCAGAACCTGGAAAACCTTTCCTAATCCAAATTTCGTAGAAAAGGGGTATGTTTTTGGGAATTGGCATTTTTTGAGGGAATCCCAGTTGCAAAATGCTCACCTAGCTCTGCTTTTAAGCTCTGTGCTTAAAATGTGTGTGGGCACACAGGACTGGCTTCGTTCCTCTGAGCTGCTCAGAATGGCTCAACCCCCAAATCATTCCCTTCTTCCTGTGGGGTGGAGGGGAATAATGGGATAATTGTACTTCTGATTTTGAAACCTTTCCCACTCTGCAGGATTGTTAAAAATATATGTAAATATATTATAGGGAGTACCCAGGGAAAACCTTGAGGGTATAGGAAGGAAAACAGGGTCTGGTTCTTGAAACTTGCCCAGCCTGTTGCAACGATTGGGATATTTCAGGTGTCATTTTGAGTGCCCAAAAGGGACAGGGTCTGATATCAATAAATACTTAATTAAAAAAATAGGAATCACATGATGCTCTATTGATATGTCAGTCTAATTTAACAGAGCATTTATGAAGTTCTTTACTAATTATATTTCTTTTTAATGTATAGTTCTTTGTGACACCTCACCAATCGGTGAGATTTCTTCTGCAGGTTTATAATAACATTTTGGATTTTTTTTTTTTTAATTGATTTTTCCTCTTTTTTGGCATTATTATTTTTTGGCAGATTAATGTTTGATTCAAAGGTTAGCGCCTGCTTAAAGAGAAATCTGCCTGTGAAATGCATCCACTCCTACAGTGGTTTGTGAAACAGGTTAGCAAGTTGTTAGCTATAATTAGCAGCCATTCACAAATATGGCCCGTTCAGAGCTGTAGAATCCCTTATTAAAAGCTGTTTGTACGAGGGAATATTTAGTACAATACTAAAGTTTCCCTCGTTAGCCATCAGGGTGTTTTTGCCAGTCACAAATTACGAATTCCTGGATGTCACCACTAATTGATAACAGTGAGGTCCACGAGTGCCTTGTCTCTTTCGAAAAAGATGTTGCAGCTTTAAATAAACAGAGCAAAAATTCCTGCAAATTAAAACCTAGCACTTTGTATATTCTGATAAAAGTAGGAAATTCATTTAAATGCCCACTCAATATTCACACCTGTTTTATACGCACACATTTGAGCTGCAGAAAAGGAAAATATGGGGAAGTTAAGGCTCTCTGTGGAATATAGTCTTAGGTTTTGTTGTGTGCTTGAACACTCAGATTTACATACACAAACTTCCATCGTTTGAAAGCTCTGCCACTGCAGACTTAGGGGTGGGTTCAGGTAGAACCTTTGGTGGATTTGTGTTTTACATGCATTTCTTTCTGTGTTTTATTTTGGGGGCAGGAAAAACCCCAGAACCTTGGGGCAGTGGAGCATCTTTTTTCCTTTTGAAGCTCAGAATTAGTAACCCCCAAAATTATCTTGTGCTTAAAATTATGTGATTAAAGCTTTTAGCACTAGATTTTTTTTGATTAGGTGGAGGGTGAGAATATCTAACTGTACACAAAGTAAACAAGTCTTTATCCTACTCTGTGCTTACCTGGTGCTCAGATGTTTGTTAGCAAATTGGTAACCCCTGCAAAAGAACACGGATTCGGATTTTCCAAGAAAGACACACATTTAATATTCCTCTGTACTTGCTCTTCCTCTCATTCTCATACGGAGCTCAAACCCCTCCCAAGTGGAAGCAGTCAGGAACTTCAGGTCCCTTGAAAAAAGCCCTCCCTTCTTTCAGAAAAGGTTGTAATTGTTAAGTTTAGGGAGCACTGGGCAAGCAACAAACAAACCCCACCAAAAGGAGACCTCCCAGAGTTCCTTTTTCTTGGTTCTGTTGAGAACTGCCAGTTTTGTCAAAGGTTTTTAGAAGTGAATATTTAATGGAATCACTTGAACATTTTTACTACATTAACCCCAGCAAGAGTGGCCTGAAATGACCCACTTGTGTGGTGAGACAGGAGAAAATACAGAGTCACAACTCCAAATTTTATAGCAGTAGTTAAAATCTCCCCCAAACAGTCACAAAATGATCTCAGAGGTGTTTGTCCATCATACAGAGCTCGGAAGGATTTTTTGGCTTACTTTTACATCTGGCTGATTGGTCAGCTGGTTTTTAAGATGTGTCTTCATGCAAGAGCAGAGCTCAGCACCCTTAAGGCTGGATTTGTGCTCTGCTTCACTTGTTGGAGGGGCCACAGCCTTGAGAATTGGGGCTTCATTTGCATGGCAAGACAACCTTTCCCATTCCCCTTCTAATTAGAGAATAGTTGCCATTTCTGAGCCGTGCCCCGTGTCGTGCGCAGGGAGCAGTGCTGGGCGTTCAGCACCTGCTGGGGTGGCACCAGGGCAGGAGCTGCCTTTTACAGGTGCAGGTGTCACCCAGGGGTTTGCTTTGCACTGGCACAAGGCCACGAGCACCTGCAAATTGTGCCACAGCAACTGTTGAGGCACTCAGCAAGCTGAGTTCCAGTGGCTCTCACAGCCCATTTCCCAAGGGATCATCATAAAGACAGTTTCATTTAGCTGTTTGCAATCCGTTGTGTATGAAGAGTTTTTATGTTTCTTACATATTTAATTTTCTGTAGATGAAATAGTTCAGAATTTAGAGCTAAAACTTGAGGTAAAATCTTGTTTGGATGGAACTGCTTCGTGAAGAAAAACGGGAAGGATTTTCTTTTAAAGAAATCATCTATTTTAATAAATGTTGAGGCAAAGATTGCCTGCCCAATATTGATCTGCACTCAGATCCCAGACCAAGCCCAGTGGGCATTTTCTGTACAGGAAGGTATGACCATCACAGGAGGAAATGGAACAAGCAGGACTTAAATGAAACCCACGGCTAAAATTATGTTTATGAAAGTTACACCACTGAACCAGAGACTGGGGTTCCACGCTAACGCCTAGGACTTCCCACTGGCTGTAACCCAGGTTTGACAAAACCCTGCTGGGATAGGCAAAAACCCAAAATCAACTCCTAGAACTCCTCCCTGAAGGACAATTAAGCAGATTTAGAGCCTAAATACAAACCCAAGCCCTCAAGTGGAGGTGTGCCATGGCAAGAAGTGTTGGATCCTAAAGCACAAACACTTGTGTGATTTATTGAAATCTGATACAAAAATGTCAAACTCCATAATTTTGCAGCAATCCTGCTGTGGGAAGTGGAAGCCCTGCATATGGCTCTGCTCTTTTACTCTAAAACACAGTGGAATTCAGCCCTGTGAGCCTTTTGTGGAAGGAGAATCAGGCCTGGGTGGGTGCTCTGCTTTCCTTGCTGCCCGTGGTTTGAATTTTCAGCAGCGCTTGCAGGATTCGCTGCATCTTTATGTGGAAAGAGAGTAACAGGTAGAAAGAGAGCACAGATAATAACCTGTTGCACTCATTAAAGCAGAAAACTAGAAATTCTAATTTTTATATATATTTTTTTTTACTTTATATTTAAACTCGCTCAACTTCTGCATCCTACTCTCCAGAACATATGAGGTACAACATTTACAGGTGACTCCAATTCATGCAGCATCTCCTGTGGAGACCTAATCTGATTTTACTCACCTAAAACCGGGAGGCTTCAAAACTAAACAAATACCAATGTACTGAAGAGTTTTTCTATCTCAAAGCTTTCCAAATGCAATAGTCCAAACTCCTTTACCTCTGTACAGCTTTAGTCTTGACCTAGACTAGTCTCAGTTACACCTAAGAGTTGGCATCTCTTTGCAAAATTGACCTCTTGTTTACAATTTTATACTAATCACCTTACTGACCTTTCAGTATTGAATTTATTTGCTGTTGCAGTGCCCTACTCTCTACTGTCTGAATATTAAATGTGTTTGTTTTCCCAGAGGGCTAGAGAACATTGGACAAAAGGGTTCAGCAGGAGAGAGTGAAATAAAAAGAGGTTGTGAGTCTTTAACCTTGAGCCTGAAATGAATGTGAACCAAACTCCAGATACTTGGCTTAGATGAAGCCAGGTAAACATTCGAGTATAAGCCCACACACTACCAACCATAAACAGCTCTTGGTGCTTACCAGGCTTTGGATATTTTGCCTAGATGGTTGTACTTAGGATCGACATTCTGAATATCACCTTTTTCTTCTGATGGGAAACAAAAAAATTGTAGTATCTAAAATTCTATTTCTTTTTTTTGTTTTTTTGTTTTTTTGTTTTTTTTCTTGCCTGATGCAGTATAATAAATCTGACTTTCAAGGTGGGATGAAGCTGAAGAGTTTTTTTCTGTTACAGCTCCAGAGAAGAAAGAAGTGGAAACTTATAGCAGTGTCAAAAATGTCCTGAAGTGTTGTCCCCGCAGTCTTTTGTTAAAAGCAGTTCATTTTTTTCTGTTGTCTCCATTACTGTGAGAAAAGGGAGCTGTATCTCACTGTTTGTCTTCCCTTGGCATTGTCAGTCTCATAAAGAAACGCCATTACATGAACTCTACATAGTTCATACTAAACCAACACTTCCCAGGTTCTATCCATCATGGATGCCCCAGCTTTTCCATGCTTTTACAGCCATAACAACATCCCAAGTTCATCTGCTTTCTTTTATCTTCAAAAAAAACCTGGGTGGGCTTTGTTTCAGCAGATCCCCTAAGCATTTTTACACCAGATATTACCTCAAATCTTGGATGTAAGCATGTATTAAAAAAATCTGTTGCTGTTGGGCCATGTAATTCTGGGTAAATAACACGTTTAAATCTGGGATTTGGATCAGCTATAATAGGTAGATTAAATATTGCAGTATTATGGTAGAGAAATTAAAATGCCACCTTTATATGAAACAAGCCCTCTGCCTTTGTTGACACTAAGTTTTGTCCCTGCAAGCAATAATTTGATCCATTGGGGGACAGACTTTGAATGAGATTTTGAATTTTATTGTAATGCAGAACTTCCGTCACTGAATAGGGTGTGACACTAAAAAAAACTAAATGTTTTCTTCTGGATGCCAAGCTAAATATGCAAAATTTTAAGTTGAAGAGAAAGTTTCCTCTAAAGCGAAAAATTAATGGAAAACAAATATACATCCCTGCAGAGAAATTTTAAGAATAAAAGGTTGGTTTCTGCAGCTCCCTTGTGACGAAAACTCTTTAGAAATCTAATTTTATTTATTGTCAGCTTTAGGGACTTGCCCAGTTTGGCCCTTACGTTACCATTGCCTTCAGAAGATGAACTACCTTAGGTATCAGCAGAGCTGAAGCAGCTCTAAGCTGACATTTCCAGTACAAACCACTGTGAACAAGGAGAAGCCACTCCAGAAACATCTAAATGTTCCTGCAGGACCCAAAGATTCCTGGCCAAAAATTTTGCCACACACCTTCACCCAAAGTGAGAGGCTGCAGTTCTGTCTTCAGACCGTGAAGCCGAAAGTCATTATTGCAGTGCTTCCCTGCAATGGCTCATTAATTAATTAATTAATTCAGGAGCCACTGCAGAGCCCCAAATCCAGGTCATGGCAGGCACGTTTGCAGAGTTGCCTGTCGAACGCAGCTGGGATCTGTAGTTTTCCCTGGATTGACTAGAAGCTTGGAATTAAATCCAAACGGGACGCCAAATGTTGGTATTGAAGCAATACAGATGCTTTCCCTACTCTGGGACGTGGAGCTCACAAACTGAGATCAGTTCCTCCCTTGCTGAACCACGGAGACTTAAATAGGGTTTGTGCGATGAAGAAAAGCTTTCCTTTCACTGGATTCAGCTGGATCTGTTCAGGATAATATCAAACCCTTTTATTTAGGTAAAAATTTACCTTCACTATAAAGAATCCAGCTGGCAAGTAGAACCTAAGTCTGTGCCACGAGAAGTGGCTGTTTTCAGGATCATGGAATTATCTTGATTAGCTTGTTGACTGATAAGCTCTAGCATTCAGCTGCAGCTGAAGAGGGGACTGGTATTTGTGTTTAGAAAGCAGAAATAATGGGGAGGTTTGCAGAAATGTCACCTCATCAGCCCATCCTATAAAGTACCCACGGTACAAAAGTTTTCCTGATTTAAAATGAGGCAATATGGGAATATGATTTTAAGGCTGCCTCCACAATCATACAATTTTTTTTCATCATTTAGACTAATTACTCTGCACTTTAAAAGATGAGCTAGAAGGGGCACAGATAGTGAAGGAATTAGTTTGTCACCTTTTCTGTCTCTAGCAATGCAGGTGAATCTCTTACCCTACTCTGTTGACTCTACAGAGCCCTCACACAGCTCGGCACAACTCGGAGATTCAGCTCCCACAAACCCCTGGTTTACAGCTCCAGGGGCTCTCTTAGGTACACTGTGTGACTCTAGTGGGTAAAACTGACTCAACATTTATTTGTTGATTTTGTTATGCAAGACAACCTTCCCTCTTGCACCTCTGCCAACCTAAAATGTTCTCGCACCCCAAAGATCTGGCTGAGCTGTTCTGTGCCACCCCAATCCTCTTACCTGGAGCACAAGCAGCCACATGAACTACTTTTTGTACTGTGCCCTGCTGTTACCAAATGTATGTCTGAAGGGAAGGGAGAGTATTTGGGCTGACCCAAGGATCTGAAGATGGCAGGACTTCAGCTGTTAAGATTTTTAAAAGATGATGGATATCCAAATTTAGAGAGCGTAAACAAGGACCGAGTTCAAAGAGGAAAAAAAAAAAACTGAGTCGGCCTCTTCCTGAAATGTGCTGAAATTCTGTCCAGTTTGGCCAGCTCCAAGCACGGGACCAGCTGGACCCCACAGCTGGAACCCTGTGGCCCCATGCCATTACTAAAGTGCAGCCTGCCAAGGAAAAGAGGAATTAAAGCTTTACAAAGCAGCGGTGTATCAGGCCAACCAACAATGTGCAGCATATTTACATGTAAAAAGATCCACATGCCAACCACCAAACCATTTCAAATGTGTGTGGAAAAGCTTTCACAGTACCTGCTTGCACCTTTTCTGCCTCTGCCTGTGTTTTAGTCTCCCCCCTGAGAAATGCTTAAGGGTTGCTCATGGACTACATGGAAGTAGAGGGATAGAACTCATACTTAGTCATGAAACATTTGCCAACAGATCACGTTTTGCCATTCTGTTTTTTCCTCTCTGCCCCTCCACCCCCTTCCAAAAAGTTCTGTTTTTTTCAGCAGTAACCCAGCACAACCCTTCACTTCTTTTGAGAACTGGTAGGTCCCTGGGACGTAGAGAGCATCCCTCCCTTTGCCCACCCACAGAGGACGGAGCGTCCCCGCTCCTCACTCCGCTCCTCCCGTTTCCTACTGGGAAAGCCGTGGGCACCATCCCTGAGAATCGCTGGGCTGAATCTTGAGTTGATTTTCACCTCTGTTCTTACGGCCAGGTGGTTGCTGGCATTAGATGGCCCCTGGCACAGGTCACTGACCTGCTTTAAAGACTGCATATATGGCATAAATCGTGTGGCTTTCAGCATTTAACTGCACCACCGAGACACCAAACGAAAACAGCTCGCTGTTAACCATGGGACTCAATTCAACCCAACAACCAATACATTATTTTTTTACATCTTCTTCTATTTATTAACAAGCTAAATGGCTAGAACAGTGGGTCTATACTCGAGTGTTTACCTCACATCTGCATGAAGGACAAATAAAAGTTGGTTCAACGATACTATGTTCACATTATCCAGGCTTCCAAGTGTAGTTGTTGTGTGCAAGTTATCTCTGTTCATGTGGTAACTGTGATTTTTTTTTTTTTTCCCCCTTGTGGTAGCATGATTACGCTTAGTACTTTGTCTGCTTGGCTTTTTGTGCTCTTGGCTGCATCCATTTAGATTTTGCTTTAAAAACATTGATATTCTAGTTTTTACACTTGGCTCCTGTGTGTGTCTCATACGTACCCATCCAACCGTGTCCGTGTTCCGTGCTTTTCTGTTTGTGAAGTGTGATATGTTATGTGTAATGGTTTTTTTAACAACAATACAAAAGAGACTTTTTTAATTAAAAAAAAAAAAAAGCTTTTCTACTTACTCACTGCAAAAAAACTATCAACATGCATGGTTTGACATTTGCATTCCAATTAACATGGCTTGTCTTTTACTAGGGATGTACCACACGAGTGGACCTTGGCTTTCTTTAACCACTCCTCCCCATCAGTTCTTTGATGGCTTTAAACCTTGATTTATTTTAATATTGCAGTTGGCACAGACATTCAAAATGCACATAACTGAGCCACTCGTTTATGCATATAACATCCAGAGACTTTGGACTCCAGCTGCCTGCACTGCCCTAACCATGTGCTACATTTTTCACCAAGTGTTCTCTGCCCCGGTGCTGCCCTGGGGAGGTGCCCTCTGACAGCCCTTTCCTTTTCTCCCCCCAGATCCGCGTCGTGAAGGCATTCCGTAGCTCTCTCTATGAAGGTTTAGAAAAACCAGAATCTAGAACCTCTATTCACAACTTTATGACTCATCCTGAATTTAGGATAGAAGATTCCCAGCCCCACATCCCACTCATTGATGACACAGACCTAGAAGAAGACCCTGCTCTCAAGAAAAACTCGAGTCCACCGTCCTCGCTGAACAAGAACAACAGTGCTATCGACAGTGGAATCAATCTTACAACTGACACAAGTAAATCAGCTACCTCTTCTAGTCCAGGAAGCCCAATACATAGCCTGGAGACATCACTTTAGCTGAAAAGGTCACTGCAAAAANAACAATAAAAAAAAAAAAAAAAACAAAAAAAAAAAAAAAAAAAAAAAAAAAAAAAAGGAAATATACAAAGTTAAAGTAAAATAAAATAAGAAACCCCACAGCAACCGAGATATATAAATATATATATTAAAAAACATTGCTGGCTGAAAAGCTGTTTGAACTCTTATTCACTCTGAGACAAGTGAATGAATTGTTGATCACAATGGTTTTGGGGAAAGAATGAATGGCTGATTTACATACTCCCCCCCCGCCCCGTTCCCTTTCAGAAAAACAAAAACAAAAAAAAATCCTCCTGCATGAATGTACTGTACACTGCTGGCCCTTCTTTCTCTCTTTTTGTTTGTTTTTATTTCCTTTTTGGTTTTGGTTTTTTTTTTTCCTCCTTAAGCAGGAACTGCAGAGGACTTCTTTCTGAGGCTATTTATCCAATTCACTGGTCTGTGAGTTTTTTGAAATGCTTGTGTGGCATGGACTCAATTGTATAGATTAATTTAAATAACTTTTTTGAAGTTGCAAAGCTTAACTTGCACAGTAGATTTGCACCAGTTGGACAGAGGAACTTAAACATTTATGAGACTATATATAGAGATATATACATATAAGTATATAGATAATTAATTATATATATGTATATATCTATCTATATATATATAGTTATATATATATAAAGTTTCTTTGTTGGCATGTTGCCTTGTTTCTGCTCAAATTGCTCTGACTATTTTAACTTATTTATGTCCTAAAAAAAGAATGTAATTTGTTTACAAACCTGTAGATAATATCCTTAACTATTTGTAGGGTTAAGAAAGCACTTCCTGCCGAAGTAGTATAAAAATGGCTCAGCTCAGCTCATTGAAAATGTCTGTACTCTCGCACCCTGGATATTTTATTACAACCGTGCTCTGATTTCTGCCTGATTTCTGTTTTTATTTTTGTTTGGTTTTTTTTTTTTTTTTGTTAATAATGTAGATACTGCTAGTAAATAACAAAAGAAGCCAAAATATAACACATTGGATGTAGCATTGTGATCCTATATACAGGGAGGTAAACCAGGCTTCCTTTGTTTCAAATAAAAATCAAAATGATCAGGTTCTCTCCTTTTTTTTTTTTTTCCTTCCCTCTGATAATCTGCTTGGACTCGTTTTGGTGCAACATACAATAATGGAGGCTACTTCATTCTTTAGACATACAGCAATGGCTTCTAAAAGTATTTTTAGAGAGATATTAAATGAGTTTATAATTTAAAATAAGTTGTATTTGGTTTGTCTATATGGAGATAAAACAAATGTTAAAATCTTGTGATATACTGTGTTAATCCTTTTCAATTAGTACTTTAGGCATTTATTTCCTTCTTATTTGCAAAGTATGGGCTGTTGGCATTTTGGATGAAAATCACTGTAGGTTGTTGCTTTGATTTTTTTTTTTTAAGAAAAATATAATTTCTGCACTATTAGGACTGAACGAATCTTTATTAATTCTGTACTGAGATGTGCTTTGTGTGATTTTTTTTTTGAACTAAGCTTGTGTTCCTGTAGTAACACAGTAATACATTATTTTACCTTGAGCTTTCTACCAAGAAAGCTGCTTTGAAAACCTGCAGTATGGAAGGTGAAAAACATTTTTCAAGATGGTAACAGCCCTAAAAACTGAAAAAATTATGAGCTTATACAATTGCTATGTCAACCACTTGAATGCTAAGCACTTTGTGGATCACAGATTTTTCATAAATAATTTTTGTATTTAATATAAAGTTTGCTTGGAGACTTTTCAGCATATGATTTTTTCCATAACTGTACAGTGCAAAAGACATTTTGAATTACACAATTGATTATGCCAGGCGTGTTGGAACCAAACACCCTCCAACCATCTCGATCAATTGAGTTGTTAAGGTGTTTTCTGGTTGTCTTAAAGTTGGCTCCATAAAGTGGTGCATCTCTGCAGTCACAGCAGCTAAACCAAGCCAGAACTCTCCAAACCAAGCTTAGACTCATGGCCAAAACTGCAGACTGAACTCAGATGTTTTCAGGGTGCATCAGGACTATCAGCCAGGTAAAAGCTCTTAAGCAGCTTCCCTTGCCAGCTTCCGGACTCTGGGGTAGGAGCTCCAGTGGTTTTGGCTCATCCTTAGTGGCGTGTGACGAGGCTGAGCCCAGCGGGGTGCCCGGGTCCCCGCGGGCAGCCCGTGCCCCGCCGGCGGTGCGGCCTGGCAGGAGCCCGTAGCTGTGTCAGCCGGCTCCCATCAACCCGGGGATGGCGAGCCAGTCGGGACCGCTGGCTCTGTACGCGCGGTGATTCCCCTCCGTGCGCCACGGATTGGCTCTCGCTGGCCCGCTCGGGATCTCTGGTCAGAAGACAAAAGTGGTGTCTATTTACAGGGAAGCCTCTAGCTTTGGACTCGAACATCTACAGAAGCTATTAATACTGGAACAGTTTCCTTTCAGCATCTTAACACACTGACTGTTTGCCTTTTTTTGTTTTCGAACACTCTTCATATTTTTTTTTTCTTTTTTCCTTTTTTTTTTTTTTTTGGTTTTTTTTGAATTTTTTTCCTGTAGGAGTACCCCTCCCTAAGGTACCATTCGCAGACTTGAAAACTGTTAAGAAAACGAACACTGCATTCTGTGTATATATAGTAAAACATATATAAACTGAGATGCATAGAAAACTTGGGCTTTTGTGAGCAGAGACTGTGCTTTATGTATATGATAAATGATAGACTTTTTCTTTTTTTTTTTTTTTTTAAAAGCAGAATAGCTATGACCTTTCAACTACAAGTCGTGCATCACAATTCCTTTCTTTTATTGCTTGACCTCTCTGTGATGGGAACAATGGATCAAAAAACCAAAATGATCAGTTTGTTAAAATTCCCTGCAATATATAAATGCTCGCTCTCTACGTACTGTACTTAGCAGCATGAGATTTGTGGACAACAATACAGTGGTACATTGGCAATCCATCCCACTAGGGGTTATTAATATATGTTCATTCATCTGTTTTTATGAATTTTTTTATCTAGACAATAATTGTAAATAAAGAACTTACTCTGTCTGTTCATTTAATACTATGCAAAAGGTTATGCTTTCTATTGTTATTCTTATTCCTACAGTGTGATGCTGGAATGTTTGTGGTTTCAAAAAAAAAAAAAAACAAACAAAAGACAAAAGTAAGTAAAATATGTGATGTAAATTATTTTATAGTTTGAAACAAAATGATAAAGTTTTACTCTTGCTGCTTTCTGTCTAATAGATCTCTCTTGGCAGGAGCACAAGTGGAAAATTTAAAGAAATAAATTCACAAAGCAGCATGAACAATAATGGTCTGAATGTAACAGCTTTCTTTATTCTCACCTCAAGTCACTAGAGGCAGCTCTGGATTCCCACCGGGATATTCTGATGTGCAGGTGGATGTAAATCTTCTGGATTGGCAGTGAGGACCCTGCTCCCCAGGCAGAGTTTGCTCTCCTTGCCCCGGGGGCTGAGGCAGCCCCCAGGGCTTTAATTCCTGCCTGGCTGGAATTAAAGTGCCATGGAGGTGGGAACGGCTCCTGGGAACGCTGCAGGGAAAGCGGCTGGAATGAGTGAGCAGCAGAGCCAAGCGGTGAAGTGAATTTGCTTAGGAAACAATGAGTTTAATCTCGGCCCTGAGACCAACAGCTCTCTGAGGCTTTTCCTCTCGTTGGTGACAGCTCTGCGCTTAAATCGATTTTTTTCAGCTCTTTCTCCCTCTGTCGCAATGGGAAAAATGATCTTTGAATCTTCCTAGAACTGGGGAGTTCAGCCCAGGACTCATCCTGCCACTTCAGACCTAGGGGAAGAGGAGGGAATTCTCATTCCAGTGCTCTGGCCCTGAGCCCAGAAGTTCCTTCTCTTTTTGTTTTCAGCTTAGATTGATGCAGTTGTTCATGAACTGCAGTGCAGCCGTGCTCACACAATGCTGTTGCTTTAGGAGTTAGCCAAGCAGGCCAGGTATGAGGTGAGTGGCTGTCAGATTGTCTTATTTGTAAAGGTAAAAGGCTTCAAATTGCAGATTTTCCTGTCTTCTCCCCTAGATTCCAAACTTTTACTCACCAGTTCTCCGTGACAAGGAATAATTGATTGAGGCCAAAATGAAACAGTGCTACACTGTGAGGAAAGTTACCAACAAATAAAAATGCACTCAACACAGTGAAGTCAACAAAACCCCTACAGAAAACAAGCATTTAGACAGCAGATTTCTTGGATTAATGGGGCTTTACAGCTACTTTGGAATGAAACTGTTTTCTGCTTTGATTTTGGGAGCTCAGTCTAGGTAATAATCAGAAAATTCTTATCTTTTAGTTCTCTGTCACTCATTTACCTCCTCCTTACACACATCAGTTTATTTGCAGCCTTGGTGCAAGTGCTTTTGGCAGGAGCCCTCATCTCTGCAGAGAAGCGTCTGTGAGGAGGTGTGGGTAGGAAAAAGGTCTGGCATTGTTCAGCGTGTTTTAAGCAACTCAGGGAATGCTGGAGCCTCAGAGATGTATTTTAGGAGCTGCACCTTTTCAGGAGAGTTGGTGAAGTGCTTCTGCAGCACGGGATGGATGCGAGTTGTGGGTGCGAATTGGGAAGAACAGCAGAAACGAGATTCCCCACAACACCGAATTCCTGTTCTGTGCATCCAGCTGAGGCTTCAGAAAGGCACATGTTTGGAGTCATTAATCCATGAGGGAGAGCCAGGGCAGGTACTCTGATTCCAAAAAGGAATGCCAGAAGTTTTTTTAGCTGTTTTATGCTGAGACCATGAAGGTAAACACTATGACCCCTGTAGGAAAACCAGGTGCAGATTTGCTCTGAGGTGCTGATACAGAAGGGGGAGAATGGTGCAAAAATAGTGGATGAGGGAGAGGCAAAAAGAGGCAGTGAGGGAGAAAGAGGAAGAAAATGCAGGTGCATCTATAATTTGCTCTACACTGAAACAAAACGGAGTTGTGATTTCTTGTTAGTGGCTCAATCTGGCTTTGAGTTCCAGTCCAAGGGTGCTCAGAGAGTATTCCCTGTCCAGTGAAGTCCGTGAATAGGCTGAGATTCCCAAACCAGCTGGCAGTAGGGGACCTCCAGCATCCCTGTGCCACTGAATATTTGCTGTTACCGCATGCCAAGGGGGAGTGGCAGCCTGTGGTGCTGGTTCCTCCCCGTAGCAGCGAGTGTGTGCACAGGGCAAGGACCAGGGCCCAACCCTTCCCACTTCCTCCTGGTATTCCAGCATTTGTAGAGTTGCTTTTGAGGACCCACAAGAGGTAAGCACTGGATATTTCCCGTTTGTGTTTGTATTCCTGCAGCAGTGTGAGACACTGGCAGAATGGAACATAATAATAATAATAATAACAACAACAACTTAATAAAATGTATTCCTGGCTCAGATCCGGACAAGGGTCCATGTGTGCATTGCCCTGGCCCATCAACTACAAATCCATATTTCCCATTTTATGAAATCCATGTAGGGCACGCTCGGGTTTGATCACCAGCACACTGATACAGGGGGTACTGGGAAAAATAGGGAAGTGTCTGATTCTGTTTTTATTTTTTGCAAGCAGGTTTTAACAGGCACATTGTGATCTAACCCGATGGGAACTGAAGAGAAGTTTGATTGAACAGCTCATTTATTAAACAGGGCAGGCTGTTGAGAAACACAAACCCGAGGAAGTATTTACAACAACATGTTCTCCCATACGTTCAAACAAACTGATTTTCTGTGTGTCTGGGAGCCCGTGTTTGCCTGGTAATGAGTGAGGTGTTAATTCCAAGGGAACGTACTTCACTTCTCTCTCTGCTTCTCTGAAGCAAATTTGGTTTCTTTTCCAGCAAATTACAAAGCACTTCCCTCTGCCCCCTGTGGGTGGGCATTTAAGAATGTCCAGGAGCTGAGCTGGTACGAAATCAGCGTTGTTGGGGCACAGCAAACAGCTTATAGGAAATGATGAAAATTAGAAAAATGGGTTATGCAGCTTCCTTGGAAAGTTTCACAGAGCGTTTGTGGCACCTGTTAAAGATGGCCCTTTACCCCAGAATCCCAGAGCAGCCAGGGATGGAAGGGACACCTGGAGATCACCCAGTCCAACACCCCACCAAGGCAGGGTCACCCTGAGCAGGTGACACAGGAACACAGACAGGTGGGTTTGGAATGCCTCCCGAGAGGGTGACAGATGGATTTACAAAGCCTCCTAGTGCTTTCATCAGTGGGTTATTTAAAATTATTCCAGCTTCCAGTTTCAAAAGAGGCATTTAAAATAATTGTCTAAAATTATTAAAGCAATTATAATAAGCATAAAGGGATGATAAGTCACAGGAATGAGTTGCTGTTTTCTCACCATAGCACGTCAGCTGGGAAAGCTGTCTCATGCTTCTTTGCAGATGGATGGTTAATTACAATTTTTAATTTGATACATGGAATTATTTTCTAGAAGACAAGGTTTACAGGAGTTCTAGAAGATGTCACTGTGCACATAAATAGTGCTCTGTGGGAAGGAAGGGAATCAATTCTGTCCTAAATGAACCCGCTAAATGCCCAGCACTACTGCATGGCCCTGTGACAACCTTGCTGTTCCACCAGAAAGCATCGTGGCTGGGAAAACACTGGAGTTCCTGGCCTGGGACAGACTGGTTTTCCACTGGTTTGTTTGTTTGGGATGTTGCTGGGTGGTTTCAGTCGCTTTCTCTGCAGCTCCAGGCCTGGTCTCACCATATGGTTGGGCGGGGAGTGGTGCCTGGGCAGCTGATCAGGGAATGAAGCCATAATTAATTCAGAGCAAAAATGACTGTTCTACCCAGCCTACAAAAAAACCCAGGGAATTGAGCAGATGCCTCTGGAGCTCCCCAGCAGAGCGTTCAGTGCTCTTCACTGCCTTTGTGTGTTGCCACCTATCAGAGAGAATTATGGCTGCAGAGGCGAAGCTGCAGAGTCACAGACATCTGCTGGGTGGCTGCTGCGGAGCAGGAGGGTTCCTGCCGGGCAGAGGCTCACGCCTGACAAACCCACCCCACTTCCCAGGAAGGGATGTCCTCGTTGGAAGAACGAGCAAGGCTGGACCTTGGGAAGCTGGTTCTGGTGCCATAGGGACGTTTTTGGAGGGGTTTAATCTGCCATCAGGAACCAAAGTCCTTTCTAGTTGGTTTTATTATCCTATTGTCCGTGCTTGTGAGGGATTTGGATGGTTTCAGTATTTCTCTCTTGCATTTTCTGTGCTGTTTTCTGCAAGCCTGAGGTGATAAAAGTGGCAACGGTGAAATATTCCTTCTGACTTCTTTCCTTGTATTAAACTCTGCGGCCTCCTGTATCCCACGACTCCTGGATATAAATTGTATTTTCACTGGATGAGAAAACCCAGAGAAAACCCACTTTGGCTGAGCACGCTGCAGGGATGATTGAATTGCCTTCCTTTTCATTGTCACGTATCAGGACAGAAGCGTTCCCTGCTGATGCCAAAGCATTTTGTCTCCTCGGTGTCCCTGCCCGGCTGATGCCGCCAGGACATTTTGTTCCTGAAAATTTGGAGGCTGATCTATGATCTGGCACTGGCAGAGCATCCTCGTGCTCATGGTGAGCCCGGTGGAAACCAGCCCTCCCTCCAAAGAGCAGGTGCTGAAAACCATGGCTGGTACGGGCCTGAATCACCTCACAGCACTGGAATACTTTGCTACCTATAGTTAATAATTAATTTAATTCTTTCATCGATGCAGGACCTCTGCAGTCTCACCACTGCAGAGTGTTTGGTTCCATCACTGAGTCCTGAGATGGGACAAAGCTGCAGTCACGATTTGAGTTTCCTTTCTTCGGTAGTTCATGCCCACACTTCATTTCACAAATCATGTATTTACATTAACAAAAAACCCCAAAAACCTTCTTTAGGTTCCCCAGCAATCTGAGATTTAGAGGGGAAAACAGGCAGGTACTTAAAACATCCTGAATGATCTCTCCTTGTGGGTTAGTTTCACAGAACGTCATTCCAAAAATGCTACCAAAGTGGAAAAAAATCTGGCTGGATTTAGAAAATAACTGCTGCTCATTGAATTATCCTGAGCTCAGAAAACACCTACTTTTGATATAGAGACTTTGCAGGTAACACTGGAAAGGAAAAGAGAAGGAATATTGTATTTTATATGGTAGCAGCTTTAAAAAACACTGCGTTTGCTCCTGAGGCTGCAACTAAATGGTGCCAGCATGGCAGAAAAGTCAGAATAATCAGTCATAAACTGATCAAGGTAATTTCAACACAGGAAAAAAGTCCATTTTTAAAAGAAAACTGTAGGTAACACCTTTTAAAAATGTTTTCAAGATCTGAGTAGCTGATGCTCGGCTCCAGGCTAAGCCAAAAAGCACAACAAGTGCTTGAACCTTGTGGTGAGGGCACTGCTGGCAAACAAGGGAAACAGCAAATGTCAAAAGGAAAACTTTTAAAGGAGCCCAGAAACTCTAAATGTCTGCAAGAAATTATTCAATTCGAGCCTCAGAGCTACACCATTTCTGCTCCTAATATGACAGGTTTATCTAATTTGCATCTCTAACGAGCAGCAAACCCACGGAAACGAAAGGTCAGGCTGGGAGGCTGCAGCAGGTGAGGGCTGCGAGCTCCTGGAGCCGCAGGGGAGGGAAGCTCTGCTCTGGGATGGTGTGGGACAAACTGCAGCTCGCCCTGGATTGCTGACAAGGTAAAGGGAAGGAGCTGAGCAGGCGGTGAAAGGAGGGAACATTTTATTTCTTGGGAAGCAGTCGGTGAAAGGAGGGAACATTTTATTTCTTGGGAAGCTCAGGGGACTAATTCCCTCCTGCTGTGGCCTGCAGGGTGTTACTGATGGGGTTTGGGGGAGAATAGTAAGGGTTGTCTGCTGCATCCCCCCGCTGCCCTGCTGGGATTTATAATCTGGCACATCCTTGCTCTTCTTTTTTTGCCTTTATTCTGCTGTTTGCCATTAGGGACTTCCAGAAACATCCTGGGGTGATTTGGGCTTTTATGGGGCAGAGTAATACAGCAAAGCCCCACGGAGGAAATCCTGCTTTTCTTCCTCATCCCAGAGTTGTGATTCCCTTTGATGGCAATGAGAGGTGTTTGCAACCTGCTAGTCTGGGTCCTCAAACATTATTTCAGTTCTTTGGGAAGTTATCCCAGTTGTTGGTGTTCTTTTTTTGCTTCCAATCTGCCGGTTTGAAATTGCACTGGGGACCTGTAATTGAAATCATTTCCATCAACCATGACAAGTTGCAGTGTTCCAAAATCAATGCACTGTCCTGCAGCTTTTGATATCTCAGTTAATCTTTGCCTCGCGTTTCAGCTGACAGAGCACAGAGATCTTTGATTTCAGTCGTTACCTCTTCCCTGCTGTGAGCTCCCCCCAGCTTTCCTGTTTATCACCCCTAATGTCCCATCAGTGTCCGTGGGTGTTGTGTAACAGAAAACAAGGCCAGGAAAGGGTGCACAGGACTTGCACTTCAATTTTGTCGCTGTTTGGTGCTTTAGGATCTCTCCACTGATGTGGGAACACAGAGAATCTCAGGTGCAGTGCTTAAAAACAATCCTGGAGTACAGGCAAGGCACAAATTAACATTAATGATTTATTGCTGTCTAAACAGGGAGGCAGAATTCAGGTAGGAATTACCTGCAGTGGAAACCAATATCAGAATTCAAAGATTCTTCTGCTACATCTTAAAATTCACTGAAAAACTGATCTTATCGGACACTTATTGCTCATTCTTGTGCTTAAACTTAATCTGTCACTGGCAATGCAAGCAGTAGTTTGTTGTTAGCATTGACGTTAAATATTTTCAATTCTGTTCATGCAGAAAAGGGCATCAGTGTGTTGGTTTAGCTTTAAGGGAAGTTTGGGGGGTTTGGGTTCTTTTGGGTTTGTGGTTTGTTTTTTTTTTAGAACCTCCTCATAGTGGATTTCTCATTGTAGTGGTAATTTTTAATTACAATCTGTTGTCTTTACATATCTTGGGGTAACTTCTGTGTCGGGTTTTACAATGTGTTCCTGGGACTGTAATGCTGAAACAAAGCATGCAACTCATTTTTATGTTCTTCTCCTGGCATTCAAGATAGAGGTGATGCCATAGAAATGCCACAAACTGTTGCCACAAGGTTTATATGTTTTTGATTCAGAGGCAGGGAAATGCCAGGAGCAGGTTTCTGAAGGAGAAATAGCTGATCTCCAGCCGGAGCGCACAGATGTGCTGTTTGATACGGAAAGCTGAACGAAAAATAAACAGCAACATCACCTTTCCAGAGACGATGGCGATCTGTTCTTGTCCCGAGCACCTCTGACAACCCCTCGGAGGCTCTGGGTTGGAAAAACCGATCTCGTACACGAGCGGTGTGGCACAGAGGCTCGCCAAGCTGTCAGCCTTGTGGCACGGCCATTAACCTCGGTGGCACATCTTTGCAGGCAAACATCTGCTGCAGAGGGCTGACAGGAGGGGCACTGGGCAGAATCAGAGCAGCATCCTTCAGACACTTGTCCCAAAGTTTGGATTGCTCTGGTTCTAACATCTCTGAGAGTCACGGGGGGAAAACGTTCTGCTGCAGTGCCGGAGAGATGGAATTTTACGCACCAGGAGCTGCTTTTGTTTAGTCCTGTCCAGCCCAGCGCAGGCTGAGCGCTGCAGGGTCTGTGTGCGATGGTCCCTGGGGCGATTCCCCAGGCTGGGTTCGTGCTGCGGGCGCAGCCTCTGGCAGCGGCACCGGGGAGGGGACGGGGCGTTTGTCACCGTGCCCGTGGTCCAGGCTGGGAGGGATTCTCCTTCCAGTGGAGCCGAGCCGTGCCAGCTTGGCAGAACGTGTCGTGAATGACGAGAGAGGGCAGGAGTGTGAAACCAGTGGGGTTCCAGTTCCCCACCCCCCCCAGCCCACGCTGCTCAGTGTCCCCAAGGTGCCCCCTCTGCGTGTCCCTCTGAGGGGTTAATGAGCACCCCGACCTTCCCTTCCCGCTCCTTCCCCCGCAGCAGCACCGCTGTGCGGAGGAGAAACGCACAAATTATCAGAACCTCATCTTCAAACTGAATTTTCATTTCTCTCCAATGGAAACGGTGCTCATCCCCCCCACCCTGGGTGCCCTCAGCAGAGATTAAAATACAGCCATAAAAGACCTGTGACATTAGAACTGAATCTCATTAAGGCCGTTTTGTGCAGTCCATGCCACGAAAAGAGCAGATTATCACTTGAAACACTCTCTCTTCAAGCTTCAATAATTCCCAGAAAACTGCTGAGCTTTGAAGCAGTCCCTTCTGTGTGCAGCCATTCCGATCAAAAGGAAGAACTGTTTCTAAGACTTGCTTTTGCTTTCTGATGAATTTTTCTTCTTTTCTTTTCCTTTTACCTCTTTTTGTTGCAGTGGTTTTTGTTTCAATTTTTTTTTTTAAATAACTGATGTGGGTGGAATTTTGGTTTTGGTTTATCAGAGTAGGACAACCAAAAATCATATCAGTAATTATGCTCCCATTCTGGAGGTTTTTTCATAAAAACCCCAACCCAACTGTGCTCAGTAGCAATGCACGTAGTGATCCAAATTTCTTTGATTTTGTTTCTTTTTTGGGGTTCTTCTTTTCCACTTGGCTTCGGTGTGGCTGCAGAAAAGGTTCATGATGGTCTAATGACTGAGTAATGTAATTTTAAATCTTTGAGAAAAAATGCTTAACACATTTTCCACACAAAGATTAATTAAATCGTTCATGTTGAGGAGAGGAAAGATGAAAAAAAGCTCATCCAATCATTTTTCTTTTCCCAGTGAGCTGAAAGAGGCTTTTTCTGGATCCAGCAGCTCCTGTGTGAGATTCCCGGTGTGGTGAGGGAGCACTGGATCTGCTGGAAGCACAGAAAAACATCCCACACATCACAAACCCCTCTCCAGAGGGGGAATTCTGTCACTGCCCTGGTGAACTCACAGGGCCAAAGGGCACAAGAACACTCAGAGGCTTAACAAGGAGCATGGACCAAGGAGCTTGGGGAGCTGCAAGTTACTAAGGCAAAGGATCTTTACCAAAGTGGAGAATTCTTTATTGGCTCGCAGAGTGTGCAGGAATTCAAACTCTAAACTGGGTTTTACAGCCAGAGCTCTGTGCCCCAGGTACAAGGACTCAATGCTTCACATATTTTATAAATGCAGTGCTAAGCCCAGACTGGGAGCTCTTCTGATCCCTTTTCAAGCAGGGGAACAGCACCTTCCAGCAGGTCTGAATTAATTTCTAATCACTTAAACAGATTAAATCTCGTCTGATCTCTTAATTGTATTTTCTTGCCATGGTTTTAAATGCAGACTCTCAAATCTACCCACAATTTATGCAGCTCATCACAGCTTCATTTAGCAGCCACACTTCTGATTTCACACCTTTAAAGAGGCAATCAGGCTGCTCTGTTCGCTGGAACCATTGTGACGAGGAAACAGAGGGACACTGCAGCATCCTGCCAGTGGAAATCCCACTGGGACACTCACTTGTCTCAATAGTGATACAGCCCACCAAGGAATTTAGGAAAATTTAAGTGGGGGTTAGTGTTAAATTCAAGTGGGAGTTACAGAAAACCAAAATTGTCAGGTTGGTTTTTAGTGTGTAATAAAGGCAAGGAAAAGTGTCTCGCGAAGTAACCGTAGGCATTCCCTTTGGACAAAGAGATGGTTTGGGAAAGGACTGCTCCGCTGTAAAAGCGACCCATCGGGGTAGAAATTCCAAGAGCAGCAGTGATAGCTCGGGAAGGAGCTGAAATCCGGTGTGAGCACTGATGTCTCAGGTGATCCTTAACCAGCAAAACTTCCATGGCTCTGCAGTGGGGAAGGATGGACTCGGGAAACGAGACAGGGAATTGTGATCCCAAACTGTGCAGAGGGTTGGGATACAAAAGAGCTGTGCAGGGACACCAAGGGAGGACCTTTCCCAGGAGCACAAGCAGATTTGTTCCCGCTGTGGGTTTCAGGATGGCACGAGCAGAGCAGCCGAGGAGAAAACCTGCTTTAGGACGGTCTCTAAAGCCGACCAGGCTCAGTCAATTCTGAGGGAAACACTGCTGCAAACTGGGAAGAGGGCAGGGCAGGCCTTTGGAGAAATTGCAGAAAAACACTGCTAAAATAGCCTCACTCGGAGTTTAAGCCAAGAGAAGAGCAGGATCTAATTATTAGAGATAAGGCAGTTCAGAGTGGTGGTTTCTGCCAGGCTGAGCCCCTCTCCTGGAGGCTGCTGCACACTGGGTCACGCTGGGACTGGTGTTCCCAGCTGGTGTGCTGGAAAATTTAAACAGGAACTGGTGTATTTGCAGTAATAAAAGTTATGGCTGCACCCACCACTGAATCCCATAAAGGGATTTTTCCTTGGGTAAGCTGGCAGGTTGATGATTGTGGATCGTTAAGGGTAGAACTGGTGAAGCTGTGTTGAAATCTGTGGAATTCTGAGCTACATTTCCTTCAGGATGCATGAGCTGAAACAAACCCTCACCCAAACCTGTGCGAGGCCAGCCCTGAGCTGTAGGGATAGAGGGGTATCCATGGAAATAGGGAGGTCTGGTGTTACCCGCACAATAAACTCGGCACGCACACCCGTGTGGGTGGGTGAGACACAAGCAGTGATGGGGTAAGCCAGGGTGCGTGGGTGAGGGGTGGGCAGCGACAAGGAAACCAAAATGACCCCCAGACTACCAGGAGAGAGATCAAAGTGTTGGACTGGGAGCATTTCCTGCCATTTGTTCCCTAACACCTTCAGGAAAACACAGCTGGTGTCAGGCAAAGAGGACAGCAACAGAGAAATTCCATGAACCATTTTTCCCTTTCCAGCCCACAGCCGAACTCCTCTGTCCTTTTTAAGGCAGAGTAAAGGCACTTCCAGTGTGATCGTTCCCTTGGTGCAGGTATTTATGCCGAGTGATTCCCTGTGCAGGTTTTAGTTGAGAACAAAAGTTCAGACATGCTCACCACTCCGTACGACACACTCCAAAAGCCTGAGAAGCTCCAAACCTGCCTGCTCAGGATTCTAATTAGGAGGTGAGATCAGTTCCTTCCCAAATTATTCCAAGAGCTGACTCGCAATTGATATTTCAGTGCTCGGATTAGCCACAAAGTGTCACCCTAGACCATCACAAAGTCTAATAAGAGGCGCTCCACTGAATCCCCAGCTCTGCAAAGTTGTGCTGGGAATAGGCTGGAAAAAGGTTTCTGCTGCTAAATAAATTTAAAAGGTTCTCAGGTGGATCTGTTTCATGCTGGATAATGCATCTGAAGGCAGCCTTGCTGCCCAGGTGTTGCTGAAATTTGGACGGGGGCCGCTTGCCCTCAGCAAAGGGCGCTGTGCAAGCTCCTTTCTGCCCGGGGTCTTGGCCTCTGCACCCTTCAGATTTCCAGAGAATGTGCCAGCTCTGCTGTTTGTGATTCCTGTGGACCACACAAAAGCAGAGTTTTCCAAACCTAGGTGTGATTCAGGTTCTGAAGGCGCGTGTGTGGTTCAGAGAAAGCCCAAACCTTCAGGGTCACCCCCATAAATTACCCCAGCGATGCTCGGAAAGAGATCCCAAAGCAAAACCTCCTGTTTGGCTTCCTTGGCCCTGGTTTCTGAAATGATGTGGAATACAAATTGATTTATATTCCTGGGCTTTCCCCACAGAGCTCTCATTTCAAATGAAGTTGGCCATGTCCAGATTTAGATCTAGATGACACAAAAGTCTTGAAAGAGTGATCATTTTTAAGCGTGGAGAATTGGGGGTTTGGCTTTTTGAGCTTTGAAAGGTGCAAGAAGAACAGAAAATACATCAAAAAAATCCGTTTGAAATGTTTACAAAGAGGAAAATATCGTAAGGAGGACCACAAGTGAGTTATTTTTTAATGTGTTCATGTTCAAGAAAATAGCATTGAACTCACATAGAAAATGGATTGGCAGCTTTCAGGCAAGACCAGTGCCCAAAAAGTGTAGACTTGTACAAGGAAAATTACTTTGGATTACTGTTTTCTTGCCAGTTTGTCCATAATCTGTGCTTTAAAATTGCCCCAGCTTCAGTTCCCAGAATTGGGTATTTTAGGCCCCACTCAGGATAACACTCAAGAGGAGAATATTTTTGACAGAAGTTTTTTTTTTCCAAACCAAAGTGAGATTAATTTCCTGATGGTGATATCGTAAACTTGGACTAATTCTGTTGCCTTCAGTACTGAAAAAGGAACTACTCAGTAATCAATAAATTCAATCAGAGCTTCCAAGATCAGATGCTCTGTTTTAAAATGTTTATTTTTGCAACAGTTCTTTGCTTGTCGGTTAATAAGGGACGTCTTTGATTACAACACTCAGGAGAGTATTTTATTCCCTCTAAATTTAAGTACAGTTGGATACCAGAAGGTGGAAGTGAAAACAAAATACGTGTCCCAGGAGGAGAGAGTTTTAAATTTCTCGAGTTTCCTTTTTACTGAGTTACATCCATGCATGAGATCTTCTAAAGGAAATAATTCTTTTTTAATATTACACTGTGCAGGGACAGATAAAGAAATGTTTAAATTCCTCCCCCCCAAAACCAATTTTGAGTCGAAACACTTTATCCTAAACCCCCTGAGGTTTCAACTTGCAAGTATCAGTTTTTAAATTTGTAAGCAGGAAAAAAAAGCTGGAAAAGAGTTTCAAACTTTGAGGAGATTTCTGATTGTCATGCCGCTGCATAAAAGAATTTTCCCCTTTCAATTAAATGTTTATATGCGTAATATAAATAGAAATGCTGGTCCCTTTTAATTCTATTTCAATAAAGAATTGCATTTGAAAGAATTGAGAGCAAAAGCTCATCAGCTCTACCCTTGCTAACAGAGTAATCAGTGAACAGTCTGGGACTCACCATGGCCTTGGGTTTGGCCTTCAAATGTCCTGAATTCCTGGAAAAAACCCACAGAAATTCCACCTGTTTACTTTCTCATTTGGAGTCTGATCAAGCAATGTGTTGACAGCTTCAACTAGAAAGAATGCTCTTAATTTTCATTTCCATTCACGAGAAATTTTTCAGGTATTTTGCAGCTAAATTGAATTTCAGGGAGTCTCTGCTGCTAAGGCTCTTTCTGGAGGCTCCCTTCCAACCTCCAGAAAAACCAGGTGATTGAAGCTGGGGTAATATTTTTGTCTGTGAGCCTGCACAGGGATATTTTTCCTTACGTGAACATTTCTGCGCTTTTGAGCAGAACACAATAAAGAAAGAGGTTTTTCCGGGCAGGATTTCACAACCCCATCCCAAGGGCTGTGAAATAGGAGAAATGTTGAGGGATCCTTTTCGGCAGGATAGAAAGATTTAAACAAATTGCCTGCTTGACTGCTGATTCTCTTCACTCAGCACGACAAATTAAGCGTGTTTAGATTCAATTGCCTGCTTAGGGCCTGTCACTTAACTGTCCCTTCCCAAAGCCCGAGCCCAATTCTCTTTTTCCCTGCCTGTTTTTAGGGGACAGTTAATATGGAGCACGTTATCAGCTGTCCCACTGGAGATCAGGCAGGAAGCACTTACAGCCAGATGTGAGATCCAATAACCTGGAGGTTCACTCTGAGGCCCGGCAGATTTTAACAGAGGCTCACAAACTGGGCAGGTCTTGCTTGATTTTTTAACACGGCGGAGGAAATTATTTTCCTTTCCATCAAGTGTCCAAGCATAACCAGCTCAGCCTCTTAAAATCCCTGGAGTTTCTGCCTGCCTTGGCGTGGAAGAATTCCTGGCTGCTTGGCTCCTTTCTGTCTCGGTGCTTTGGTGATCTCCTGAATATTTGTTTTCATTAAAAAGAATTAATGCCTGCATACCTCAGAGCCCTCTTGCTCCTAATAATAGACATTAGAACTTACCTAAATTTGTATCATTTCAGATTTATAGATTTAATAAGGTTTATTTGCACTTCCTGTTTCTGTTTCGGCGGATTTCTTCACCTTAATTAGAATTTAATTTGACACTCTGTGGGGGATTTAATAATCTCATTTATTGTACTAGTGTTGTTCACACAAAGAAACAAAGAAATGAAAACCTGCAGTCCATAGCTTAGAATGCGGATTCAAGCTGGAAAGCTATTACTGCAACTCTACAGCCATATTTAACAAGTTCTGGTGCCATAAAAACCTATCCTGGGCATTAAAGCCCAGGCCTCAAGGAAGAGGGGAAAGATCATCCTTCAAGAATCCCGTATCACTGTGCTGAAGGGTTTTCTGTAGCTCCTGTAAACCTGTAAATCCTTTTTTCTTTATTTCAGCAATCCCCACTGAGAGGCAGGAGCACCACTTCCCTCAGGTGTGCCACACTTCTTGTTTTTTCCCCATCTTTTCCCCGCTTCCCCCTTGTTTTCCTCAGTGTTTCCCAGGTGCTCCAGACATGATCATGGAAGCAGCTGCTCTGTCACTCTCTGATTTGTCTTAAAAAGACAAAATCAGCCGTAATGCAAATTACACCTCCAAAGAATCAAAGTACAAGCCCCATCCAGAGACAGCAATTGTGTAACATCTTCATTCCCTTGTAAACTGCGGCACTCCCAGCCCAAATATAATTAAATTAATTTGCCTGTGCCACCAGTTTGCTGCAGTTGGCTGCAGCATAGACTTATATAATCTCCTCCACCCGTGGCAAGAACTGCATATTTGTAAGTGGGGATCCACGCCAATCAAGTGCAGCGAATTATTTCAGATTGATGTCTCCAAAAAAATTCTCCGAGGACAAGAGGGGAAAAGANCAAAAAAAAATTACACGAGGAAAAGAGGGAAAAAAAAAAAAAAAAAAAAAAAAAAAAAAAAAAATCCCCCCCCCAAACCCTCCTGCAGCTCGTGGCAGGCGAGGATGTGCTCAGCATCCCAGCTGTTTCCTTGGGAACGAGGAACCACATGATGCCCAGCGCTGGCGGAGCATGCCCAGTGCATAAATAAATCAGGGTATTTTTGCTCCTTTTGTTCTGAAACCCACCCCAGGCTGGCTGCTGGGAGAAATGCCTCAGTTGGCCTGGTCCGTGAGTCCAGGTGGTTGGCAGGGTGGGGGGCCACGGGTGCTGGGGTCTTGATTAACGCGGGGTAAAACCACTCGCGCTTTGTGCTGTGGGGGAACTCCAGCCTCCCTGCATGCAGAGATTCAAGGGGAATCTCAGCAAAATGAATTTCAGTTCCCACTTAGAAGGGGAAAATTACCCAAATGGCAGATCACAGCAGCGAGCTCTTATCTGCCAAAACAGATAAACTCCAGCTTTTCTCCCCCGCTTCAATTCTGCTTGCGAGCTGCTGCTTTTCCTTGTTTACAGCCTCTCCATTCGGACAGTACTCGAGTCAAAGTCAGAAAAAAAGCAACATTAGATGGGGAAAAATTCCCAAAATAAAGCACGCTGTCCTCAGAGGATTTTTTTTTTAATGTGCTTTCAGAAAGGAACTCGTTGCTTTAAGATGGAGAAAGAGTCTGATCTCTGTAGTGCAGCGCTGGTGGTTGGCATTTGTACCTCACAGTGTGCCTTGAATACGAGATGAGCCATTCACAGACACCCACAGGCTGCTGGAGCTTCAGTCTGAATTTATTCAAGTCCACACTCAATCTGATTTCCCCAAAGAATAAGACCTCTGTTGGAGCTCTCTTGAATCACACTTGTTTTTCATTGCTGAACAGAGGTAGAGCTTTTAAAAATAGCCTGAACAGGGACTATAAATATCAATAATAGAAATATATATCTATGCTTTTATGTAAACACACAGGTAAAAAAAAATACGTTTAAAAAAATAAAAATCAACATGAGATTGAGGTCAGAGTTTCTTTGCCCCTGGTTCATGGTGGTGTTGGTGTGGTTGTTACTCTTTCCTAACTCTTAAAATTGCCATTTCACATGCTTGGATCATAATGAAGAAATTAAGAAGGAGCTCCTGAAAAAGCTTTGTTTTGCTTGGCAAATAATTCCAATTTTTCTCGATTTTTTTTCTTCTTGTTCAGCTCTTCCGTGGGCCTTAAAATACGTGCTCTCCAAATGCGTGCAAAGGGCAGAGTTTTATGGATAAAACAGACACCAGAATAAGAGTAACTGGGGAAAACTCTGAGTGTCTTTCTTCCTGTCCCCAGTAACCAGTAGAGGCGATCGGAATGTTTGTAAGAAAATCAGATTTATATGAATACTCTTTCCAGACTTAAATTTCCTGCTGAATTTCAGCTAAAATAGCAGGCTGCACCAACGCACCCCAAAACAGAACCCTAGAAATTCCTGATTAAGAGAAGAGTGAGTAAAGAACCATAAACGTGGGCACTGCAATTCCCTGGGCTCCTCTTGCAGGTGCTGCAATTCCCGTTTTTCTGGTCGTGGAGAAGGCTCTGGAACTCTCTCTGCTGGCGTGGTCCCACACTGTACAAACATTTATCAGCGTCTTGGGCACAGCAAGTGCAGAAAGTCCTTGCGGCCTTTCTGGCTGGAGTTTCTCCTGGGAGGTGAATTTTGTCTGATTTCAGCCCTAAATGCGGTGTCTGTTTGTTTGTACAAAGTGCAGCTCTGGGCATTAATGACTTCCAGCATCATTTTTATCTCCCTAGGCAGGGGGGTTTGCAGCCTTCCTTGGAAAACTCTGTAAACGCTGAAATGAGCCCGTAATTCCCTTTTTGCCCTTATTTCCCATCCTTCAGAAGCATTTTATCGACACGAACTACCCGTGGTCAAACCTGATATTCTGAACTTTTTCTTTTTCCAGTGGGGAGCCAAGTGGTTTTATTTTGTTTGTTTTCTGTCTGTTCATTTCCATAAGCTAAAAAAAAATAACAACAATTACCGCCCTAGCTGTACAAACCCATAACTTCAGAAGCAATTACAGATTCTGGCTAAAAAATTTCTGCCTGTGATGGCTCGAAACACTTCCCTGCCGTATTTATGGGCTCGCCACACGCAGTTTGTGGCGGCCTTCTGTGAATTTATGCAGCAATCCCACAGAATTGGTGGTCTGAAGGGCACAGCTGCCGTGTTTGGACACCAAACCTGATCTACAAACCCTGTCTCAATTAAGCAAGAAGTCGCAGCGTGGCTCGGAGTTTCTCAAACTCCCAAAGCTCCATTTTTCTAAACCCAAGGGTCACCAAATATTTCGGAGGGGCTGATGACAACAACGCTGGTAAATGAATTAGCAAAATTTGTGATGCCAGCAGCTCGGAGTCTGCTTTTGCAGCTGATTTGCAGCTTCATTTCTTCCCTCCCTTTAATGATTTGCTCCGCGGTTAATTGCGTTGCTCCCTTCCGTCTGCGCTGACACTCGCGATTTCGCAAAACCGCTCTCAATTCCGACTTGTCACCAGCGATGAAAACTTAAATTGCACACGCTGGAGGGCCGGGATCCCCGCTGCATCAACGTGAAAGAGAAGGAAAATCGAGCAGGTTTTGAGAATTAGCAGCACGACAGCTCGGGTGATGGAAGGGCCGCAGCCTCCTCCCCGAGGTTTTTAGCTGCGGTTAACTCCAGTCTCGTCTCGATGGAAGATAATTTATCCAGTGGAATAATCAAGTGTTTTCGGTTTTTAAAATAATAGTTTGGTCTTTTGGGCTTTTTAGACAGAGGGGTCAAGAAGAATGTTTGGCAGTTAGAGCTGAGTGACTTTTTTTTCCCTAGTCCTACCCAAAGTACCTGGTTTTGCATTAAATAGCAGTGGGATTAGTACTTGATAAACACAACTTACTTTAAAGTGAAACGTGCTTTGTGGAAGTCGTTTTTGCAATGTATTTTTTTCCCCTAAATCATTCCAACCTCCTGATGCTACGAAGACAACCTTTCCTAAGTTCTGATGGGGTTTTACACCTGAGCACGCTGAATATCCAAATGAGCTTTATTGCCTTCTCAAAGGGAAGGAGAGAGGTGTTTTTCCTTGTAAATCATCTCGGAATAGAGTAAAAAAAAAAATAAGAAAAAGCCTGATTATCCTGTGAAAAAAAGAGATGCAAGGGGCAGAATCAATGTTGCTGTGAGAAAAATTGAGTTTGTGGCTGTAACAGAGGAGTAAAACCCCCAAATATTTGTATGATCCAGCCAGAAGCCTCACGTGCACAACGAGACAACACAGATTTCTTTAAGGATGGCATTTTATTTTCGGGAAGTATTATCCCAACCAAAAAAGGGGCGTAGGAACCCTTGGAACCCTCTCTTTAGCACCTCTGTGCGTCCACTTCCGAAAAAAACAATTATTTTGCAATAATTTCCAATTCATTTTTCATTTCCTGGGCTGCTCGGTCACCTCCGAGTCCTGCAGGGCAGCACCGTGGGAAAGGCAGGGCCCACGCTCGGGTGGTGCAAATCTGGAAATGGTACAAATCTGCCCCCCTTTGGGAATATCTTCTTTGGCTCTCACCACTTTCCTCCTGCTCGTCCTGTACCTTGCAAAAATACCTGGTGAATGGGAAAGCGTTTCTCTGTTTTACTCAATGATTATTCTACTGTGACTAAAGTTAAGAATTTGGGATCGGGACTAGTAAAAAATAACCTTGGCAAGTCAGGTCATCAAGTATTGTTTAAAAAAAAAAGAAAAAAAATATTTGTGTATTTACTTGAAAAAATATTATCCCTACCCCAAAATATGGTTTTAAAAATATTTTTAAAAATTCTTTCCTGTCTCCTTCACACAGAGGTTTAATCTTTCCGTCCTCCTTGGTCTTTGTAGGGTTTTCTCTGCATTCAGGAACATTATACTGGAACTTACTGCTGGAGAAAAGAAATGAAAATTATTTATTATTCATGAAAAACTATTATTGGAACTATTAATTGAAACTATTAATGAAAAACTGTTCTAATGAAAATCCAATTAATTATGATTCCTGAAAAACTGGATTTGGGGCTGCAAAACCCCACAGTCAAATAAAAGCACCACTTGCCAGTGACATATTAGCCCAGCTGTGACAAATTCCTGAAGTTCTGCCTCTCTTACACCTGCATGTCTTAGCTGGAATAGGATTTTTTTTCCCGAGAGCTGGTCTAGAACTCAAGAAATTACCAGGAAAAAATGTGTAGCTGTGCTACCCACTCGGGTTGTCAAAAGGGATTATCGGTCTGGCCAGAAAATTTAATTATTTTAACACTTGGCAATATAAATAGAGCGTTCAAATGGCGAGCTTGAGGGAGGAATGTTTGCACTCTTGGAAAGCTCCCAGCCGTATTTTTTGGGAGGAACCATAATTTTTATCTCGGTGGATGCCTGGGCTTGCTCCCGGGGTGGTGTGCAGATGGTGGCGGGCACAGCCACAGTGTTTCCCTGCCCTGACCTCCTTGTGCCTCAAGCTAAGGCGCAGTCACATTTTCAAAGCGTAAGAAGAGAGGATTTGTAAATCTGAGCCCTCACCAGCGCCCTAGGAACCGCTGACAGTTGTGGTTTTTTTGTGGTTTGCTCACGGCTGGCCGCTGTCCTCATCCCAGCCCAAACTGGAATGCTGGAGGTTGGGGCACACGACGCGAGTCGTGCCTGGCACTCGGCAGCTCCGTGCTGCCCAGCAGGTGCTGCTGCACCAGCCCAGCTCGGGGGTGCCAGGCTCTGCTGCCCTGTTTTCCCAGCCCACCCGTGCAAGCTGCGTCACCTATCCCTGGAAAAACAATAAACGCTTCTCAAATGGGTGCTCATTTATCAGCGTCACAGAGCTTTTTATCCGGTTTGCACACCTGAAGGCGCAAGCGTGAGCTGTGCTCTAATATTCTTTAGTTTAACGTTGATTGTAAGGGAATGGGGGCTCTGGAGGCACTCCCAGAATGACCACTGCCCCCTCTCCTTACCCTGCAACACTCCTGACAGTGCTGGTCCCCCATTTAGGGACACGTGCAGCTGGTTTTGCCACAAATATCTCTAAAGACTGACAAATATTCATCGTTTGCTTTGCTCTATTTGAGTTCAGGGGAATTAGAGACTGGAAATTTAGCTGGAACTTTAAGGATGACAAGGGCAAAACCCCAAGCAGAAGTCTCAGCTCTGGGTGACTTTGTGTGTCAGCTCCCAAAATTCCCTGAGTGGCACCACCAGTGATGCTGCTGCTCTGGTACAAAAGTCTCTGTTCTTCTTGTGGCCTCTTCTTCCACCTGCTGCAGCTTCCCCTGGGTGCTGTGCAGGGCAAGGGCATCCTGGGGCAGGAAAACTCGGCCTTCCTGGCATTCCCAATCCCCTTCAGCTGCAGGCACTCAGTGCCTGAGTTTCCCAGTGATCATCTCACCTCTGCCTCTGCTCTCGCCCGTTTTTTTTCAGACAGGTGGGACTTATTAACGATAAAACACAAAGTTTCAGCTGCAAGGTCTCCTTCACAGCTCTGAACACTGACGTCTAAAAGGTAAAATCCCAAGAGTCCTGCCAGCCAACTGCAGCCCTTTCTGCATGGTGTCCTTGGGGTTTTGGTTTGGCAGGGTACCTGCCTTCTGGGTGGTCTGAAGATCTCCAAGTCCTCTGGCAACTGAAAGGCCTTTTTTTCCAAAGCAACTGGCCATATCCTCTTTTTTTTTTAAAAAAATAAAGTTATTCAGCCACTTAGTCCTTTCAGTTTCACTCAGGAACTCCATTCTAGAGAGACTTTTGGTGGTTCTTAATTCAGCTAGACAGAAAGTTTCTAGTAACACTGCATTATGCAAAATCCCCAGCGAACACAGAGGGGAGGAACAAGTTAAGTACGTTGTTAGAGGAAGAAGGATGTTTTTTAAAAGTCTCTGGAAGGAGCTCAACGGAAGTTTCATGTCTGACACGCTCTGCCTCTTAACTGCCCCTCTGAAATATTTATTTTTATATTTTGCTCGCACGGCTCCATCTCCCAAACGAGAGGGCTGTGGAGGTATTGATGCGTTTACTCTGGCTCTGTCGCGCGGGTGTCACGAGACAACATCCCCCAAATGCCACATTTCAGCAAGGGGGAATTCAGCAGGGCAGCTTGTCCTGTGATGAACCTGCCGGGGGAATTCAGGAGAAGGGACTGGGAGCAGGGGGAACCAAACCTTGGCAGGTGCTGGGGGTCACAGCCAGCCGAGGGAAGGGTTGAACAGACTCCTCAGTGTGCGGATTCCATCCCCGCTGGAAGTGGACAGGATGTGCAATCCAGATGGAGCAGGGACTGAGGTGACAGCTTGATGGCATTTCAATGTTGCAGCCCTCCTGTTTCGGGGGGGAAAAAGTACAGAAAACTCCTGTTTGGCCATAGAAGAAGAAAAGAAACTTTCCATCCCTTGAGAAGAAACCCCTGAAAACGCTTCAGTGTCACAGGACTTGTTCAGGCCTTTGCAAAGTTCTAATACCGGCTTATAAAGAGAATAAAAATGGGGCTAATTCCTGCTGGGAACGTGGAACACTGGGGCTGGATTAGTGTTATTATTTTCCCTGTGTCTACAGGTGTCACAGAGATACATTTATTTCTATATTTAAGCTATATGTAATAATTGAGCTGCGTTCTGGGGAGTGGGAAGGCATCAGCTTAGTAGCAACACCAGAGCTGTCTCTTTCAGAGAATTTCTATATTTTTTGAAATAATGCCATACATTCTAAAATCCCAGCAGACGTTCTCCCTTCCCCCTGTCACTCCCGACTGTGCAGCACAAGACTGGAAGTAGCAAAAAACGTTTTATTTGCGCCTCTTGAAAAATTTCAGCCAATAACCACTGAAACCTTCAAAAAACATCACCAAACAGTTCCTGGTTACAGCAGGAAAGCTCCTGACAGCGCGGAGCCGTGGGATCACTGCCCCGTGTTTTGGAGCTGTACAAAATAATCAGCTCCTCAGAGAAACCCGGGTTTCACTCTGTTAAACTGAGGTGTGAACCACCAGGCTCTCAGCACCCTGCAGATGCCTCTGGGAGCCTGTCAGAGCTTTCCCGGGAAGGTGTTTACAGCTCTTGCCTTGTGCTCCGCAAGCTGAGGCAGCCTCAGCACCTGTGCTGCACATTTTTGGGGCATAAAAAGCAGTGGCTTCCTAAAAAGCTATTTAGGTGCAAATTAGTTTAATCTGTCATTTTTCTATTAAAGCTAAATGTGGATTAAGACAGCGGTGCAGCACGGAAGTCAAGGATACCAGGGAAAATAATCAATGGGATTGATCACCCCCCTGGAAATGTGTGAGTGCAGCCCGCCTCCCCTAGGGTTCAGTGCACTCACTAATTACCCTGCTTGGGGAAGATTTAGAGTGTCATTAAAAACTGGAGGAATTTCAACAGGGGAAAAAAAACCCCCAATAAAACCGCCAGGCAGGTTCCCGAATTATGTTTCCTATTAAGTTTCTAATTTTCTCATTTACACTGGAATCCAACCTGCTGGATCCTCCCAGGCCTTGTTTCACTTTTACACACAGAACAACGCGCTCTGGCATTTCACTGTAATCACCGTGAGGCTGTAGCATCAGGAATTCAGTTCTGGAGGAGAGATTCACACCATAAATGCGGGGGGTTTTGACCTCAATACATGTCTAATTTTGAACTTTTTTCTGCCAAACAGAAATTATTACCGACAGTTTATCTACGGCCATGCCTACTATATTTTCAAGTTTTCTCTTTTCCCCAGCAGGGACTGACACATTTGAATAAAATTAAATGAATTCAAGTTCATTTTGTGTCTTTCAATCTTTTTAAGTGAACAAGAGAGACACCACTCACTTGAATCCGATGATTCTTAAACAAAAATAGATATTCTGAAGGAGTACTCCAGCTGCCTAACAAATAATTTGAAATTCCTAGAAGCTTAATCAAGTACTATGATGGCTTGAATTATTAATATTAACCCCCCCAAAAGATGTCTGGCATATTAAAAAATCTACTTGTCCTATAAAGAATATATATTCTATTTAATGTCCTCTCAAAAGCATGGTCAATGAAAGGAGGATCAGGACAGAAGAAATATTAAACTGTCAAGGTATTCCCGGAACCAGCATCTTGCACCATCTTTAAAATTAAAAAAAAAAAAAAAGGCATTTAATGGATTTTAGAATAGAAAAATGAATTAAGTTTTGCTTTATGCATAACGGCTTCTAAATTGCCTTAATATTTTTCCTAAGATCGCTGAGTTCCTGAGAAAGGTGACCCTGGGGAAGGGGCCTGGGGGGTCAGTCCTGAGGGGCTGAGGGAGCTGGGAAAGGGCTCAGCCTGGAGAAAAGGAGGCTCAGGGGGGCCCTTGTGGCTCTGCACAAGTCCCTGACAGGAGGGGGCAGCTGGGGGGGTCGGGCTCTGCTCCCAGGGAACAGGGACAGGAGGAGAGGGAACGGCCTCAGGCTGGGCCAGGGGAGGCTCAGGTTGGACACCAGCAGGAATTTCCCCATGGAAAGGGTGTTCAGGCCTTGGAACTGCCCAGGGAGGTTGGGAGTGCCCATCCCTGGAGGTGTCCAAGGAATTCCTGGACGTGGCACTCAGAGCTCGGGGCTGGGGACGAGGTGGGGATCGGGCACAGCCTGGACTCGATGCCCTTGGAGCCCTTTTCCAACCTCAGCGATTCTGGGATCCTTTGAGTCTAGAATTCCATGGCTTGTCTGAAGCCCGGGGGCTTCTGGCTGAGCCTGGGACCATCTCTGGGGCTGTTCTTGCCTCCCGTGGCTGCTCTGGGCAGGGCTCTGGCTGTCGATGCTCTTTCCACGGGGGTTTTGCTCCCCATTCCCCAGGGAGCAGCGAGCCCATGTCATGCCCTGGCTCTGCTGCTCTGGAGTTCTTTTAAAACGACCTGTTAGACCTCAGGGATTCTTAATTCATACAACTCGCTTTCCTTTGTAAAGTTTGAGCTTTGTACTATCACAGCCTCTGCATTTTTAATTTGGCAGGCACTGCAGAAACACAACAGTATTACTTCTTTTGCCTTTTTTTTTTTTTTAAAAAAAGGAGATTTACATCTCCTGATTTGGCACGATTGTAATTATCCAAATGTGTTTCCATTCCAATTTGCTGTTTTCTCTCTTTATGCAGCTGCAGTCGGATTCTTCCCAATTTGTCATCTCAGACTGTCAATACTCCAGTTCCATTTATGCATGCAAAGGTTATACTTTTTTGGTTTTAATTAAAAAAAAAAAATAACAACCTGAAAAAAAACCCCTGCAAGCTCATTCTTGTGACTCACATCAGGGTAAGAGGAAGAAGAGGAAGAAAAATCCTCTATAAATAAAAAAATAAATAAATGAAAAATAAATGAGAAATAAATTATAATGATAAATGATAATGAGAAATGAGAAAATGCATCAAGGGAAGGCTCCTTGTATACATTTTTCTTGTGTGAAATATCATGTATTGCTTCGGCTGGAGAAAGGAAATAGTCAAGCCAGAGCAGTGCAGGGATCCCCAACTCCTTCTGCAAGTAAGGAATCCCTGATCTTTCATCTGTGACTCCAGAAGGGGTGCAGAACAAATCCTGGCCGGCATCAGACATCGGAACGGCAGAGCCTTGGGAACCGATTAGGAAATTAGCAGCGTTCTTCCCCACGGAAAGTTTCTAAAGTTATCCCTGGCCGTCCAGGGAAAGGGAATTCTGACAGCTCCTGACAACGTGAAGAGGCAGAGGTGCCTTTTATTGCCGAGCACCTGCAGTGCAGGCGGCTGGCAGGGTTGCCCTCCTTCCATCCTGCGCTCAGGCCAGCAAGTCCCTCCCGTCTGGGATGGAGCAAGGAGCAGCTCCTGCTCCATTTTCCTGAAGGATATTGGTTTGTTAAAGCTGAGCATTCCTCTGCCTTGTGTTGCCTCTTAGTATCTCGGGGTAAATGTTGTGTGGAGTCTCTCTGCACTGAGACACCAGGCGTGCCCCAGCTGTGGTGTGTGCCTGAGGATCTCCCAGGTATATAAAGGCTGTGCTTCGGGCATTATTCAGGGGAAAAGGGAAGCAGAAGGAGCCATCAAGGCAGGTGTGCTTGCTGGCCTACAAATCACAGCTGCATCCAAAGTCTGGAGGGGCCAGAGCTGTGATGGCTTCATCCTCTGCCTGGACCTGATCAAAACCTGCTCGGCTCAGTGGAATGGGGAGCCCTGAAAACGATGGGCTTTGACAACCCCAACAGCTTTCCACAAGTGCTGGCTGTGCCTCGGAGTTAATGCAGGGAGTGGCAATCAGAGCTCTCTGCTGCCATGGGTTTGAATATGTAAAAAGAATTTCCTTGAAATAAGCAGAAATTTTGCTGCGCTGAAGATGAAGCAAAATATGCCAGGGTTGATTTCTTGTCAGTGTTTCAATCAGTGCTGCATATTTTAGTGAAGGCAAAGAATCTCCAGCTTCAGCTTGGCTTTTCTTGTTGATTTTTTTGCTGCCAAAGCCATAAATGGAGGAAAGCTCAGTGGAAGTGAAGTGATATAAAATGAGAACTCCACAGCGGTGCCCAAAAGTAAGACTTCAATGGAAGCCTTAGATTCTACCTGTTTTTAGGGACCCAGCTTTGCTCAGCTGAGCTCAGTGCATTATGGAGTATCTAGAACTCCCAAGTTCCACTTCCAAACACGGATAGAAACATAAGTATATGAATTTATAATTATTTATCAATTTTTCTGCAAACAGCAGGAGAAACTTACCAGAGAGTTTGTCATACCTTAAACTTAATGCAGTGAGGCAATGGTTTAAAATCCCATATGCCTGTGAAATTGGGGCTCCATAACATTCTGCATTCCTTTGTCTCAAAAAGAAGGACCATGAAATTTTGGCAGTTGCTGGAACTGGATGTTTAACTCAAAAGGTTAGAGATTCTTAATCCTTTTGTTTTATTCCTAGTGCAGCTAATTTGCCTTTTTGCAAGTATCCTAGCAACCTTTTTTTCCCCTCCCCTTTCCCCAGCACCGTAAAGGTTAGGTAAGGATTCTGGAGAGACTGGCCTAAAATATAAAACCAACTGGCAGAAGAACATTTCTTAAAGGCACAACTTCCTTTAGCACCCTTCTGACAATTCCAACACGTTTTAAGGGCAAGGGGACAAGAAGCAGGGAAGCAATCCTGGAATGACTTCCAGCAGTTTGTGACTCTGTGAAATATTAAACCCAATAAAGGTTCAAGCTTCACAAGGGGCTGCCTCAGAATTAGGGATCATTCCCTGTGGAGACTCAGGGGCGAGTCCTTTACAGTAATATCTGGTGAGGTGAAAACTTGAAGCAACGAAGAATTCTTGAAGCCTATTTGAGCCCAGAGTTTGCTCTGCTGCAGCCAAGTGCTCACAGCCAGAAGTGGGAACTGTCAAAGTTTCTCCTGGATTTTGCAGAAGCTCTGGTGGGATTTCTGTCAGTAACACAGTGCTGAGGTGGCGTGGACAGGAACCATCTCCTCCTCACGGCGGGCGCAGCCCCAGGAGCCGTCAGACATCGCCAGGGTCAACTCCAGTCTGCTGTGAAACGTCCTGGATGCACTCGGGTCACCGATTTCAGCTCCACGCCTGCTCCTGACCTGCTGGAAGGTTCTATCCACGCAGCGTTTCCTGGCTGGCAGGCTATATTTAGCCATGCATGAAATTTTAACTGCTTCAGTCAGAATCTGGTAGGTCTTGGGCGGGACCACATGGGATCAAGGCTGAGTTTTGCAAGTGCTGGAAGCTGTGCAGTGATGCTGGTTACACAACCACAGCGCCTTTGGGTTTTTTGTTTTTAAGGTGGGATATGTTTCTTTTTTAAATTTTGGCATCTTTTTGAGCTAAAAGATGCGTGCATGTCCAGTATCAGCTTTTCCAAGTATTTACATGTTTGGTTTGTTGTTTTAAAAGTCTTTCAGTCTTCTATTCTAAGCCTCATTTTATTCCTATACTTCCAAAAAGTAGCAAATATCTACTTTGAAGTAATCACAAGGATGGTGATTTTTCAAATAAGGCAGGGGTGGAATTAATAATCAGCAGTTTTAAACATTATTAAATAAAATTACACTGTTTCACAGTTAAAACACTCGTTTTAAAAGGCTTTTATTTTTTATAAAATGAAGATTTCTCCGCGCTTTCACAGCCTGCATAGCAACAACGAAGAGCCTGTGCAACCCCCGAGTCTTTACTCATAATAAAAGAATTTATTGTTCAGCGCTTTACAAAAAAGCCGTAGAACTTCCTGAACCTACGTGCTCTCCAACTGGCTCCACCTCACCCACCCAGCTCCCCTTGGTCGGACTGCACGGAATGGGTTTTTTTGGGGAAAAAACTTGTCATTTATGGAAACGAGCCACCAGAGGGAGCCTGTACCTGTGCTGGTACAGCTGTGATCCCGCAGGAACTTCAAACCCGAATGAACCAAAAAAAACCCCAAGCGAACAAAAACAAACCCCAAACCAAACCGAAAAAACCAAACCCCAAGCCAAAGCAGCTCGATGGATTTGTGTTAAACAAGCTTCTCGTGCTGACTGCACAGCCCTGCTACAAACAGAGAGCTTCAGCAGCAGCCAGCTTTTAGTTTTTGGAGGTAAAAAGTTGGATAACTCTGCCTTTTCCCACTTTAGACTTTTGCCTTTCTCGGCTGGAAGACCCAATGCCACCCTCAGGAATGAGCCCCACTCCCCTGTTCCTCCCCAGATCGCCATCCCGTGCTTCCCGGATGCACTGGACTTTCTGCTTTCCTGGAACACGGGCTGTTCCTTGACCAACAGCTGGGAAGTGGCATGGAAAACCAGCTGGGAACAGCAGCCAGTGCCAGAAGGGGTTTGGGAAACCTCCCATCCACACGTTTTTCGAGGCATCTTTGGATGAAAGGAGAGTGTGTTGCAGGAATGCCTTGATACGGGCACAGGTTACATTTATATATTCAATACGAAGGGTTGTATTTAATAAAGACTGCAGGAAGAAAAGGTTGCACAGGTTGCCTTTTTAAAGGCCTTGTTCCATCCGTGATCCATGTTTGTCTGTCCTACAGCTCAAAATCGCTTTGCTGCCGAGCTGGTTGAGCCTAAGAACACAGAGGGAAACATCAGCTGTTAAAGACTGCCAGGGTTTGTACAGAAAAATTGAGCCCCAGCCCCACCAAGCCCTCATCTTTTCCTGAGGCTGGTCGGTGTAATTGCACTCAGACCCCTGAAAAGGGAGCACAGGGACAGCTCCTTGTTATCCTTGATCCGCAACACCTGTGATTAAAAGCCCGTGTAAGGAGGAGACAAAAGCTGGGTTGGGGGGTGAGTCCCTCCTTTCTGGGGCTCACACAGCCAGAGGGAGCAGCTCCTGCCCGGCCGTGCCCAGGGAAGTGTTGCCAAGGCGGCTCCAAGGTGAGAAGGACCGAAGGAGCCGACAGAAGGCTTCACCACAAATAAACACCTATACCTGCCCAGTGGGCACAAGGAAACCTTTTGTTTCCCGAGCCTACTCCCAGGAAGTGGGGCAGGGATTTGGGGCTGGGGGAGCATTGCTGCCTCAACAGGAGGAGTCTCCTCTCGTTCCCAGAGACCCAAGGTGAGGATTTTCCTGGCACGCTCTCAGCGTAATCCAACTTTCCCCTTCTGTTATTTACACCAAATACCTGAACAACGCTTTCCAAAACCCCCTCTCAATTCACATTCGTTAGACAGCTCCTCAGGCACCTTTATTTTCACCAGCAAACAACTTTTATGAGCTGTGTAAGGAAACTCCCTCCTGTTCCAGCTACAAAAAGACAAATGTGAACTCCTGGCACGGAGTTTGGATTTCACACGTGTTCCTGTGGGAACAGGTGTCCTGCCCCCTCTGCTGTATAGATTTGGTGACACTGTGGAGATTAAAGTAAAACTGAGATGAGTCAAATTAGGTCACCTTGGTCGAAGGGGGAGAACTGAATTCCATGGTGGTTACTTTGGGGATTTTAATTGAAATTCTGTGTGTAGCTTCACCAAATAAAGGGAAGAATGGGTGATGCTTAATTACCGGCACTTACTGCTGCACAAAAGCTCTTGCCTGTGTTTTCTTATCTGTGAACCATCCCCAAATTCTGATTATAGTCATTATGTAATTCATCCAAACCAAACAGGGATCCTGGTCTGACCAGATAAACAATGGGCCTCCACTCTCGAGCCCCAGAACTGAAAATGCTGACTCTCCTAGGCTGGTACCCCACGGCAAATGCCAAGGGAAGGATGGAGGTTATTCTGGGTGCTTTATGTTTCTAAAGTTCAGGTAAAATCAGCCTTTTCTGGGAAGACCTACTGAGGTTTCACTGCACATACAAATGAGGCTGATAAACCCTTCCATTTTCAGAGCAGTTTTAAATGATGCTGGAACTCCTCACTAAACTCAGCACGTGGTTTTCTGAGCATGGTTGCTGGGATGCTGCTGGTGCCATAAATGATGGTGGGCACTGCCAAGGGCTGCCCATCCTTCTGTGAGCGAGAGAGATCCTTTGTTCTCCACGGCATTTTTAGAATTCGAGAGGCTCTGATCACTCGGTCATGCACAGGACCTCTGACAATTGGTTTGGCCTTTGTTTCTCGGTTACAAATTGGGAGATAGCCCTGTCCAGCGAGGCTGCATAATCAACAGGTCATTAACTGAGATTTAAATGCCACAGCCACTTAATAGGGACCACGGGGATTTGGAAATGTAGCGGAGGTGTGATTGTTCACTTGAAGTTTGGTTTATTTTTAATGCTCTGGCCCCTGTGCTCGGTGAGCAAGTGCTCTGGAGCCAGAGGCGAGCAGAGGAAGCGTTTCTGTAGCACACAGAGTGGGCCACCCTAATTTGGAGGGCAGTCAGAAAAGGAACTTTTGTTGATCGCCTTGCCTGCTACCCTTTGGTAGCTGTGTGAAGGGCACAGCACTGCTCTCATCTGTACCTTGGCTTCTGGACTGGGTCTGCAGTTTCCCCTCCTGCTTTTACTGCCTCGTTAACACCTCGTTAATTACTCTGCTTTGCTTCGCAGGGCAAATATTTCATCTGTTTCTAGGGGCTTGCAATGCTAAAGTCGGGGAAACAGCAGAAAACCCTTCAGTCTGGTGATCCTCACAGTCTCAGCTCTTGCCCTCTGGAGACTTGCTCCTCTCTCGTCCTGCAGCGCTGCCCCTGCTCGTGCGATTGACAGGAGTCAACCATTAAAACCAATAAACCCATTTACTGCATTCAAGCAAACTCTGAGGGATAAAAGCTGAAATAGTATGTTTTTATAAGTGTCTTGAAAACAAATGGAAGAGCAAACGCTACAGCCTTGTCGAGTTTGGAAATCTCTACTGCGCAGTTCATTAATAGGAAATGCACTTTTCAGTGCTGGTTGACTCAAGAATTTAGCGTGTATCATCCACATTGAAATTCGCTATATTAACAAAACTTTAATTCTTATTAATTGTGAGTATGTGGCCAGAAATATTAGTGTGGTTTTACGGAGTGCAGGGTACAGGGGTAACCTGTAATCTTGTGGTGAGTGCCTGGCCTGTAACCTGAGTGCAAGGCCTCACAGGTTAATTTTTTTTAATTTTAATGCCTTTCAGTGATGCTGGCTGCCCTCTAGATGAGCACTGCACGTCCTGCTCAGAGGACAAAGTGTGTGTGTGTGAGCTTCTGTTCCTCTAAGAAACCCCATGAAGCTTCTCTGTGTTTGTCCCAGAGATTAAACTCCTGGCAGCGCGTTCCCGTCCTGCCTTTCTCGGTAAGAAGTACAGGGATGGGCACAAAGAAAGGAAAATGTTGGAATGGCTTTCTGCAGCGTGTTTTCAGGCTGCCTGGAGGGATTTTTCAGCGTGCACTGCAGCCCTCCTGCTCCGTGTCAGCACTGATCTGCACCGTCACCCTTGGATCCCCGCCCGCGGGCTTCAGGAGCGCATCCAGCCTCCGTGTGACACCTGGGCCTGGCTCTGGGAGTGCAGAACAGACTTTGATGATATATTCAGCTCCTAAAAATAGCTCCATCAGGTAGCTAGCAGTCCTTCTGCAAGACCTCACTCAAGAGCACGATGCACTAGATCACTGCAGAGCTACTCCATTTCTCCTTTTAAGAGAGGAGAATGATACAGGGAAGAAAAAATGTAAAGATGAATATATCTCACTTCTTGACAAAGAGTATTTTTTTTTTAACTTTAGACTGTTTCCTTCAAGGTATTTCAGTTTGTAACAGGTATTTTTTAACCCTGTGACTCGATTAGTTTTTAATTAAATGAGTGTATGGAATATATTACTTCTTGTGTCCCATCTCTGTGAAACAAACTGTTGACCAGATGGGGAACAAAAAATACTAGAAGTTATGAACAATGCTGATCTTTGAAATTTTTTTCTTCTTGATCGTTGGATTTTTGTGTCTGTAATTGTGTCTATTAATTTTGTTTGTGTTTTCCAAACACCGTCTTTGGATATACTGTGGTGATACAAGTTTCCACATACATGATCTCTATTTATGGAGAAATATCAACACTTAATGCTGCTCTTAAAGCACTGGGATTGAATGTTTCTATTGCCTGGTTGCGTACCAAGGCTAAGCAATAATTCACCTCTCACAGTGAATGTACCCTCTCCCAAACTTTTGCATTTCCTTGATGATTCGTAAATTTAAATTTCTTTTTGAAGGCTGCGACTCTTGATTTCCATGTTTTCCACATTCAAAGATCAGATTGTTGCACAAGGAATATTGCAGGACGTCTCTTTTGTGCTAGATAAGTGCGTCTTTCCCACAAGGCCACCAGGTGTGGGTTTTTCCACAGCGTGGGTAACTTTAGCTGTGAATTTTCTCCTGTCCATGGGTACACTTAAAATAAATTCCTTTTCAGATGACTTATATTGCTTTGCTCTTCCAGAGAAGATGCACACGTGAAGTGTAGCATTTCTTTTCACAGTCTGTATTTAAAGAGTGTTGATTTCTAGTTCTACAACCACCTTTACCCCTTGTTTTTCCTTTTGGAGAATCCCCGTGGTTTGGGGTGCCGGTGCTCAAAGGCGCAACTGAACCACAAGGAAAACATGAATACATCTGTGCAGTGGCATAGCTAATTTCCAAATATTTCTGCAGGAGAAAACTGGAAAAGGAATGTTAGCTAAATTCTGAGAACCTTGGTCTGCACACACAGAGTAATTCCCGCAAGCCATCCCTGCTCTTCCCTGGGCACAAGGAGAACTCTCCAGGAGAACAGCCACAGGCTTACAGAACAATTAAGCAAAATGCTCACATCCAGACTAAAATCCTGTTAATGAAATCTGAAAAACCTTGGGAGCTGTTGTTGTAACCGTGGGCCCTTAAAGGAGCACCAGCAGCTTCAGGGGAAAAACACAGAGAGGGAAGAGGCTCTTTGTAGTCAGGAAAGGTAAAACAATATTTTAATGTTTTCTAGAGGCAATTAAAACACAGAACATGAAAGCTGCTCACTCGAGCCCGGACTGAGGTCAGGGTTGTTTGAGATGCACAGCAGAGGCTGCAGGTGAAATCCCAATGCGATGAATATTTTAGAGCAACATATAGATGCTCAGAAGAGGGGAACCGAGGCTCCCTCGTTGTGCAAACATCGGGCCAGGTTTTGGTGTGTGATATCCCGTGGGTTTTGTGGTGGCTATTCTTTCCCACCACAGCTGATATCGCACCTCCACCCACAGATTTTCTGATGCTACTGCAGTGCAATGGGATGGATTTCCAAAGCAATCAATAGTGGAATGTTTTAACTCGTTAAAGCTCAGCAGTGCCACCACATTCAGTGGGTGGTTTTTTTTTAAATTGAACATCATTTCCCACATCCTTTCTCCCTGAAATGTTTATCTGGGATACGGTGCTGCCTCACCAAGTTATCGTTTCCTAACTTGCTCTAACCCCTCTCTAAATAATGCCATAAATAAATGCAAATAGATCTCCCTCTGCCTTCCCATCACCTACTGCTTATTACAGCCATTATTTATTGTCTGCAAGGAAAATTATAACTTGCAGAGAGCATTCTGAGGGTGGTTATAACATTTTTCCTTGTGGACAGCAACAGCATTTAGAAATATTTCTGTAGAGATGTGAAATTACAGATGAATTATTAAAAGTCTCTCCTGCAGTTTGTGTGCAGATCTCGACTGAAATCTGCTGCAGATGGCCAAGGGTCCTTATCTTTCCTGAGGTATTCACCAGCCAAAATAAAACTTAACTGCTTTTAATATACCTCAGCGAAACTTTTCTAAGCAGATTATTTTTCTGTAATTTCTCCACCAAGTGCATGTGGAAAATCTGTGTCCTAGTGGCCACAACACCTAGTGGATCCTCACTGAACAATTGTTGCACTCAGTCATGTGTAGAAAAGGCAAAAAAAAGCAAATTCCATTTCTTCTTTAAGCTATTTTATCCACATATTGCTATTTTTTTAAATATATATATTAAAAGCATGTTACGTGTTAAAAAAAATCTGCATGTATTCTTAGGTTCCTGGGTATTTCAAATGATTGTGCTGCGTAAAAATAAGTTTTGATAACTCAGAGGACTATTAACAAAATGAGTAAACCAATTTCAACAGTCACAAATCATCTTGACTGGGACATAAGAGCAGAAACGCAGCCACGCAATGAAATTATAAACGGATCAAATCCTTTCTATTGACCAAAAATAGTCCCTTATTGTCCTAGGGAGAATTGAGCTTGATAGAGTTTGGGCCAGGGAATAATCACTTGTAAACCCCGTGAAGCTCCTCAAATATACAATAAATAGGCTGCGAGTATAACAGCAAATGTGTGGATTTAGAGAGAAAATATCCCCCGAGCCCTGCTCAGCATTAGCAGGATTAGCACTGGACACGTTCCAGAAGATTACAGCAAACAAAAATTCTTTTTTCCCCTTCTTATTCTGGCAGGGAGAAGCCGACGTTTTCTGAAGGATCAAGCTGACTGATTCCGTCATATTATAGTTTTCAGCATTTTATTTTATCTTTATTGGGAGTTACTGCTGGTTTTGCCCCTTTGCTGGGCGAACCCTCTGCAGCCAGAGCAGGGATGTCGTTTTTTCGAGCTGCAGGAAGGGGCTCCAAAGCCCTGAGCGCTCCGCCTGCCGTGTGGAGCAACAAAAGCCGTCCCTCGCTCCGGCTGGCATTGTGAGAATCACCACATCCTTTGTATAACAACTTCGAGCTTGCTTTGTTTGCCAGAGCAAAGGGAAAGGTGCTTCTGCTGAAAGTCAAATAGACAGAATCGATAGAGGAGGTGAATCCCTGTCCTTCCACCAGGTGATATTTATGAGCCACGCTTGATACGCGTGCCGTGGTCGGAGCCCTGGCTTTGCTTGACAGTTTTGATCTTGCAATTTTCTGGTTGAGAAGTGAGTTTGTCCTGGCTGTTTCCTCTTCTGATGGAAAGAATACATTTTACCTTCTAGAGGTAGAATAGCTATATTATTTTTCCCATAAACCAGAATATCGTGAGGTCAGTTTAAATGCGTTCTCAAAAATACATTGTCTGAGAGCAGTGGAAAGGTTGGAGAAGAAACACACGATTTCTTTGGCATGCAGGTGGAGTTTATCAGGGTAATACAGAAACAGACATCTGCCAGCTGGGGTCAGGCCACCACAGCTGATTTAAATCACCGAATTAATGCAGGGGGACTGGTTTGATCACCTGCTCTGCCCACTCCCTTTGCGATGAAACCCAGGGATGGCACCAAGACTCACAGCCTTGACAGTGCTGCTGAATTCCTGTCTATTCTCTTCAATTTAGTTTAAAGTTAGCTTTTGCATTTATATATATATATACATATGTATATAATAATTTTGTTGGCTGTTACTGTATTGCACCATTACTTCCCAGCTGGTTTTTGTGCTGCACAACTCCCCTTGCACTGGAGGCGAAAGTGCTTTAGGAGACTCCAGCTTTACCCAGATGGCCTTTTCTCAAATTTGTTTCACAAGGTAAAGTCCAGACCCCATTTCCTAACTCCTCCCTGTATAATTGCACTTGAAATCAGTAGCACTGTGGATTTTTTAGGGAGTGCTTCCTTTTTTTCTCAGTGGTATTTGCACAACACAAATTTGCCATAGGTAGATCGATGACTTTAGGCTGTAGGAGTCTGGAAAGTCAGTGTGTATTAAAACTGTAGCATTTGTATCCAAATTTATAACTATTTTTAACTCCAGAATCCTTTTAATTGTCATTTTTAACTCCAGGATCCTTTCAGTCGTCATCTGAACTGACACTCATCCAAAACCTTGATTTGTTTTGGTTGTGCTGAAAGAAGTTATTCTGAAGTCTTTCTGCAGTCGTGTAAATGTTTAATCATTCAGACTTGGTACAGGATGAAAGTCTATCTCTTCTTCAACTTGAAATTAGATCAAAATGACACAGATTTGCCACCAGTAAAAACTCATTTTCTGTTTGTTTTAGCAGAGTGGCTCCAGAGGCTAAAGGAGGAGCAGTTGTCTGTGGGTGGCCAGAATAGGTCATGCCTGTGGGTAACCACTGGGTAAAAAGAGAATTTTGGATTTTAGTTGTTTAGAGACGTTGCTATTTGGATTTATGAAATGTTTGGAGCTAAGCAGGGCTTAGGCCTTGGAGGCCTGAGGCTGCAGTTGCTGATATCTTGGGGAGCTCTGATAGCGAACAGGCAAAGGAAAGATGGGATTTATCCAGAACAAGGCCACACAGTCACTGGGCTGCTCAAGCAGCTGACAAATTCATGACGGTCTTCACGAAAAGCCCTTGGAAAATAATCCAAGAAAGCAGTCAGGGTGAAAACAATTTTTTCCACTTTTTTGTTGTTGTATCAGTGATGAAACTGATGTGAAAATGCCCTGGCTGAGGCTGTCAGGAGCACAGAGCACTGGCCACAGTCCCACATTATTGCACTGCAGCTCGTGGCATCCCCAGGTCTGTGGTGGCTCCGCTGCCAAGATTAACAGCAGCAACAAAACGTGCATTACTGGAGCACGAGCAGAATTACTGCTGTTTTCCAGTCGTTTTGGTCGCTTGTAAAAAGTGATAAACACAGAGGCAACGTGTCAGCTCAGGAACCCAGCGTGAGGCGGGGGGTGTTTGGGCACAGGGACTGTCTGTGCCCTGGCTCAGCAGACGCTGCATTTCCGAGGCACTGAAGCTCCCAGCAAAGTGCTGGAGAATGTTAATGACTTTTAGCTGGTTTCACCGGAGCCCTGTGCTCTCTGGGCAGCAGGCAAGGCCAGCCCGGGCTCTGCTTCCACCCACGTCCCTGCTCACCAAGGGATGGCGCGGCATCCTAGGTGGTCCGGGGCTGTGTTTGGGTTTGCATTGATACCTTTATCTTCCTAGGAAGTGGAGAAGGTCAAACAGTTAATGAACTTATTTTGAGGAGTATCGAGTCCTGTTCCAGGCAGATATTCAGCTCTGACAACAGTGGGTTGCTGAGCCAAGGGCCCGTTTTGTTGTCAAGCAGCTCCTGCTGAGAAACCCATTTTTGTAGATAATGGAGAGCCCACTCGAGGGTGGGAGGGGGTGGAGGAAAGCTGCTCCTTGGAAAGGTCTCTCCTTCAGTAGCTGCATGTTCAGGGGAACTTGTGCACCTCCAGCAGTCCGGGATACCTGTCAGAGCTGCAGCAGGCAGGTTTCGGGGAGAGAGGAGCAGGTTTTATAGCTGTGAGCTGGAATTCGCTGCTGTAGATCACACACTTTAAACAGCCCTGAACCTTTCTGTTCTGCCAGCACAGGACAGGACAAGGTGACAACAGGAGGCTTTTCTTTTAAAAATAAGTTATGCCATGAAAACTCAGCTATAAATCATAGATCTCAACCCTTTGGGAGAGTAGGCATACAAAAAATATTATAAGCTGTTTCTAGAGTCAGTGGGAGATGGAACCAGACCCCTCACGGAAGGTAACAGGGGTGCAGTGTTGGGGCACTCATGGTTCACCCGGATAAAAAATTCCTGTGGGGCTTCTCTCTCCTTTTGCTGCTGCCTCTCTCACTAATCTCCTGTTGCACATCGTCCCTGACGAATTAAGGATTCTGCATCTACATTTATCTCTGCCTAGGTGAGGTTTTTAAATCAGTTTGTCTGCTGGCATCCAAACAGTGATGCGAAAGCAGCTCCAGCCACTGAGGTGAGCCCGCCGGTGACCCGGAATGCTCTGTTTGCAGCGGTTCCCTGGGAAGTTTATTGGATCACAGCACATCTGGGCAGAGTTCAGAGCTGCTCAGGAAAGCAGGCGAGCCTGGCTCGGTTCCTTTCTCGAGTGCCAAGGTTTTGTTGGGCTCCGTGAATCCCTCCTTGCAGCAACTTAGGCTCCCGAGCTAATGCCATAAATAAACGGAGGGAAGCCCTTTCCTCAGCAAGGAACTGTCGCTGTTTGGGGCGTTTTTGCAGCCTTTAGAAAGCACCTGTAGGACCAGTGTGGAACAATGTAGGAAACTGGGGATACTCCATATAAACAGCCACCTGTTACATCCAGAAGCGGAGCAAACGCAGCCTGACTGGGAACATGATCTGGGAAATCAGTCAGGATTAATAAAAAGGACAGCGTAAATAGGAGGCCCCTTTTCACAGAATTCCAGAATGGCTGGGCTTGGAAAGGACCTCAATAATTACCTTGTTCCCACCCCCTGCCATGGGCAGGAAATTTTAAGCCATGATCTACAGAATTAACACGGTCTAAATGTAGAGATTTTAAAACATTTTCTTTCGTATTTGTGAATATATTTTAAGGTAATCTCAAGAGAAGGAACTAAGATGTAACTTGAACAATTAATTTCAAAATTAGAATGCTAGAATTAAAATGGCCTATAAAATACTTATGGATTATATTTATAAGCAAAGTTATTTTCATGTTAAGTGATATGCTAAATAACATGAATTAATACATTAAAATATTAAATAATGCATTAAATAATACATTAAATAACATTAAAGGTGTTAAATAATAAATTAAAATACTGTTGTAAAACCACAGAGAGCTCTTTATGGCCCTGAGATATATTTCAATCAATGGAAAAGCTGTATCTGATTACATTCAGGTAATGATACCCTGCAAACCAACAATAAAAATCGTTTTAGAGAGGCATTGTCAAGCATGAGCTGAGATAAAGATGAAATGCTGTCGGGGCAATCCAGCTGGGCTACTCCATTCAAACCACTGAGTTCAAAACAGTGAACTGAGAAACCCTGGGCATCATTGCCTTGATAAAAACCCAAGCTCTGTGAAAAATTAGCTCAAAGCAGAAAGAAAAATGAGCCTTAATTTGTCAGGCGAGTCTTAGGTGTGCAAGGGTTTTGATGTCCTGCTGTAGAAAATCCCAGGAAAATATGGCTTGGCTTCTGCAGCAGGGACTGAAGAACTCTACAGAGTTTTGGGAGCATTTTAAAGTGTCCTGCTGTTGCCATTTAGTTTGCAGGGCTGCAGTGGAGTTTGCAGGCGCTCGTTTTTCCACACTTCAGGGACGCGCCGACGAGAAGGGAAAGCCCACTATTGTTATTGTTATTGAAAGGGAATTTCACCAGGAGCTGCTTTTTAAACACTCCACCCCCCCAAGCCCTTAAGTAAAACAGTGAGCGTTAATTTGCTTTAATTGTGTGGAAATCCTTTCCACTTTGAGTAAGGCCCTGCTGCAAAGGGTTTGCAGGGGTGGTATCACAGGGTGAGGAACAACTGACGAGGAATCATTTGGGAAAAGGCATTTTAAGATAATCTTAAAGCCTGCAAACACAACAGGAAGATGGGAAGAAACCAACTGTAAGCAAAATGTGCTATAATGTAACCCTTTTTTATACAAATATAGATGCAAGATGTATTTACTTCCTCTAAAAGACCTGAATTGGGACTTGGAACATGGAAAGTTTAAGTACTCTTTTTTTTTTTTTCCTCAATTTTGAGAATGTATGTTTAGCACTATGAGTTATTTTAGATTCTTCATAGCTGTAGATGCAGAGTGTGAATTAATTTCAGCCAAGAATTGGAATAGGATGGTGTTTGTAGAGTGGAAACTGTAGATTTGGGCAGATTTTCAGATATTTTAGTGCAGCTGACAAGAGCTGATAACATCATCTATGCTAGAATAATATCTTGCAAAACAAAAACCTTCATTGAGATGAAACTACTGATGGAAAAATAACATTGACTACAGCACTCAAGTGTGTCTAAAGTTTATTGCATTTAACTGCTACAGTTTCCTCGAAGAAATTTCCTTGAATATCTCATTTGTGTTAACAGGAAACTGTAATTTATATCTGCTTCAGCTAAGAATAGAGGGGTAAATGTTGAAGGTGGCAAAAAGAGTTCCTGAAAGCTGTTCCACAGATTAGGTGCCATTCACTCTGGTATTTTGACCTCTAACATCAGATTTTGAATGCAGCTCAGGGACTTTCTTTGGCCTCTTCATTTTAATGCAACCCAAACGCTTCCTGAGCAAGCCATTAGGCAGCAGCCAAATTTTGTTTTAATCAAATGGACTCATAGATGGGTTGTTTTCTGTGTCTGGCCAGGATTCTGATTTGCAAATTTAAAAGGGGACTCAGGGCTTCAGGATGCTGTGAGCAAAGGGGCACCGAAACTCTTCACGAAATCACTGTGTTAAAAAAATTATGTACACACGAGAGTATAAAGCAGGAACAAAGGGTTGTAGGGTTTGGAGCTGGGCCAGGGCAGGTTTGGGGTGGAGATCAGGGAAAGGTTCTTCCCCCAGAGGGTGCTGGGCACTGCCCAGGCTCCCCAGGGAACAGGCACGGCCCCGAGGCTGCCAGAGCTCCAGGAGTGTTTGGGGGATGCACAGGGTGGGGTTGTTGGGGTGTCCGTGCAGGGCCAGAGCTTGGACTGACGATCCTTGCGGGTCCCTTCCAAATCAGGATATTCCAGGATTTCCTCTCAACACGAAATTCAATCTGTGTGCTGCTGAGGGATGGCACTGCCTTGCGTGGGTCAGCGTGCGGTGACACAGCCCAGCCCTGCAGAGGGCCAGTGCACAAACCCCGGGGGGATTCCAGAGTGCAGGAGCATTCCAGCCTGCAGGAGCATTCCAGAGTGCAGGAGCATTCCAGAGTGCAGGAGCATTTGGCAGACAAAGATTTGTGCGACAGCTCACAAAAATCCACGTTTAATAAGCACAGCCTGTTGCAGATTTATTGGCCATGTAAGAAGTTAAAAGGTTGTGATTATGGAGGCCTCTGCAGAGGAAATTTTCCTCTTCTGGATGCAGTTTTTCTACCCTTAAATGATATTTAATCTCAGTGGCAGGTGGAGAAGTCGACTGCAAAACACGGAGTGATACTCCCAGAAATTGTAAGCTTGTGACACCAGGGCTGATGAAGATGAGATATTTGTGGATGTGTCACTGTCACTCCTGCTCTGACATTTTATGAGAACCTTATTTGCCTTGACTCCATCAGCAAAGTCTTCCTTTTCCAGTGGGACAAGTAAAAGTGACATGGGGTAAGGAGATCTTTTAAGTGTTCTCCCTGTTTTAGTTAACTACACACATCTAGTCATGAGGAAATGATGACTAGAACAATATTCAGAGAAAGTTAAACTTCTAAAAAAATGTTTGTTTTTTTTTTAAATTGATGCTTTGCATTCCTCAGCAGAGGGAATTTTTCCTATCAAAAAAAAATTACAAGTGAATTTTAGGGGAAGAGTTTAAGAAATAGGTGCTGCTTTGGGGATTACATCCACCAGATCTCATGCTTAAATTAAAGCATGGTTGGAGCACAGAATCCCAACTGATTATTTCCTTCCACTGAGCAGTTCTACTGATGCCTGCCTTATTACAGACTGCAAAAAGAAATGAGCCCAGCTTCTTTTTCCTCCTGTTGTGAAGCCAGAATTCCATGTCTCGGGTAATATGGGTTGTCTCCTCTCTGCCTAAAACTCACCCTGCAAACACCAGGGTGTTGAGGGAGTCAAACACAGTCCTTTGGCAGAAGTCATGCATAAAATGACCTCCAGCAAAATTCCTTCTCCTCTCCTGCATTCAGTTTCCCATGGATTAGGCTCCGTGTTTCTGGCAGTTTGATGATTCTCCTCAGTGCCAGACACTTGGAAAAGAATTTGAGACAAATGCATTTTAAGCTTCTCTTTACAACATAGTCAAACCCTGTAGGATCAGTTTCAGCTTTCCCGTGGATAGGAAAGGAACAGAGATGAGAGGGAGTAGAAAGTGTCAGAAATATCCTGAAACATCAAAATAACCACAGAATATCCCAAGCTGGAAAGGACCCACAGGGATCATCCAGCCCAGCTCCTGGCCCTGCACAGACACCCCAAAATCCCACCCTGGGCATCCCTGGGAGCGGTGTCCAAACGCTCCTGGAGCTCTGGCAGCCTTGGGAATGCCACCGTTCCCTGGGGAGCCTGGGCAGTGCCCAGCACCCTCTGGGGGAAGAACCTAAAATCAACTCGGGGCTTTCTGAAAATTTCCAGGAAGGCTTTTCCCACTTAGAGGAACCTGCCTGTTTTGTTCTCCATGCCTGAACTGTCCATCCATTTCCAGGGCAGTGCAGCAGCAATTCCCACACCTCCTCTTGCCCTCCCACCACGCCCATTGTCAGGCTCCTGGAACCCGTGCCGGCGGAGTCGGGATCTCCCTGCTGCTCTCTGCTCCTCCAGGCCCAGCTCTGTGCACCTAAATGGGATGTTTGCCTTGTTGCTGCAGGGTTCTCCTCTCTTTGGGTTTCTCTGTTCACCTTTAACAAGTCATTGGGAGAAATAACTGTCCAGCAGAGAGGAAATTCTGGATAATCTGGTGCCCTTGTGTCTTCTCCGTTTGCCTTCCCAGAGGATGAGAGTCCACAGTAAAACCCTCCTTCATTTTAGCTGGGAAAGACAAACGAGCCCATGCATTTTTACTAAGTGGATGTAATAAAATTTGAGAGTATTTTCTCTTTTGGCTCTTGGAGCAGAGATGTTGCTTTTGCTGGGCATAATTGGATGGAGTTTCACAAGATTGTATTTTCCTGGTCTGCCAGTTCTAAGTTCTGTTTTGACCCAGTTTTCAGGTTATAAACCTACAGGTGGCAACTAACAACTGATGATTCACAGCTGTAAAGAAAGCATTTTAGTAAGAGGAGTTTCAGTATTAAAGTACTGCAACATATTTAAAAAAACAAACCCAGAAGGAATATATTTCTGTTTAAAAACACCCTTACAAAAAGCAAAACAGTGAAAGAAATCTCTGGGCACTGCAGCACTGCACAGAAATGCAAGCTGGCTGAAACATCTGCAGTATCACATCATCTGCTCTGCAGGAATCTTGTTGAAGGCAATTAATTGTTAATTAGCAGTGTGCCAGCAGACAGCTCGGGAAAGGATTGTTTGCTGAGTTAGTCCAAGTTGTCATCTGTAATTTATGTGGCAGAGCAGTTGCAGCAGCTCAGTGTCTCTGGGAATGTACTGGGGCTGCTTTGGAGAGCTCCAGGCACACCCCTCAAGCTCCTGTGCCAGCTCAGGTGCTGACAGAGCTGAAATGGAAATCCCGAGCAGCAAAGGGTGTGTTTGACAAGAGCCAATCAATATTTTCCGGGCAATTACTTTGCTCTACTGACGTGCAGCTTCAGCCAAAAAAAAAGACTTCAATAAAGGAGATGTTCTGGAAATATGGGACCTCTTTTTCAACTTTTGAAGCAGTATATTGCTGCTGCATTCTATTTCAAAAGTAAAACGTGATTGAGCTGAAATTTTAGGGGGTAATATACATTTCTTATTGTAATAAGTAAATTACCTTCATTATGGGTTGTTCTGTCTTTTGGAGCTCTTTTCCTGCTTCACATCTGACACAGAACCAAACCACTCCCTCATTCCCACCTGTGACTGTGTTTCTAATGGTAACTTGCTGTGGATTCTAACGTATTTTAAAGCAACCCTTGGCAGAGTGTGCAGTGCTGCTGCCATCCCTCCCTGAACCTGAATATTGCCCAGGTTCCCATGCTGGGAGGGTAGAGAATCAGAGGGGGAAAAGTGGGAAAACTGATGGGGTGAGAAAGCTCAGGGGCTGAGATGGAGACAATTTAATCCCTAAAGCAAAGCTGCATGTGCGAGCAAAGCCAAACAGAGAATGAATTCCCTGTTTCCCATCAGCAGGGAATAGTTCAGCCCTTTCCAGGAAGGCAGGACTTCATCCCATGGGATATTTGGGAAGACAAATGCCATCACTCAAATCATCCCCCTCCCTCCCTCTTTGCCCCATTTTTTTCCTCCATCTGAGCATGACACCTCATGGCATGGAATGTCCCTTTGGTTGGAATTCCCTTTTGTCCCAGCCATGTCCCCTCCCAGCCTCCTGTGCACTCCCATCCTCTTTGCTGCCAGGGAACACGAGGCATGGAAGAGACCTCGATCTGTGTGAGCCCTGTTCAGTGATCCTTGTGCTATCAGCTCTGATCTGGTCACAAATCTAACACGTAGCTCCATCCCCGTGAGTGGGAGGGAAAGGACTCTGTCCCACCCCAAACTGGCCCGGGAGGGGAGTCTAGAGCTGAGCTTGTCAGAACAGGAGAAATAAATTTGCATCCAGGAATGTATAGATAGGAAGGTTTATAACTGCAAGATATTTACGTTTCTGTGTTTATTTACTTTAACTGTTGACAACTAGCTTCATCTATAAGCTGGAATCTTATTTTTTTAATTACTGTGCTATAGACTCAAACTAATGCCAACTTGGTTTTGTGAGATTCCAAGTTTAAGCCAAAGCCTGGCTCAGTGGGCTGCTTGTAGAAAAGAAGGGGGCTGGGGGAGATGTTTCTTCCTGTCAGGCTCACTCTTTCTTATCAGAGCTGTGAGAGTTATTCAATTCCTTAGACTCTGTAATTCCTAACAATCTTCCCCGATTGACCTGGAGCACCCAGTGCACAAAGCAACCCCTCACCCTAATTTACAACAGGGAAGAAAGAGTGTCTGGGATAAGGTAAAGGACTTTGGGTGCCTGCAGAGAGCATCTGTAATCTGATTTAAACTCTGACATTGCTCACTGAGTACCTTTAATAATGCAAAATATTTTAATATAGTCGAAAACACATCCAGAGGACCTGAGCACAAACTCTCCTCAGAGTTATTCCTTTTCCAGGTTGGAGCAACTCCCAGTAACTGTGAGTTAGGCCTGCTGATAACTTCTATATCTGCTTGAAGACTGCAAATTCAGGCTCTGATCTGGAAGAATGATTGACTATAACTGTTAGTGGAAGGCAGTTGTGGTGTTATGCATCGAGTTCTTCTCAGGTCTCTTTGGTATTTCTTTTATATGCTCTCACTTTTGAGCCCCATTGAAACATTCCAAAAGTTTCTTCTCTTTCAGTGCTGTCGTTTATTTGTTATTTTCCAGGTTTCAGTTCAGTCGGATGGGTGAGTGCTAACTCTTGGAAAAGGTGTGTTTAACCTCGGGGTTGGAGGTTCTCTCCAAGCATAAAATCCATGTTTAGGAAGCTCAAGGTGTGTTAACCATGTTAGCAGAGGGGCGTGTCCCCAAAGCACGATGGGAATGGATGAATTAACTCAAGGAACCCACAGTTTGTGCCGCCTTTTCCAGGGGACCAGCACAAGCCTGCAGCAGAAACCCCAATTTGTGGAATATTAGCACCCACTCCTGTCTAGAGGAGGGTGTGGAAGATAAAATGCGGGTAACAAAATACAGATCTCAGACTGACAGCGGGGGACAAGGGAAGGGCAACATCAAGAGATGGAAAAGTTTTTGGTTCTTGCAGCTCTCCTCAACCCCAAACTCAGCATCTCACCCATTGTGAGGCAATAAATTGGATGGAGAGATATCTGCAACGATAGAGGTTAAGCCTTTCCAAACAGAAGCCGAACAATCAGGTGTTGCTTTGCTTAAAATTATCTGCAACAAATAAATCTCTTTTTTTTCCCGTTGCAGGAAACGGATTAGGCACAAATCAGCCTATTTTTGATTGAAGTCAGCCTGCAGCAGAACAGCTAAAGGTGTCTGTGTTGTTCACAAATGGCTTTGTGATTTTAGGCTTTTGATCCAAAATATTGCCAGATTGTTATCGCTGATGGAACTCGCGTTGTATTTCTTTGCTTTTGTGCAGCTATTTACCCACGAAGAGTCCACCTTTATGAAATCTTTCTCTCAGGCTTGTGCAGATTTTGCTCATAGCAAATCTAAACTGGGGTTTTTAAATCCGAAGAAGATTGTTGTTCCATCCCCCCTCCCCTCAATTATATTGTCACAGGGTTCTGTACTGCAGAAACAACACAGAAATTCAGAGTTACAATGAGGAGAAGAAACGAGCCAAGCCCCAGTTTTTAATTTCCAAAGCTACATCACATGACTTTAGGTGACAATAATTTTTGGCATCCTGGCAGAATCCTGAGGAAATGTGGATTTTTCTTGGAGGTTGTTTTCCCAAGTTGCTCTAGGTATGAATGACTTCTCTTGATTAATTTTTAGTTTATAAATCTAAATAAATGTAGCCTTGGAACATTTGGTACTTCACAGCACCATTCTCTGGTTAGCAGAAACATCTGATTTCCACCCCCAGCCCTGTACTTTCTGCACAGAGTTGTAAAGGATTCCTCGGGAGTGTGGAGATAAACCTGAATAAAGCAGGACGTGGATTGCTTTTTAGGGCACAACATTTTAACGTGGGGCCCGAAAGGCATGGCCAGGAAACTTATGCAGGTTTCCCAACAGGATGGCAGGAGCAGGCAGGAATTCCTGATGAGGACCCCAGAGACACAGCTGAGAGCATGAACTGAGACCCAGCCTGCAATCCAGGGAATTCCTCTCATTGCGACAGCAAAGGCTCTACCAGAATTAAAACAAAAAAAGGGTTCTCGACCTGCTCTAAAATTTGTCATTTTATGCTGCAGACACGGTGAAGGGCTGACAAGGATTAGCAGCCAGGAATTACTCCCATAAACACTTCAACTGGCCGGAGACTGGGTGGGAACTGGTGCAGGAATACAGCAGCAGATAAAACACTCAGCACCAGGGATTCATCATTTCAAACAGGGAACAAATCAGCAGCGAATAAACACCTTTGGCATCTCTCTGTGGCCTGTCCCTTGCAGCAGGACCTTCAGTCTGGGGTCATCAATCTGTTTGATGAAGGTTGGTCTCTCCTCTCTATGCAGTCATCAAATGTTTGCTGTCCCTCAGCTCCCCTCCATGTGTAGAATTACTCTCAGGAATAAAATGAGAGTTCACTGTCAGCTTTGATGTTCAAGTGTCTCCTGTTGAGCCTGCTCGGCCTGGCTGGAATACAGAAAAGCGGTGTCTGTTTTGATCCCTGCTGAAAACGAGATGAAGGAGGGGGTAAAAATAAATCAACGAAAAAGCCCTCCGAGTGGAGTTCGGTTTGTGCAAAGCCAGCTCGGGAAAAATTGATCCATTCCATCCTCAATGAATGAATATCAGCTGCATTAAAAACAAAGACAAACCACAAATGGACCACCCCAAACCAAACCTAGCTCTGGTAATACCTGTGGGGAAGATACTTTAAAAAAAAAAAAAAAAAAAAATTTTGCATTTTTTTTTTCATTTTTACCACTGGCAGTTTTTCCTTTCCCAAGATAGGTTTGACTAGAACTAGACATGCTGGCATCAAGAAGAAAAGAGAGAGGCTCATCCTGCACCTGTTAGGTGCAAGGGTTGATGTGACAGAGAGCTGACAGGGTGAGGCCCCAGCACCCACTCTTGTGACAGGCATCACTGAAACACAGAATTTGGAAAACTTTAACTGCAGCAGAAGCTCCAATGTGTAAGGTACAAGCGGGGTACAAAGTCAGCTCAAGTTAATATAAAATCTGCCCACGGGCATCTTTCCATTGTCTTCCATGAGCAGGTGTCCAGGCAGTGGGAAAAGTCCATGGAGCTGGAGGGCGAAAGGGAGAGGATCCACATGGAAGAAGAGCAGGCTGTCTCTGGGACATTTCCAGCAGAGAATCCTGCGTTTCAGAGCCCATGTGTTCCAAAGTGCATCCCCTGGAGCTGCAGAGCACAGCCTTGCTGATCATCGCTGCAACAGAGTGTGGAGCTGAGGGAAGATTTGAAGCAAGAACCTGGCTTGGGTGCTGCCATTTTCCAAGGAGAAGCTGCAGCGATGAAGAAAGGAAGAGGTATTTAATTTGGGTTCGGAAGCTTAGGGTGAAAATGACTGACCTACAAAAAATTTTAAAAAGGAGAGGGTTAAATGGAAAAAATTCTCTATTCGAAATATTTGATTCAGCCTGAAACAAAACCATTTGTAATATTTTTTTTCCCCTTTTCTCGCCTCTTTTACAGCGTGAATTTTAAGCCAAGCCCCAGCTAGCAATGCCCACACGGGCTGGTTCTACATTTTCCTGGTGTAACTCGAAAGCGCCCACATTGTTTCCACACTTCCCAAACGTTCCCCCTCCGTTTATTTTTTCATCCCGTCTGTCCCCCGGCTCCCCCCCGCCGCCCTTTCCAGCTGAAGTTTCTGTCATCCGCTCCCGGCGGGTTCCTTTTTTTAACTTGCCGGGCCTGCGCCAGCCCCGCCGAGCGCGGCCGGGAGCGCGGCGGGCGCGGGGCTGTCCCCGCTCCCCGCCCGCCTCATGCGGGTCCCCCAGCCCTTCCCGAGGGGTGCGGAGCGGGGCCGGCATCCGCAGGGGATGCGGAACAGGGCTGCCAACCTGCCGGGCTCGGCCCTGCCCGCGGGGCGGGGGAGCGCAGGCTGGGGATGCTCGGCTGGTGATGCTCGGCGGTGATGCTGGGTGGAGGAGAAGGAGGAGGAGGAGGAAGAGGAGGAGGAGGAGGGGGGAGCTGGCGGGACAGCCTGAGGTGGGCGGAGGGGGGAGGCGGGTGTTAAACCATCGCTCCGGGGAGGGCCGAGCATTTGCAAATTCCGGCTCCAGAGCGCGGGGAAGCATCCCACTGCCCACGCCGGGCCGCCAAGCAGCGGGCAGGGCAGGACGAGGCTTCCCGGCTCCCGGGGAATCCCGAACGCCTTCTCCCCGGCCGGCCGTGCCCTGCCCGCGCTCCCGGAGCCGCGGCCATCCGCCCGCAGGCAGCGCTGAGCCGCAGCCCGGCCCCCGTCCCCGGCGCGCAGGCACGGGCAGAGCCCTGGGTGAGTAATCCGGGAGCTGCCCCGCTCCTCCGGGCAGGCCACGGCCGTGCCAGCCCTTCCGCACGGCCCCGGGCTCAGGTGTGCGCCGGGGAGGTGCGGCGGCTCGCTGTCTGTCCCCTGGTAGGTCGGTCAGGCTGCGATCCGTGCCTGGGGAGGGATTTTTGAAAGGCTGCGTTCCCTGCTAGGGAGTTATCGGTCCGCGCTCGGAAATAACTCCTTCCCTTGCACGTAACCTTCTCTCTCTCCCCCGCCACCCCTTTCTTTTCCTTTCCCCCCCGCTTTACAACTTTTCCGGCCCTGCGGAGTTGCCTCCCTCGCTCTCACCCGCAGGTTTCCGTGGGGAACGAGAAGCCAACGCCACGCTGGGAATTTCAGTCGCTGCAGATCAGTACCAGCAAGTGTCTCAACACACCTGTGTGTTTTTCTTTTGTTCTCCACTAGGCTGACAAGTCATGACAGCTGAAAAGACTATTCCTATAATTAATGGCAAGCCAGAAGATGCTTTGGACCCAGAAGCCTCAAGTACCAACCTCGTCCACAGCAACGATAAGAAAGTTCATGAAAGAGGTCACTGGAACAATAAGGTTGAATTTGTGCTTTCTGTGGCAGGGGAGATTATTGGGTTGGGAAACGTCTGGAGATTCCCATATCTTTGCTACAAGAATGGAGGAGGTAAGGTGGCATCACGTGTGGATCTACATGGAATTAAACATGGTAATTAAAGAGTTAAGAATGCTTTGCAGTGATTTATTGCACTAGTAAGAGATATGGGTTCAGGATTTCAGTGCCTCTGCAGACAGGGAAGCTTTAAACATCTGACAAGTCAGAAAAATCATTGCTTTTCTCTGTCCTTCTCTCCCAACACTGTGTGGTTTATATTACAAGTTTCTTTTGCGTTAGTAAGTTGAGATATTTTTTTTGGTAGCATTTTTCGTGCAGGAGAAGCCAGCGTTCTGCTATAGTAGTACACGCTGTCTCCTGCATGTGAATACACACCCAGGCATACTTAACCAAGTTTGTCTGACACAGAAAAGAAGGCAGCACTTTAATTTGTCACAACAGCGTACTTTGGAGAGGATGAGTATTTTTTTTCTAACGATGCCACAAAGACTAAAATTTTTTTACTTTGTCACGTGAAATTTTTTTATAGCTCAGTGTACTTTTTTTCCCCTCAGTATTACTTTTTCCCCCCCCCCAGTTCCTACAGCAAGGTAGGGGAAGGTGTAAAACTGCAGGTTGCTCGAAGAAGAGAGCCAGCCCTAGTAAACATAAAACACGAATGTTGTTTGGGAGAGAAAAGAGCAGGCTTAACTTCTACAGAAGGGTAACACGTGGCACGGATGGGTTAGAGCTAACCATAAACTGTGTGAGGCGTGTGACAGGTGGGAATAAGCACACCAGCTGTGGCTTGGGCAGCAACGAAGAAAGAAAAGTAAATTACAAACCCAGCTTAGAATTCTGTGGACTGGGTTCAGCATTCTCCCCACTTGAGGCCTGAGTCAGTGGTAGTGTAAACACAGAGGCTGGGAGAAAAAAAGGATGTGCAGGGCTCATAAGTGCTGGTCTGCTCTTTGATGGCGTTGTTTGCTAACGATGCTGCTCCAAATTCCTACTCCTTGTCCCTCCTTGTCTGAACTCGGGGATGGTTTTTAGCCCATTTCGTCTGCTGTTCCTACAAGAGAAATGCTGCTGTGGAAGTTGTGTTTACCGCTGGAAGTTCCTTTCTTTACGGATCTGTATTTTGGCAAAAGTTGGGTGACAAGAGTTCACCTCTTTAGGGAATCCTGCTACCAAACCCCCGCTGTTACCCATGAAAATTGACATGCTGCATATCAGATACACGACATTTCCTCTTGGTTGTCGAAGCGTTCCCAGAGAACTTTTGGCAGAGGAAGCGACAGAATTGTATTTTTGGTGTGTAATTTTTGGGTTCATAAGGCCACCTTTAGGTGCCCATTTGTAGGTATGTGCCAGCTCGTCAAAAGGTGATGCTCTCATTTCTCAGGCTGTAAGGCGAGGTAGAAAGAATTCTAATCATTGTTTGGGGTGATTTGATGAAAAAGTAATTACTTAACTGTCATATATAATTAATTTAATTAAGAATGGAAGGAGTGGGTGTGATTTAATTGGTCGTGTCCTGGCACCATGGGACATTTGCCATTGACGAGTTTTAGTCAATGAAGGCTCAGTCTGTGACCTGTGGCTTTGTAACCCCCTGCTGGAATTAGACCAGAGTTTGTTTTTAGTGCTTACATCTGGTGCATCAAACTCCGTGGTGTGTGGCAGGGGAAGGCAGTGGTGAATATCTGAGCTAGCTGTGAAATAAGCTGCTGCTTACAGAACAAATCTGGAAGCTGTAGTATGGAACTTGTGAGGTCTGACCTCTCTGGGACTTGCTCCAAGTCATAACAGGGAGTGCAGGAATAATCTTGTATAATTTTAGGTTGTTCTTGTGGATGTTCAGGTTTTAAGGAAAATTAATTTCTTTGTGTGTTTAGAATTAGGTATTTCTTGGAATGTGATCTTTTTGCAAGCTGGGAAAGCTGATGTTTCCTAATGTTCCTGATGTATGCCTGTTGGAACAGTGTTGGAAAAACAGTCCAAGCTGATACTTCGGATTTCCACAAGCCGCCACGTTAAACTCACTGTGATTGTGTGCATGAGGGGGCCAAGCTGGATTTGATACTGATCAGTAAATTATCCAGAGAAGCCATGCAAGTATTCCACTCTTTGTGGAATCCCCATGGATTGCTCGAGAGGCACCTGGGGTTCAGCTCTAGGGAAATTTCCCGGCTGAGGGAAGAGGCTCCTGGTGATGAGATGAAAGAAACAGTCAGAGCAGGTGGATTTGGTTGTCTCAGCTTTCTGATCAAGGTGGCTGAAGCACAACAGCTGGTGCAGGGTGTGGGTGAGCTGTGTCTGGGGTTTGCTGTGGTTCACTACCTGAGCTGGGCTTTACTGGCAGCATCCAACAAAAATGTTGACGCTTTGTTATTTTCCTAGAATTTCACATTAATCTTTCTGGCTGATGAGGCCAAGCCCTGCTTTCCTGTCCTTGTCAGTAGTTCTGAAGTTTGTTTCCTCATTCCCTTTTCACAATCCTTATCATCAGGCTCAGATAAATAACGTGAAAAGGATTTCTTGGCTTTGATACCTGTAACACCTCTTCACCCCTGAAAAGAGCAAGGGAGGTGGTGCAGACTGACGTGGTGCTGAGCAGAGCTGAACTTTGTGGCTGAGCATGGCTCATGGGATCTTTTTTGTGTTTGACAGACTCATGAGCTGGCTTTATGCTGAGGAACTTTGATCTGGTCTGGTTTGGTCCGTGGCCCTGGCTTACAGGTTAACTTTTGATATTCGGGGCGGGAGCAAACCCTTCCTGCGCTGCCAGCCTGATGCCCAAGGGATGGCTCACAGCTGATCCTTCCTTTACTGGGAAAATCCTCACTGTGCTGCCGAGGACCTGGATTCATTCTAACCAGCACCCCCTCAATATTCACTTGCAGGTGCTTTCCTCATCCCCTACGTGGTTTTTTTTATTTGCTGTGGAATACCAGTGTTTTTCTTGGAGACGGCCTTGGGGCAGTTTACGAGTGAAGGAGGCATCACATGCTGGAGGAAAGTTTGCCCTCTATTTGAAGGTAACAGTTCTGTGTTCTACTGCAAAATAAAGCATCCAGTTTGGAATAAAAGGAAATAAATTGTATCAAAATTGAAGTTAAGATATACCTAAGAGTAAGCATTTGTTTTAAATTAACCAAAAAGCAGAAGTTTCCTTTTTTATCTCACTTTTTATTTTGCTTTTCCAGGCATTGGCTATGCTACCCAAGTTATAGAGGCACACCTAAATGTATATTACATCATCATTTTAGCATGGGCCATCTTCTATTTGTTCAACTGCTTTACTACAGAGCTTCCCTGGGCTTCCTGTGGCCATGAATGGAATACAGGTATGACCTCAGCAGAGATTAGCACTGTACAAATCCTTCCAAGTGATGGATTGATGCATTGAAATGTCCTGAACAAAGCCATTGGTGTAGCAAAGTCTGTGGAAATGGGCCAACCACATCATGCTACAGCAAGAGAAAGGAAACCTGGAGTGGAACTGCCTCGGATCTTTTTGGGTTGGGTCATTGTAGAAGCCTTTTCTCCTGTAGAATTTAATGTCAGCAGAAAAAGACTATGGATTTTGTTAATTCTGTAAGATGTTCTGGCTAAATCCCAAGACTCTCATTTGCAATCACATCTATTCTCCCCGAGCACAGAGAGTGAATTCTGCAGCAGAGAATGACCTGATGACAGGTTGCAATCTTGCTCTTTCACTCTAATGAAATCAGGAGGAGTTTGAATGGAGAGCAAAAAAATATTAAATGTGGATCTTTGGATTTGCTCTTTTAAATGCCAGATGTTGAGGGATAATGTTCATCAAGCTACTTCTGGAAATTTAGTCTCATAAATAATCCTTGCTGCATGTAAAGTAGCCTCCTGCATGAAGGATGAGGTGTGCATTCATGAGGGTTTGCAGGGTAGGGCTCTGCATCTGTCCTCTCATTGATATTTATGTCTGTAACTCTCTGCTCACTGAGTCTGTGGATCACAAACATCCATGGGGAGGATCTCATCCCAGTGCCACGTTCCCGTGTTCCTGAAGTTTTGCATTTATCCCTTATATACAGTCCAATTTGAAATCAAGTGCCCGTTGTGTTGTCTTTCGTGGTTTTTTTTACTAGTTGGCCATTTTATTGCGTTCTTTGAGCCCACCTAAAGCTGCCTGAAATCTTGGTTTGTGTCAGGGGATGAATTCTGGGCCCAGTGGATGTGGAAGGCTTTGGTGCCAGTTTTGGCAGCCCTGTAAGGGAGCCTGGCCAGCGTTGTCATTGTTCAAACGCTCACGGCGCTGAGCTGCTCGGGCCTTTCTCTGTGTCAGAGATAACAAAGATAAGCCAGGGGAAATATCCGCTTGCCTTACCAGGAAAAAGTGGAAATTTATGGCTGGCCGTGTTCCCTAAGCCATTCGTAGCCATAAACCATTGAACCAGCAGCTGCAGCAGGAACAGCTTGTAATTCCCAACCCATTGCCTCAGTTTCTCAATGTTTCTTTCTTCTGCCTGAGGTGATTTTTTGGCCCTGTGCCTTTGGGGGAAGTGTTGTAGGAGAGTCCTCGTGGATGTTTTGCTGGGTTCTCATAACCTGGTGTTGCAGAAGTAGCAGCTGTGGCATTCAGTGCACCCAGAAACCCTTTAACCCCACCCAGAAAAGGTGGTGTGGAACGGGGGCTTTTTCCCATTCCCAAGGGAGATGAACAACAAGAACTGTGCTTGCATGTCAACGCAACAAACTCTTTTTTTTGTTGTTGTCGTTCTTTTCTAGAAAACTGCGTGGAATTTCAAAAACTTAACATGAGCAACTGCAGTCAAGTCTCTTTACAAAATGCCACTTCTCCAGTGATGGAATTCTGGGAGTAAGTGCACAGAAACTTTATATTTGTTCAGACTGTTCCTTACCTGGCAAGGATTTATCATTTACACACGGTTAGATACCTCGTAACCCTATAGCACTTAGGGGTGTGAGCTCAGCTGGAAATTTTCTTATACAGCCACAGTCAGAGTGAGAGTTTTTAACTCTTTTCTTAGAGGATACAAGGAAAGGAATTCCATATCCTGAAAGGACACAGAACAAAGTGTGCCACTTGCTCGGGAGCTTGGCTCCTGCTGCCGGAGGAAACAGCCTCAAACCCATACTAATGAGGAGGCAAAGGTGAAAGAAAGAGGATGATTTACAATATTCCTCTTTTTTCCTTTTTTTTTTTTTTTTTATGGGGTGGACAAAATTTCAT